>OX451738.1:1111231766-1111720432 GCA_948472305.1 Vicia faba
AGAGCACCACTTTCTCGGTTACATTGGTCTACGACGATGCTTTGACCCATTTGGTGAAGTAATCAATAACTACATGAATAAAACGATTTCCATATGAAGCTTTGGGTTCAATCATACTGATCATGTCAATTCCCCATTTAGAGAATAGTCACTGAGACGAAATAACATTGAGTGGAGTTAGAGGCACATGCACCTTGTCCGTATAAATCTGACATTTATGGCACTTCTTGACAAATTGACAGCAATCAGATTCCATTGTCAGCCAATAGTAACCTTCTCTAAGCATCTTCTTAGCCATAGAATGTCCATTGACATGAGTACTGAAGGACCCTTCATGAACTTCTTGCATTAACATGCCTGCTTCGTGTCTATCCATGCATATGAGAAAAACCATGTCGAAGTTCCTTTTGTATAACACATATCCATTAAGAAAGAAATTGCAGGCCAATCTTCTCAAGGTCTTCTTATCTTTGCTGGATGCTCCAGCTGGGTATTCTTGACTCTGAAGGAAACACTTGATATCATGATACCATGATTTATCATCTGCTTCTTCTACTGCAAACACATGAGCATGTCTATCCAGATGTCTGATCATAATTTGAGTTACCTCATTGCAAAAATTTATCCAATACATGGAGGACAAGGTAGCTAAGGCATCTTCCATTTGACTCTCTTCTCGAGGTATATGATGTAAATTGATTTTGTCAAAGAAAGGAAATAATCTCCAAGCATAATCTTTATATGGGATCAAACCTGGAGGATGAGTTTCCCATTCACCTTTGATATGATTGATAACTAACGCTGAGTCCTCAAAGACATCTAGGATCTTAATCCTGAGATTAATAGCTTCTTTGAGGCCCAAGATACATGCCTCATACTCTTCCATATTATTCATACAATAAAAACATATCCTTGCAGTAAAAGGAATGTGAGAACCTCAAGGAGTGATTATAATTGCCCTAACTCCATGACCATGTACATTAGAGGTTCCATCAAATACCAAACCCCATTGGGATCCAGGTTCTGGTTCTTCCTCAGGACCAGGTTCATCACAATCTTTAGCTCTAATGGCCATAACATTTTCATCAGGAAAGTCAAACTTAATATGCTGATAATCTTCAATTGGTTATTGAGCCAAATGATCTGCCAGTATACTTACTTTAATAGCTTTTTTAGTATGATATCAATGTCATATTCTGATAGCAACAATGTAATAACCGGGAATATAAAAGATAATCCTAATTTGTTTAGAGATTCTAAGTTGTTTGACTCATTTTTAGATGAAGAGAATGTGTTAGACATCCCTCATCTATCTTATTCACAAGGATACTAGGGTTTAGAAATACATTTTTAGGAAATAGGGTTTTAATTTTAATTAGGGGAACTCGCCACGATTTTAAGTCGTATGCCTACGTATCCTCTTATGAGTAATAAGAGTCCCAATTCATAGTTCGTAGTAGTTTGGTCAATGTTTTTTATGGATTGTGAAAATATCTTGAATTCTCCTTGAACCAAGTCTGGGTGTGTGAATAGCGAAATTTGTAGACGAAGTTCGCAGTCGATTAAAGGTATTTCCATAATCCTTTTTGAAAATAATATCTTGAGTTAATTAAGTTAGTAAAAAAGTGGTTAGTATTTGATTGGTTAGATATTTTCAAATATACTATGTAATATCAGAAAAATATTTTTAATGCATGATAAAAAGAATTTTAATGCAATTTAAAGATAAGTTAGTATTTAAAAAAAATGAATTTTGAATTAAAAAAATGAACAATTTTAGAATTTATAAAAATAAATAAACTAAAAGTTAAAATATTATTAATAATAAATAAAATAAATGAAATATAAAATATAAAAATTAATTAAAAACACAAGGGGTGCATTTTATTTAGACTTAGTAATTCATGGGGGTGCATATAACAGGGCCCTAAAATCAGATATTGTATTTAAGCCCAAATCACAAGGGGGTGTAGATTTGTACTACATAGAATAATTGGGGGTATACAAAGTAAGGGCCCAAGTCCAGATGTTGGACTTGGCCCACCAGCGTTGGGGGTACAATTTCTTAGCGAGGTAGTAAATTGGGGGTGGATTAAACAATGGGTTAGACCCAAAATGACAAGCGTTTGGGAGGTCCGTTTGGACCTCGTTTGGGCAGGTGCATAGGGTTACAGAGGGAACACATTTTAGGGGCGTTTGATTGAGATCAAATGGTGGACACTGAGAGAGCATGATAAGGGTGACATACCAGATCCGATCGCGTCATATTTGTTCGTTTTTATCACATTTCCTCTTCATTCTCAAACCTAGCATGATGGGCTTCAACAAAAAGGATATGTGCCTGTCACTTTCCTTAATAGACCATTGATTTCTTAATTTACACCCCCTCTCTTGTTTGAAAAATGGGCCTCTAACAATGATTAGTAAAAAAATGTACCAATAATTCTTTTGGGAAGCCCAATTGAAAAACCCAAAATAATCACAACCCTCCTTTATTAAAAAGCATCAACCCTTAATGAGACGTTTGGATTGCTCTCTAGACCTGGAAAAAATGGGCCTAAAAAGAGTAATGGGCCATCAAATAGACACCCCTGTTTGTAACCAACACCCCCTCTTTCTAAACAAACTTTTAATGGGCTTGATAACAACTACACCCCCTTTTCCAATTGTAAGAACAAACTTAATGTGCCATCAGATTTTGATGGTCCATTTTAAAATAATCCATCACCCTTTATCAATTTAAACCCCATAATGAATTTAACAACAATAATATAACTTCATATTATGATAACATTAGAAATTAATAATAAGGAATAATTTTTAGAAATCTATAGGGCAAATTTGAGGTATGACAACTGTCCATATTTAATTACTTTTCGATTGAATAGTACGAGAATACGCAGGTCTCGCACGCTTGAATCAGAAGTATATTAAATAACGGAAGACCTTTGAATTTATCCGAAATATTATAAAGATACACGGTACAATGTTCCTATGAGTATGAAAAATAGGCATAGACGATGATGTATCATCTTACTGGAGTTTGAACGAAAGTTTTGATCTCACTTGGATGCGACGACGCGAATAACTCCTCGATATAAAAAGTAAACATAGATTTTTTTTGCATATTTACCATAACCTAAGAGGTAAATAAAACAAGTTTGAACATTGACTTACTAATTCCTAAGTTTTTAAAACATAGATTTTGCATATTCATCACAGCCTAGGGGACGAATAAAAATAGAGCTTAATAATACATTGCTGCTTGGAGACTAACACAATGAATTATATCGCAGATTTCATATATTTACTATGACCTAGAGAGTAAATAAGACGAAAATGATCATGTTCCAGTATCACTACCTATACGATAAATGACGCAGGCTTAGGCTTATGTATTCATCACGACCTAGAGGATGAATAATATAATCCTGAAAATTCGCATACTTACCACAACCTAGAGGATAGATAATTGAAAAGTTTGTGTGTTTATCACGACCTGGAGGATAAACAACATGAAGAAAGACTTACGTATTCATTACGACCTAGAGAATTAATAACATAAATCCGATAATTCTCACACCTACCACAACCTAGAGGATAGATGATTTGAAAATTTTGTGTGTTTATCACAACCTAGAGGATAAACGATACGATGGTTGTCTTACGTATTTATCACGACCTAGAAGATAAATAACATAATCCTGAAAATTCACATACCTACTGTTGTACCCCAAAATTTTCCCTCTCATTTCTTAAGACATTTCCCACAAGATCTTCAGTAGCTCAAGCTTGCACAAGGATTGATTAGGTCAAGACATCTCCTCAACACTGATGCCTCAAATTAGGGTTTGAATTTTCACAAGGACAATTGGAATTTTAATGCCTCATATGATTTTAATGGATCATTATGGACTTTCAAGATTTCTCATGTCAAGTTTCAAGTCTTGAATTTCAAATTTGCTCAGTGAATTGATCAGATAACCTAAAATCAGTTCTATTGGGTAAAAAGTCAACTTTAGTCAACTTACAGTCAAATTCAATATTTTAGGTTCATATCAACATTTTGAACTCATATGTATCAATTGATCAAGTTTGGATCACAATTCCTTAAGAAAATTGATCAGATCAGTCAAAAGGGCAAAATGGTCAAAATTAGGGTTTTGACTGAGAAGGCTTGATTTTTGACTTCTGACCTAATACATGATCTAATGGATTAGAGCATAATCTCAAGGATTCAAATACAACATATTGAACTAATTTCATGGCTCAAAACATTTCTCAAGATCAATTGATTGATAGTTGAAATTCAATCAACTGATGAAAAGTCAACGGATACACCAAAAGTCAAACTTTGACTTTTTGATCAAATTTGAGTTTCAAAGATCACATTTCATCAAGACATTAAAAAAATATGAAACTTGGTCATCAGGAAATCAAGAAATTCAAAATTCATTTTGAAAAGTCAAAGTTTCTAAGACTTAGAAATTTTTCTAAGTGTTTTATACATGCTTTTCTTCATGACTTCATGCTAATTTTTCACCATGATGCAAGATGATTCAAAGAAAATTTTCAACATGAAAATTGTAGATCTTGATGAATTCTAAAAACTTGTATTAGAGGGATCATGTCCAAAAAAGTCTTAGATTTTGAGTTATAAGGCGATAAAGTCATGAACTTTTTCTTAAAACACTTATTGAAAATTTGACCTAGTTAGGCAGATTTTTGGTATCAACTTCATGACAACTTTTCACATAGTTCCAATTTGAGTTTTAAAAAATGGAAAACATGAAGGTTGTAGAGGATGTTACAACCTTTCCAAAAAGTCCAAGAACTCATTGAGATCATTCTTGAGGTAGGAGAATCGAAGAGATAAAGTTAGGGTTTCAAACTTGAATTACAAGTCAATTTTGTGATGAACACTTGACCAAATCCATAGCCATGCTGCATAATCTTTGCTTTGCAGGCATCAAACTTGTGTTTCACTCCATAATTAATTGTTTACACAACTGATAGAGCCATTTTCCAAGCATTTGAGTCCTTACCCAATGCATCATTCCATTTTCGGAAGAAAGTAACCATTGTCATTCTTGAAAAGCAAGCTTTATGCAAAGTCAACTTGTATTGAGTATTGCACTTGTTCTTTCTGCACAATAATCCTCTACATAATCAGAATAAGCATGTTTAAATTTTCTATCCACCCTACCTTTCCTTGAAACCATTCTTGTCCAAGCTTGCTTCAAAAACAAATCAAAATCCATAACATGTGATTTTGTACTTCTGACTTCTACAAGCTTCCAAACTCTTTTCCTATAAATCAAACCTTCATTTGCAAGCATAAACACGATATTAGAAGCCCTAAAACACCCTTAAACTCCCTCAAGCCATAAATTGCACAAAACCTCCATTTTTTTGTCATTTCTGACTTTGAACATCAATCTTCAAATCCACTCGTGCGTTTGTTGGCCAAATCATTTCTAAAGCTTCTTTACCTCAAATATAAACCATCTCAATACCTATTTTCAAACTGTAACACCATTTACACCATCCTCCATTTTCAAAAACAGAGCTTTGCACATTGACTTCTCCAACTTGATTCATGAACTCCCAGCTCAAGGTAACCATTGGAATAGCTTCCTAGGGACTCAAGGAAGCTAACCTGATTATTACAGCAACTTGAATCACGCTCATTTATAGAACACGATTTCCAGTTTTGAGGTAAAATTTCTGACTTTCAATATCTTCATATAGGCATTGTTAGGATTCTATTTTTAAAGATAAAATGTAGACATCATAGCCCTAAAGATGACCATGTCCTTAGAATTCATTTATATTGCCTGAGTAGTGAGAATTTTAAGTTAGAAATCTCTGAAAAAGTTAGGTCAGAATTTGGTACCATTAGAAATTTGTGTTCATCTTTTATTGTTAGCTTAAGTTATTTACATTTCTAGAATCGTGGTGAAATTTCTAACAAGTTTGATGTTTACACTTTTGAGAATGGATGAGAAATGAATGAGTTGCAGGGATCCTGGCTCGAGGTTGAAGATGAAGTTCATCATTAGAATTGATTTTGTAATATATATTAATGGTTTTGTTTATAATGCTGGATGTATAGCCACCCCAGTGGTAGAAGCGCACGCCTGTTACCTCTTGGACCTGGGTTCGAGCCCCAACGTCCGTTTTTGCATTTTTTTCTCTTTTGTTTTCATTTCTTTTTGTTTGAAACATCCAACGCTTGGGCCTCCAGCAAGTGAGCCTGACCCTTTTTACTCCATCTGACTCCCCATTTGCTTTCTAGCCATGCAGCCCATTTCATTACATTTTTATTTATTTTGTTTTTCTGATTACAAAAATATACATTGGACCTAATATAAAACAAAACTGTTTTTACTTCTAAACCGTTTCCCCCATTTTACACCCCCTAACTTTATTTTTATATTTTATTTTATTTTCTCTTTTCTCTATTTTTATTATTATTATTATTATTATTATTATTATTATTATTATTATTATTTTATTAATCAAATTCCCAAAAAAATGTTTTTTTATATTTTATTTAAAATATTTAGTATTAGTATTTTATTTCTTTTAAGACAAAAAGACCAAAAATATTTTTCTTTAACAAATTTCTTTCTTAATTAAATTAATATTAGACTTAGTTTATTTTAATTAAATTAATTTAGAACTTAAGATTTTAATTAATTAATTTCTTTCCATTCATTTTAGTTTTAATTAAATAGGTTAAAACCTTTTCTTAAAAATTCTAAAAAATATGTTTCTTAGTTAATTTCATTTCTTTTCTTAAAATTAACTTAGATTTAGTTTTCATTAAATAAATTTAAATTAACTTAGATTCAATTAATTATTTTCTTTTTAGTTTAATTAGGTTAAACCCTTTCACAAAAAATCAACAAAAACAATTTTCTTTTCTTTTCATATTATCTCCATATTTTTGTACATTATGTGTTCAAATTCAATATGGTTGTAATAGTAAATTAGGTTTATTTGCTTTCATTCTCCCATTTGTAAATTCGTACCCCCATCCCCAAATATTGTAATAGTGTAGAACTTTACATTTCCATAATTGATCGCTTTCAATATAAATGCTAGTAATTGGGGTTTGTATGGCAAAACTAAAATCAACAAGTGGCAAACCCTAATTCAAGAACAAAAGCATGAAAACAAACACTTCGCACACTTGTACCTCTAAGGTTAACTTCGCTTGTTACCTTGAGAAAATAGTCAAGTTTCACATGTGAGATACATTAGCAAAAAACAATTAAATACAAGATCATAGTCCCTCGATGACCCTCCAAATATTGCCTTATAAATGATCTTAGACCCTTATGACAAATTGCTAAGGTATCTCTCAACATTGCTTTCTATGACTATACGATGATCCACGCCCGTCCCTTCACATCCAATAATAGGGCTTCTTATCAATCAATGGTAAGATAACCATATATAAGAAAGGAGGAAAAGAAATAAGACTTTTTGAGTAGGTAGAACGCTCGTAGTTACTTGCTCACAACCATTTTCGAAACATCTTTCAAACGCACTAACACTTTCATATGGAATATTTTCAAAAGTCAACACTTTGTATGCATTCTTATAGAGACGAGAATCATTACAAAGTTCGCCTAAACGAAGGAACTTTTCAATAATACTTTCAAAACCCATCACAAACACATTTCAAACAAAGCATTTTTAAAGTGAGCTGGCAACTAAGAGCCCGTAGATAAATACAGATGAAAAGGGTGATATCACCTTCCCTTTTCATAACCTACCCCCCGAACTCAAGAAAATTCTCAAAAGGTATTTCCCGTTCTTTTCACCCTTTCCTTTATTGGATAAAAGAAACGTCGGTGGCGACTCTTTCTATCTGTAACAATTGCGATAAAACACAAAACACCCAAGTCAGTTCTCCCATTGTATTACACCTACCACAACCTATAGGATATATAATTGAAGGGTTTTTTCCGTGATCGAATTTTAGATAACTAGACCCAAGATAAGATCGGAGTTCACCAGTTGTGTCTATTCTTAACCAAGATGTTTGTTTGTTTTATGGACAAGATAATCCAATGATAGGCACCAAGAAAGTTCATATTTTAACCAAAATGTATTTGAAAAATGCCATGTATAATGTCTTAAGTTGATATGGAACCCAAAATGTATATGCACTGAGTATTTTGTTTATGCCCCAAATGATCATATTTGCACCAAATGTTTGTATATGTCATCGTAATCTCCTATGCAACATGCACAAAACTTAGAATCTTCATCAAAGAGTCTCGACGGGATTCTGAATTAATGATAAATAAGAGTATATGAATCTTGGCCAGGGTCTGGTGAAGCTGATCCACCACCCTATAATCACTTCTCTTGACTTTTTTCAAAAATTCTTCCGCCTCTTGGTTAGTAAAATTCTTGCTTGGAGGTTCTTTTTCTTGACTCGCCTCCCACATAAATTTTCATTTATCCTTATTCATAACGTTATTCTTATCCTTAACCATAACATCGTTCTTGTTTTGTGGTTTGGGACCATAAATTCATCCACTGCGAGTCATGCCCCATGTTCCTGCTATATTTGAGATTGCAAGTCCTTGATTGGTCGATAGATCACATTCTTGCTTTAAGTTGTTTACGTATACAGTAGAATCATAACTCCATGGTACTGCTTTTTCACTTTCGTAAGGGGTAAGAGGTGCCCTCTAATCACAATTGTAGTCTTTGGACCCACAAGTATCCTCAGAGTTTATCGCGGTACCACCACTGGTTCTTCAGTTGATTCTCCCTATAAAATCATAAGAGTTTTATTAGCAAATCTCTACCCTTGGCAAGGGATTACCAATGACTTATTTGTACTTTCATTAATCGCAGCTATGTATTCTTCTTTAGGGTATGGCCCGAATTGGACTATCCTCTGATCCACTAATTTTTGTAACATCTTCTCAAAAGCTTCATTATGTTCCAAGAGGAACCCACACTCCAACAATTGTTCTTTCAAAAGGGTTATCAGGGCCTTTACTTGTCTGGTTGCCCCAAATTTAGTCACCACTTCAATGAAATTCACAGCTGGTCCACTATGCAGAGGCATGGCGTTCATCTTGGTGTTCGGTTTATCAAAAGTGATATCCTGAGAATCCAATAAATCTTGAAGCTTGTGTCTGAAGGCCCAACATTTTTCTATAGTATGCCCTAGAGAATTGGCATGGTACTCACACCTGGCATTCACGTCGTACTTTGGTGGGAGTTCCCCAATTGGAGGAGCTAGAGGCTTTTTCTTTACCAACGATTCTTTGAGTAGATGATGTAGCAATTGAATATGAGGCATAGGGAGAGGATAAAATCTTCTCGGCGACCTTTCAAACCTGTTATGTTATTGTTTTTGTGGAATCACCAATGGCTGTTGTGCCCTCGGGTGTGATGCTACAACATTAATTTCCTCTTCCTTATTTTTTGAGAAGTTAGGAACATTTATTTTAGAATTGTAAGGGGTACTAGAGGATACCCCTTATATCTTCCCACTCTTTATGTCTGCTTCAATTCTCACACCGATAGTCACTAAATCAGAAAATCTGGAAGAGACACTTCCTACCATCTTTTGATAGTACAATCCTTGTAAAGTTCCCATGAACATTGTGAAAACCTGAAGGGGGGTGAAATCCTGGTTTTGTGATCATAGAGATCGAGTAAGGAAGTCAGTTATGCGAGGGGAAGGTATTAGCACCCCATGCATCTGTGGTACTGCACATGATCCACTTATGTTCGTTCTAATATAAGGGTGTATAAAATCTATGTCTAAATTCTAAAAGATAAAACGAAAGATGCAAAAGAGGGAATGCATGCAAAAGAGAAAACACGGGGAAAATAAGGAAATATTACAAAGGTCGCTTGGCTGAGCCCCGTGACCAGATGCCTACGTATCCTTTTAATGAATCAGAGTGTCGTAGTTTGGATCAATAGTCTCCATTTGTTTTGTATTTTTTAATGAACATTATTAATTTCGCCTACTACCACAACTCGATCTTTGGATACTTACGCGTCAGCACAGAAGTGAATTAACATGTTCTTTTGAAAAAAAGTTTGAAAGAAAAGCTCGAAGGCAAAAAGAGTTTGTCTTGGTTGGTGTTTTTGTTGCGGATAATAGCTAGTTGGTCTCAAGAGAGAGATATTATCCACTTCTCCACTCATCCATGAAAGGAGTCTTTGAGACTTGAACCACACCAAAGCCTAGAATGGAAGAATAATAAGATCAAGAAGAATCCCGCTTATCATTTCCCATACTCAACAAAGGTATGATTCTCATCAGTAATTTTTAAGTGTTTTGAAGTTTGCAAGAAAAAGAAGTTTTTGTTTTAATGAGATGCAAAAGAAGAAAGAAAAGTCTAAGGGGGACTAGAAAAATAGCACTAAATTTATCATGCATTATTGATCCTATAGTTGAGGATAAAAGAGGGAAGTATCTACCTAATACTGGCATACATGGATACAATTCAATTCAAACTTAGAAAAGAATGAATTGAAGGTCCTATGGGGAGCATATGATAAGGGAATCCAATAAATGAGGTAAAATGGATGATAGATCACACCCAAGGGATGACCAATCATCAAGAACACTCAACATTTTTGTGACAAAAAAAAGAAGCTATAGATGGAAATCTTAAACACACCAAGAGAGGTGGATAAGATGAATTCAAGGTTTGATGGGAGGGAAAGATGTTAGGAGTATGAGAAAAAAATAGTAGAAATGGAATTCAATAGTACCAATTCAGTAGTATATACTATGCTAAAATTAACCCTAAACTATGCACACAAGTTTTCAAACACAAACACTTTGGTCAAGGTAAGGCCCTATGCACGCTCCTAAATCAAAAGTAGGTTAAAAATAGGAAAAAGTATTGAAAAATTAATTAAATTAAATAATAACTTCCTAAAGACTTATAAAAGTCGAAAACATGATTTAAATTTCTTGGATTAACTTAAAGAGATGGAAATGATTGGGAATCAATAAGACTAGTTGACAAAAGGGTCAAACTAGAGATTTTTTATCAAAATATTTGTGAAAAATGTAATATAAAAAATTAAAACTCAACTAAAATGATTTTTATGAACCTAATTCATCCAAGACTTTCAAACATATTTTCTTTGATTTTTGGAAATAAAGGAAGTTAGATTTTCAAATGTTTATTTAGGCATAAGCAAGAAGAAAGACCAAAAACTAATGTTAATTTCTAAAATTTGGAAAAATAGGAAAACTAAAATGTGAATTCAATTAAAAACCATGGAAAATTATTTTAATACCTAAGAGTTAGCATGTATATTTTTAAGGAATTTTATCACTAGAGGAAAATATTAAACAAAAATTATTTGCACAATATAATAAAAAAAGTAAAGAAAATGATATAACTAAGGATTGATTTTATTTTCTTGTCAAGAAATTATAAAAAAATTATTTTTATTAAGTAGATTCAAAATTAATCTCAGGATGTTTTTTGTGGATTTTGTAGATTAGTAAAAAATGGAAAATAAAATTCTAGAACCTAAAAGATGATTAAAACCCTAATTGAACTAATTCATTTATTTAATCTTCTAAAAATGATAAAATTAAGAAATAAAATTCATAATATGAAAATAGACTAAAAATAAAGTCCAATCTATTTTTTTGATAATTTTTGAGTGATAGAAAATATTAAAACAAAATTAAAGAGAATAAATAAAAAACATTATAATTCAAATATGCTAAAGCATATTACACCTGTTAAAGTCCAAACGCGCTGTAAAAGAAAATAAAAACATGTTCAATTGGAAACAGACACGTCATCATCCCTTCTCTCTAGCCATGCCCTAACATGTTTCATACAGTTGGTCATGCTTACTTCAGATTGCAATTTCTCTTCCATTTCTTGATGAAAATGCATGATGTAAACATCAAAGTTCAAGATCAAAATACGTAGAATATAATATGATCAAGAATTGCATGAAATGATGCATTAATAATAGAGAAATTAAGGCGCAAAAGTTTTTGTATGAACATGATTTAAACTTTTCAGAACTAACAACCAGATTTCAGATCCACATATCTCATTCATTTCTTAACCAAATCATTTGATCAAAATATCAAAGTTAATCACAAAAGTGCAAGGAACAACGAGATGAACATAAATTTCACAAATAATGCAAGATTAAATAGAGATATGAGCACGAAAACACTATTTCAATCAGACTTCCAAGCAACTTGCAGAGCACGATTTACACATCAATTCACACATGGATATACATCAGATCTAAGATTTGGCCAGTTAATCCACAAGGCACATAATCTTTAACAAGAATGAAAACTGAATCGCAAATTTGAGTTCAATGATGCTTACCTCAAATTGTGAAAAATAAATTCACAAGGTTCCTCTGAGATTAATAAGAAACCTGATGAACCTTTCTCTTTCACTTTAATGAAGCGTAACTGTGCAAGAATTGGAGCTTTGAGAAAAGAACTTGAGAGAAAATTTGAAGAAGAAAATTCTGTTTTGAGAGAGAGGATTGAGCTTCGAGGAGAGTTTTTTCAGAGGTTTATTGTGAATGTAAATCAATATTTTTTGAAATGAGAATGAATAAGAGTTTATATATAGTAGGGAAGTGTGTTGAAGAATCTTTTCTAAGGGTATAAGGGTCATTGGGTTTTGGAGCCGTTGGAAACAACTTTGAAGCTTGCTGCATTTTATGCTGTAAAGTTGTTTTGGTATGGACTTGCAGTCGTTTTGATGAGATCATATGGAGTAGAATGAAAGTTTGAAGCGTGTGCAGCATGTGACACAAGAGTGTGTGCACAAAACAAAATCTGGTATACTGCATTCATGGCTCATGATCAGCTTAATTTCAACCTTAAGATCTCTCAATTGGCTCGTGCGATTTCTTTGATTAAGAGGATTTTAGAAAGATTTTTCAATGTAGATCATTATAGAACTTTGAATTTCTAAAAATAATGCTTGCATCATAAATATATCATGGCCTGAAGTTTAAGAAAAACAATGATTTGGAAGCCTGGGCCTTGCGCACGTGCCTAGCTTACATAGTGTGCATGCCTGGCCAAGTTGAAACACCAACTTTGAAGCACTATAACTCGTTCCTTTCTTGACCATTTTAGATGACTCCAAGTTCAATAGAAAGCCCACATAATGAACAAAAAAATGCTCCTTTTGAATTTTCCAATTGGGACCTGAGTCAAAAGAAATTAAGCCATGAAAATGGCATACCAGGTGTTTGTCAAAATTACGCGTGTGTCAAGCAAGTCTGTTTGCCTAACCAAATTCAAGCCTTATGCCATGATTTTCCAAGTCAAATATCTTTCAAATGCATCATTTTTGGGATTTCCACATACATTGAAACTCTTTTATAATTTTGCAAGAGCTTTCTGAATATGTATGATTTGCCTCTTTTGGATAAAAAATGAGAAAGTTACAGATGTCCAAAGTTCAGTACTATAGGGACTTAAGGACTTAATTTTTTCTCTGTAAGTATCCAAGTATCTTCTTGAACAAGTTATCTCTAATTTTACCTCTTCTCTTGATTTTATGACACCAATGATCATGAAATATAAAAATAGGATACTTCAATTGGTAGTTAACTAAAAGTCCACTTGGTCAACTTTGACTTTGGTTGACTTTTGGTCAAAATGACTATTTTTCCCCTTTTGATCAATTGAACCTTTTACAATCAAAATTGACACCAAATCCTTCAAACATAGGAGTTTTTTAACATGTAGATAGGAATGGAATCAAGTCTTGCCTAAAAATTCAGAGATTTCCTGATTAAATTCAAAACCCTAATTTTGACCCCTTGTGCTAGAAGATGGTGATCAATATTTAAAACCCTCATTCCTCTGGACAAATTGAGAGATTATTTGAACAAAGATGCTTCATATGATTATGAAAAGATGATACTTCACAAATTTGACTCCTACAAGCCTCAAACTCTTCAACTGGTCAAAACCCTAATTTGAGAGATGAATTGGAGAAAATGCGATTCAAGAGTTCATACTTGCAATTTCAAACTTCTGATGAATCAAAGAGAAAATTGAGATGTATTGGGGGTATGAGAAACTCTTGTAGCTTGTGAAATTCAAAGATTGAGGGTATGAGACCTTTCTTGTCTTGACTGTCAATATAATCAACCTTTCAATAGCTTGTATAATAACTTAGGAACCTAGATACCTTGATCCTATCATGACACTGCATGAGTATAGTCGGGTACTATTATTTTTTGGCTTCCTGTGTTTTTTTCCTTCTTTTTGGGTTATAGAGGTTATCTAAGTAAATCTCTTCAATGTCGGGTCAAGGTTAGACATACAAGACACATATCAGATACTCAAGAAAAAGATCCACTACAACGGACTTTACAGAGATATCTAAGAGAGACACCTAACCAAGTGGACTCAATCAAAGATGTCGGGAAAAGATGGGATCTCACAGTGATTTCACCCAAAGATAACAGAGGTGGATGAGACCTAACAAAGCGGTCTCAAATGAAACTATCAGAAATGGAAGGGATCTAACAAAGTGATCTCGACCAGATATCGAGGAGGGAGGAAATCTAACACATCAATTTCGACCAAAGATAAGGAGGGAAGAAATCTAACATAGTAATTTCAACCAAGTATGTCAAAGAAGGAAGATACCTTACACAACAGACTCGACCGAAGATATCGAAGATGGAAGAGATCTAACAAAGCGATCTCGACTAGATATCAAAGAAGGAAGAAATCTAACACAACGACTTCAACCAAAGATATCAAAGAAAGAAGAGACCTAAAACAGCAGACTCGACCAAATATATCGAAGATGGAAGAGATCTAACCAAGCGATCTGGACCCGATATCAAATAAGGAAGAAATCTAACACATCGACTTCAACCAAAGATATCAAAGAAAGAAGAGATCTAACACAACGGACTCGGCCGAAGATATCAAAGATGGAAGAGATCTAAAAAAGTGATCTCTACCAGATATCAAAGAAGGAAGAAATCTAACACAATAAATTCAACCAAAGATATCAAAGAAAGAAGCGAACTAAAACAGCAGACTCGACCGAAGATATCAAAGATGGAAGAGATCTAACAAAGCGATCTCGACCAGATATCAAATAAAGAATAAATCTAACACAACGAATTCAACAAAAGATATCAAAGAAAGAAGAAATCTAACATAATAATTTCAACCAAGGATATCAAAGAAGGAAGTGACCTAACACAGTGGACTCGACCAAAGATATCGAATATGGAAGAGATCTAACAAAGCGATCTCGACCAAAGATATCGAAGAATGAAGAAATATAACATAACAATTTCGACTAGAGAACACCGATCAAAGGCGAATTCGAATATACATGTCCTAGGTTTGTAGAGGACATAAGGAAGATATTGGGTACATGCCAGGTAAAATTAGACATATACAAATAAGGAAGAGACCGACCGAAGAAGGCTCCAACAAGGAATGCTAACCGCATATAGACTCTTGGAGAAAGAACACCGGTTAAAGGTGAATTTGGATAAAATATACATGTCCGATCAGAGTTAGACACATATAAGAAAGAGATCGTCTGAAGTATACTCCAATCAAGATACAACAATCAAAGGAGGACCCACCGATGAAAAGAAAACTAGCCAAAGATATACTTTTGGAGGGAGAATACTGACCAAAGGCGGACATAATGGGGATACAACGTGACATATTCTGCTTGGGAAACTAGACAAGAATTCCGACCAAAGTAAATTAAAATAGAACGCCAACTCAAAGGGGAACTTTACAGGAGATAGAGAACAACCGAGGAGTACTCTGACAAGGATTGCCAAAACATATTGGACTTTTAAGCGGTTACAAGTATGCAAGAATTACAACATCCCTCAAACCAAAGGCGGAGTATTAATTTTTCAGGAGTGATAATTGTCTGAGTTACCACAAACCAATCATGGATACTCAAATACTCAAGAAATAAGAAAGGTTATACACTGACTCTTACTCGCACTCAGAAGGCGAGGAAAACATGGGTAAAAATAACCAAAGGCTTGCAAGGGCAATAGAAAACCATAACTTACTGGGGAAATGGAAAATACCAAAGAGCCGACTGATGGTAAACCAAAACAGACTCCGTTAGGGAAACATGATAGGATCACCCCAGGCTAATTGTTAGAGATAATTCAAATCTGAGTGCATAATAATCTGGTTACTCCAAGTAAACATGATTGGCTTATACTTATGCATGTTTGAAATTTTTTTATAGCGTAATGCTCCATACAATGGAAATGCTACGCGTTTTGGTAGATGCAATATAATGATGTATGTTTAGCAATATGCTGGGGAAAACATGTCAATAATCGACTTTTGAGAAGACAATGGACTTCCGAACGCTTCTCTTGCACATCTGATCTTCCATAGAGAAAAGGAAATTATAACTTCAATGGGGAACCGAGATTCAGAACCACCGACCTCTAAAGATTAATATCATTGGGTAAGTGACATCCTGGAGAAAATACTGCAAAACTAAATTACAGTTCAAAGAAAATCTTGAATCTTGATCAAACTCCCAACTTCCTAGGGAACAAATTCTTTATCTTCTGCTAGAATTAGGAGAGCTTCGCTGGGGATGGAAACTTTCTCGCGTGGACTTTCTTGATGAAGATAAATTATAATGGGTAGTATGGAAATTCTTAAATAAAAATAACTCTACTCAGAACTTGCTGGGGCTATCACCACCCGGGGGAAAAATATTCACTTGGGGAAGATACAAATATCCTGGGACCAGAGCTTCACTGGGAACATCTCAACAAAATTTTCTATCATCGGGGATGAAAGAGTTATGAATGGAACTCCCATGTATACCAAACGGAGGAGACAAGACACTTTCTCCACTAGGGAAAGAAAACTTGCTCCATTGGGGAATAATAGACAAGTTACTCTGGCAGGTCATCAAAATTCAAATTCGACTGGGGATAAAGACTACCTCTTACACTAGGGATTCAATAAACTTTAGATGGTAACATTGACAATACCTATTGCACTGGGTGTAACCATCTCTGCAAGGTTTAAGCCAACAAGGATTTTTATACTAGGGATCAAGAATCACTTCATTAAGGATGATGGTCGTCCTCATGAGGATACTGAACCATAATCTCCCATATGTAAACATGAATCTTTTCAAGAAACTTCAATATAGGCAGACCATATTGTAGAGAGATAGTTCACCCCTCACTAAGGAGGAGAATACATACTTCATGGGAAGAACGAGTGCGAACCTCACTGGTGAAACCACAAAATATCGACTTCAAGGGGAGTATATAAATAATCTCTGGTTGGTGAATAAAACATTTCTTCCGATAAAACATAGAGAGAGGCAGACCACACTGAGAAGGAGGAATTATACTTGGACGAGAGTACACTTTTATTGGGGATGATTGATTCTGTCTTGAGCAAAGGTGAGCATTCATTGGGGAAATTGGATCCCATTCTATAGAAATCTTCACGTTGGTTGTATACAGACCCTTATTGATTCATTTGTTGGTATGTGCTTTGCCATAAAAAACCAACAATACTTGCAAAAATATAAATTGTGGCAAAATGCCCCATGTGTGGAATGGAATCCTCTCTTAAGGAATAAATATTTTGAACTACCGACCACTAGGTAAAGACTGTGATGCAAGATGGAAACTCTAACATGTCAACTCAAAGGAGGAATGTCACTAAAATGTGGACTTTGGAGAGGATACTTTCAACATATCCCTGAAGCAAATTGTCCCTTGGGATAATCAATCTTTCATCTGATGCTCATTGTGCAAGCTTGCTTGATGTTTACACACTTGTTCATATGCAAAAACTGTTTATTTTGAGAATGGTAATTCTAATGCAAAGCTCATGTTTGTATTGAAGTTTAAAATTTTTTATGGAAAAGGTTACACATCAAAAAAAATTGTGCGAATGAAAGTAAAAAAGATGGTGTGATACCAACTCAAAAGTTTTAGCAAGCCTCATAGGATTCAAATTACCGTACTCTCGTTACATTGCATTTTCGAATTAACCCATGCTTCAGTTAAGACTTTCAAGGGTTGTAACATGGCCTGATTCACTTTTTTTAGAAAAAAAGGATTTAAGGCTCAAAATATTTGGTGCCCACCCATTCTCCATGATGTTCTCCATTTCTAGATTCAGTTAACTCAATGCGAGTACTCATCTCTTAAAAGAGTTTGTGAGGGTTGATGAGTCAAATGAGGTTTTTTGGACATGACAGTCACTCACCTCTTTCGTTCTGGGCATTTGATCACACGAATTTGTTCTTTACTGAGGATTTTTATCTGGTAATCCTTTTTCTCTTTTCGCACTTTTCATCTTCTTTTTGTTTTCCCTAACTTTTTCCTGGACGAATTCTTTTTAATTTTGAAGTCCATTGGGATGCCCTAACTTTTGCCTAAGCGACTTGTTTTCAAGTTTCGACTTAGAGGGCTTTCTTTCTTTTCTATTTTCAATCATTCTTCTCTTCTTTTTTTCTTCTTTTGAACATGTTGTATGACTTCAATTTGTTTTCGACCTTGTTGGAAGGATTATGACTGTCAGAGTCCTTGGTGGATGAGGGATAACCATTGTTGTATCGTCATCTGCTGACCTCCTGACGTGCGAGAGATACCCATTGGGATATCGTTCTCTTTGATGCACGTTGCTGATAGATGAGGGTTTGCCATTATGATTTTGACTTTCCTCAACCTTTTGAAGGATAACCATTGTTGTATCCTTAGATGTATACTCATGATGAGTTTTGAATGCTCAATCAAATTAACTGAACACTACCCTGCCTCGGGTTAAATGTGAGTTTTTTTTCTTACAAGGATCAAAGGGGTTGACAAGGGTTTTACTCCCTTATATATCTAGTGTTTAGGAATTGAAACAATGCTTGTACATCGTCAACAGAGTTTTTATTCAAAAGCACACCGTCTGAGATTCTTGGTATATTCCTCATCATCCTCCCTCTATAGGTTTTACTTTATCAAACATGAGTTGAGCATCAAAAACAAAGAAAAACATTTAAAAGAAATTGCGAATGGATTAATTTAAGACAAACATATTCAATGCATTATGGTTAACATTCAAAAATACGTAAGTTTTGCATACAAGAAAGTACTGAACCAAACAAGAAAGATTACAAATAAGAATGCAAATGTAATTTGAAATTTCCATGTTGAGGAGACTAGTATCTGTATGAATTTTTTGCTTCAGAAGATGCATTTTGTAATCTAGACCATCACTGAGTTAGAGGAGATTTCGAATCTAACCGGATGGTACAAAATTGATGACCTTTGCACTAAGCAAGCCTTATTCTTCATTTTTGAATGGTTTAAAACCTTCAGTTAAATGGCCAGGTTCCCCGGCATGGTAATTACAAAGGATATTCCTTCAAAAGATGTGATGAATACTTTACCAAGTGAACTGTATTACAAAGTATCTTCTACCACAGAGAAGAAATGCCGACCATCTTCTTTAAGGTGCTTTATTTCTACACAACAACAAATGTCCAAGGACTTAATATCTTAATATTTAATCATGTTTTCATTAAGAATATCCTTAGCACCCGGGTACGAGATTCTGTTTCAATAGGAAACTCATGCTGGTCGCACCCAGGCCTTTTTTCGTCCATTTACTGGTACCCTTTTTGTTACAAAAGACTAACAATACCTACAAAAATGGAAATCACAATAACATTCCCCGGGCATGGGATGGTTATCTTAGCCATCATTTCAAACACCTGACTCTTTAGGAAATTTTAGTTATTGACATCATGTGCTGTAAAGCTTTAATGTTTTAAATGCAAAGTTTATAAAAAATGCTAGACATCTTTTTGCAAACAAAATGGTAAAAATGAAACAAATCGGAAAATTTTTAAAAAGAAGAATTTTATTAATTGAATGGCATGTCAATAGGCATTTACATCGAGAAAAAAATTCCTAAAAGAGATCATTGCATAGAGAGCATACAAAAGAGAAAACAAAGGTGGCAATGTGAGTGCGGATTTATCGGGTCTTAATTTTGCTACGACTTTTATGACCTTAAAGATCTTTAGTATCTTGCTTTCTGAAAAAATTGATTGGACTAAACCCTTATCCTTTCAAGATAACCAATAGTATTGTAGGATGATATCAAGGATACAACGCAAACCGTAGTATTCTCTTTAATCCTTAACTTTTGCCCGAACCTCTTATTTCCTTCTTGTTTGCCGGGATGCCCCTCTTTTTGCCTGAGCTGGTCAACTTTAGCACTTATGTGAAGTACTTTTTTACTACGTATGTGTTGATGCGATGAGGGAAATCCTATCCATCCATATTTGTGAGCATCATATATCCTCCTTATTGTACCCCAAAATTTTCCCTCTCATTTTATTCAAGATATTCTCCTAGGGTTCTCAAATGCTCAAGGTTGCTCAATAATTGATCAAATAAATTCTCATTCTAAAGCAATGGGTCCCCAACTAGGGTTTCATCTTTCACAAGGAAGACTGGGTTTCAAAGGTTTCAAATGGCTTCCACGGTTCTTTATATGTATCAAGGAATGCTCATGTCAAGTTTCTTGCCTTGCATCACAAGTTTGCTCAATTAATTGCTAAGATGACGGAAAATCAACTATATTGGGTAAAAAGTCAATTGTGGTCAATGTACAGTCAAACTTCAAGATTTTTGGTCAATATCAAGGTCTTGAAGTCATATTCATCATTTTATCAAGGGTTGATCATGATTCCTCAAGAAAAACTCTCAAATCATCAAAAGTTAAAAGTTGCCAAATTAGGGTTTCCTTAGGAGAAGTCAATTGCACTTTGACCAAACATAACTTTCACATGCTTCATCAGTTTTTCCCTAACCAGAGATCTGTTTGAAGGAAATTTAATTCTCTACAACCTTGGCTCTTTAATCTCAAGTCTAAAAAATGCTTCATTTAAGAGATATGAGTCAATACATTACAGGACATTTCAAAAGTTAACAAAAAGACATTTTTTGTCAAGGAAACTTACATCAAGATAATATCTTCAAATGCAAAAATGATCAACATAGAGATTGTAGAGGACACCTTGGGCTTTCCAAAAATTCCACATTCAAAATATGAAAATTGATATAGTTATGACTAGTGCAAGATTGGAAATTTTGCGCAAATGCATGTAGTTCAAATTGAGCAAACTTGATATTTTGGACTAATGGGCCATTATTTTAAAGTCCAAACATGTATTACACTCCTCATACACCTCAAATCTTACTCATGCACCCCTTTACCTATTTATTTTATTTTATTTTGATTTTTTATTAAGTTAAGTCGAAATTAAATGAAATAATACAAGACCTTTCTTACAAGGTCTAAGTCCACAAATATTTGACCTAATTTGTTCTATATATTCCCATTGGTTTCATACATAACATCACACAAAACCCTTGCCTCAAAACCTTGTCAAAATTCAAAAAAAAAATTCAAATAACTCTAAAAAACTTCAAACTCAATGGCCCTTTCACTACAAACAAGCCATCTCATTCACTTTCAGGAACTCAGTAGGGTAAGGCTGGATCGATCTCCATGATTAAAAGGGTGTAAAAGCATACATACATGCCATATTGTTTTTGAAACTACATAAATTCCATATATTTGTTTTCCTTGTGTTTCATTGTATGCTAACTCGTTTACCATGTTCATAAGGTTCAACAATGCAGGAATGACCCATCATGGAGGTCCCATGCAATCGAAATCTTGAATCACCATCTTTGCACTAATCTACATTGTTTTCACCATAGATCTTAAACTAGGCTGTTTTAGCTCCAAATAATTGTCCCATTGAACTCAAAGCCCTCAATTTAGGGGGGATAGGGTGTTTTTGGCTTGCTAACCATTTATATTTTTGCAGGTTGGATAAGAAGGCATCTGGAGAAGACGACCAGAGCTAGGGATCCATATATATATATATATATATATATATATATATATATATATATATATATATATATATATATATAGTTTGATATAAATGAACAGATGTATTACCACCCCAGCGGTTGAAGAGCGCGCGTTAAGGCATTGGTATCAAAGGGCATGGGTTCGATACAACCTTTTGCCATTTATTTTCCTTATATTTTCATGTTTTATAGGGTAATTTATAAAATGTGCTGAAGTCGTCTCCTGTTACCAAGGCGCGCTTGGCCCAGTGGTGAACTTGTTGTCCGGATTGGCTAAGGGCGTGGGTTCAATACCCACCCCTACCTTTTGGTTTATTTTCTTTCAATTCTCTGTTCTTCTTACTCTTTATTTTTCCTATTTTTACAAAAAAAAACCTTTTTTTTTCAAAATCCTAACATTTTCACAAACCCTAATTAATTTTTAGGTTTTTACTTAATTAACCATAATTAATTTTTAGGTTTTCATTTAATAAATTCTTTTTTAATTAATAAATTAATTATATTTTTAGGTTTTTCACTAAATTTTTTTAAATAAAATCAACTTAGAGTTTTTTTAGGCTTTTTAATCAATTTCCTTTTTAATTAATTAAAATTAATTAGGTTAATCATCAAACTTTTCTATCAAACAATCATAAGACGGTTTCCTTTTCCTTTTCTATTTACTTTCACGTATTTTATTACTTACGCGTTTGTTCCCAATTATATATCTGTTCATGGTTTGTAATAGTTTAGTTAGGGTTTTTTCTATTTCCCCCCGTTTTTACTATTTGTACCCCTATTCCCGAAGCCTTGTAATAGCGTAGGATTTTACTTTTCTTCACTTATATTTTTATGCCTTGTATATAACTGTTAGATGTATGCTAATAGGGTTTATATGGCAAGATTGAAAACAATCATAGAAAACCCTAATTTCAAGATAAATAAACTGAAAACAAATCACTCTTCACACTAGCACCTCTAGAGTAACGTCACTTGTTTCCTTAAGAAACACAGTCATGTCCCTCGAACGTAGGGACTCTTTAGCACGGTCCCTTGATTAAAAAGATCGTAGTCCCTTGATGACCCTTTCGATGTTGCCTTCAGTAAACGATCTAGTCCCTTACGAATTGCTAAAGCGCCTCTATGATGTTGCCTTTATGACTATATGATGACCCGCGTCTGTCCCTTCACATCCAATGATAGGGCTTCCTACTAACTAATGGTAGGACATCACTATCTAATGGAGGAGGAAAAGAACGATAAATACTTGGAGTAGGTAGATAGTTCTTAATCGCTTGCTTGCGAACATTTCAAAACATCTTTTTCACACAAAACACTTTTCTGAAATATTTTCAAAAACAAACACTTTGTACGCATTCTTAACTAATACAAGAATCATTTCAAAGTTTCCTAACTATTGGCAAAATTCAAAATATTTTCAAAACCCACAACGCAAAGCATTTTCAAACAAAGTGAGCTAGCGATTAAGAGTCCGAAGATAACTATGGATGAAAAGGATGCTAACACCTCCCCTTTTCAAAACCTACCCCCCGAATTCAAAAATATCAAGGTCTTTCCTTTTCCTTTCACCCTTTCCTTATTGGATAAAAGAAAAGTCGGTGACGACTCTTGCTAACTGCAAAATTTGTGATAAAACACATAAACCAAAAGTCAGTTCTCCCACCGTATGACATAAATGGCGACTCTGCTGGGGAGAACTAAAAGTGGGGTTACCTTTAGAGTTAGATCATTTTTAAATGCTTTTCTTGTTTTCCTTGTATGCTTTACATTTGAGGGTTTCTCGGGTTTATTTTCTTGTAAAGATCCTACACCCGGATCTCGGGGCATTTTAGGTAAGTAGCAATAGATCACGGAAGCTATACGGCGTATACCATTATGGTTGAAGTGATGGCTACGTTAGTGTGAGACATTGGTTTGTACTAGTGTCCCTCGAGTCAGTCAGGGAGAATACTAGGCTGTCGTGTGGTGTCATAAGCACTAAGTGACCTTTAGAACCTTAATTGACCCAACTTAGCCATTAGAAGATAGTGAGATAGCCGTCTTTGGTGAAGTCTGGAGTTGGTTGATACTCGATGCTACGTTCATTGAGATTCGACTCTTGGGTTTTGTTTGTTTGCAAGTCAGTTGCCGTGCTAGACAAAATTTGTAGGAAAAATTAGTGACATTGAGATCCCTAGGACCCTGTTACTTATTTAAGACAGATTGGGCCAACTAAACTTCAAGAGGGTACTTACCTACAAACCCCATGCAAGCCTTAAACCTAAGGCCTTTGTGTACTTTGCTTGTGTTTGATTATCTATTTAAACATGACATCATAATATCATAACATCATATCATGACTAACCATTTCAAGGACCTAGGGGATTTATCTTTGTTCTATGTTACAGGGTCATGACTTCCAGTCGTACGAATACTATCCGAATGAACTTTGTAAGAATACCTTCCAAGCTTGAGGAATTTTTCTCAAAGGTTCCCGACAATTCTGAATTCACCAAGAGACATGGTCATCTACTCAATTTGGTTACTACTAGCTTCCAGGAAGACATGATGAGTACTCTGTTCTAGTTCTTTGATCCTAAGCACCACTGTTTTACCTTCCCAGATTATCAGTTGGTGTCCACAATGGAAGATTTCTCTAAATTGCTCGAAGTGCCTATTCTTGATCGGATACCCTTCACTAGTCTATAAAAATCTCCAAAACTTGAAGACATTGCAGTAGTCTTACATCTGAAATGATCGAGCATTATATCTAATTGGGAAACAAGGAATGGAGTCAAGGGTTTTTATCCTAAATTTCTGATAGAGAAGGCTCAGTGGTTTCTAGATGCCATGAATTTTCGTGCTTTTGAGGATATTTTGAATTTGTTGATATATGGTTTGGTACTGTTCCCTAATTCGAACCAATTCATAGATGTGAATGCCATCAAAATATTTCTCACTCATAATCCGGTGCCTACTTTGCTTGGAGATGTCCTGCACTTCCTCCACACTCGTACTATGAAGAAGGGAGGAACTCATATGTGTTGCATACTTCTAATGTCCAGGTGGTTTATTTTGCACCTGCCACGGTCAGTGATAAAGAACGAATAAGGTTTGAGGTGGTCTCAAAGGTTGATGTCACTCGCTCATTCAAATATCTGTTGGTGTTCTTGATCTCAGGAAGATGTCACTATTATTGATTGCTGTGGGGAATTACCTAATGTACCACTCCTTGGTATAAGAGGGGGCATCACTTACAACCCTTCTCTAGCTCTGCATCAGTTTGGTTATTCTCGAAGGGACGGTCCTCATGATATGCTCATCCAGGGTATTATGTTCGACTATGAGAATGATCCTCAAAATTACCATCAAAGGTTTATACGTGGTTGGGGTACAGTTAACAAGATTGATAACTAGACTTTGGGACACAAGAATTCCATTCCTCTAGATCCTTACCTCATATGGGTGCGATCTCATGCTCAGAACCTTAAAATTCCATATCCTGTTATCCTACCAGTAATCGTAGAGCCTATTGTTGAAGGGGATGTTTCTCATACCGTTCTTCATCCCGATATGCCGACTGACTTCGAAGAACTATAGAAGTCCTGGATTCAGATCAAGGAAGAAAGAGATACCTTTGAGGCTTAGTTCTATTCTAGTGAGAAGAAAGTACTGGAGCTGACGAAACGACTCCACAAAGAACAAAGCCTTAATGCATATGTCAACACAAAGAGGAAGCGTCCATGGGAGACTTGAATTAACATTTTTCTTCTTTGTAACTCTTTTTATTGAAAGCAATTATAATTTGAACTCGTTACTAAAGATTTATTTTGTTTCCTTTTGTTTAAACAAATTTAAATCCCGCAAAGGTCCTTGAAAACATTGCATTTGCATTTGTATATCATGCATATCATCACATGACATGTACTTTCTAGGCATATTTTCTCATCTTCTTGCTATTAATTTCAGTAAAAGATGGAACTCGAGCAAACTGTGAAAGAGCTTCAAGCTCAGAATGCTCCATTTCAGCATATGTTCTTGGACTTATCTAAGGGTCAAGACGAGTTGAAGACCCTCATCACAAAGGGGAATAAGAAGAAGACTAAAAAGCCAAGAGTCTTTCTTAATATGGAAAGAAGATTCAAGGGTCCAGTCAGAAAGGCTCTAGATTTTAAGGTCCCCATGAACGAAGATGATAACCAAGAGAAAGATGACGAGAGTGTGAAAGATGAAGAGAATAAAAACCTTGGTTTTGGCCAAGATTCTGATGAAGACTATTCTGCCGAACAATATCCTCTTGGTGATGATAGATACAAGCAGCTGGAAGATCGACTTAATGCTATGGGGATAGAGAAAGTGCCTGGGTTGGACTTTGAAGAGTTGGGTCTTATCTCAGGGGTTGTTATCCCACACAAGTTCAAGGTTCCTACCTTTGCCAAATATGATGGTGTGTCCTGTCCAAAGCTTCATCTACAATCTTATGTTTGAAAGATCCAACCCCATACTGCTGACAGAAAGTTATGAGTTCACTTCTTTCAGGAAAGTTTGTCTGGGACACAACTCGAGTGGTTCTATCAGCTGGAAGGAACCAACATCCGCACTTGGGAAGACTTGGCTGCTGCTTTTTGCAAGTAGTACCAATATAATGCTAACCTTGCACTAACTCGTGTGCAATTAGAAAGTATGACCATGGGCTCTCATGAAGGATTTAAGGAGTATTCCAAAAAGTGGATAGATCTGGCTGGAAGAGTGCAGCCTCCTTTGTCTGATAGGGAGGTAGTTGGCATGTTTATGAGAACTTTGACTGGGCTTTTCTTCAATCATCTGATTGGAAGTTCTTTATCTGGTTTTATTGAGCTGATCCTAACTGGAGAATATGTCGAAAGTGGTATCAAGAGTGGAAAAATTCAAGTAGTTGCATCTTCGAGCGCTGTAAAGAAGACATTTAGAGGAAAGAAAGAAGTTAATGTTGTTTATGACCAGAAGGGTCGTGTTAGAAGTGACTGCAGTCAGTCTGTAGGAGTGGTGCTAATCTTTAATCATGAGCCTGTTCTACAACAATAACAACAAGGCAATCAACACACCGAGAAGACAGTTTACCAAGATCAGTATGCCATTGTCCCAGGCGTTACAACATTTATTGAAAGTGGAGCTGATTACATTAAGGGATCCTCCTCATAATCCCAACACCTCTTCTCCTTACTACAATCCGAATGTGAAGTGTGCTTACCACTCCAACAACCCTTGGCACGACACCAATAATTGCTGGGCCCTGAAAAACAAGATTCAGGATATGATCGTCAAAGAAATTGAGTTTGATCCTTTAGAGACTCTGAATGCAATTACTGCACCAATATCGAAGCATGACAAATGTGTAAGTGCTATTGATGATGTTATTTATGTTGCTACTATAAGTGAATTGGTTACTCCCCACCCAATTATCAAAGAGAATCTATTGCAGGCCGATTTATTTTCGGGTTATATTGAAAGATGTTACTGCTGCGCAACCTAACTCAATGGCTGCAGGTTATTGAAAGAAGGCATTCAACACAATCACATAATTCTGGTTGAGAAGATTCTGTATGCTGAGAATCTATTTCAAGACTTATCTGTAATATCCAGCCCTCATGTCAGGATCACCTCCAAAGTTCCTGTAAGGATTACTGCCAATCCCAAAGTTGCTCCTCTAATCATCACTACACCTGTACCTATTCCATATTCCTCAGATAAAGCTATTCCTTGGAACTATGGACCCGATGTCTACTACCATGGCGTCAAGCAAGAACTATCAACTACTTAAGATGAAAGTATTAAAACTACTGATTCCAACATTGAAAATATTGCTAGGACCAGTAAGATTACTAGAAGCGGAAGGGTTTTCTCCCCGGAAATCTCTCCGAAGACTTTTGCTACACCTGTTTGAGTTACAGCTACCAAGTTAACTACCGAGGCTTAGGGAAAGGAGAAAATAATAGAGCCTGCCTAGACGAAGGCGCCTAAAGAAGTTACAATAAAGACACCTCTAGGCAAGAGATGGAGGATGTATTGAAGATCATCCGTAAGAATGATTACAAGATTATTGAACAGCTGGGGCAGACCCCATCTAAGATCTCTATGTTATCCCTATTACTATGTTCTGAAGCTCATGCACAAGCTTTGGTGAAATTCTTAAAGTCTGCTCATGTGCCACAAGAGATTTCTGTCGTTCAATTTGAGAACTATGTTGCTAGCTTAACGACTGACAATGGATTAAGTTTTTCTGATGCCGACTCAATTCCCGAGGGAAGAAACCATAATAAAGCCCTATATGTCTCTATTGAATGCAAGGGAACTACTGTGGCTCATCTATTGGTTGATACCAGTTCCTCGTTAAATATTCTAGCGAAGGGTGCTCTTGACAGACTGGATTGTGAAGGGGTTATACTGAAACCCAGTGATATTATAGTCCAAGCCTTTGACAGATCAAAGAGGATGGTACATGCAGAAGTAGATCTTCCTATCAAAGTATGTTCGCAAGTATTTGAGTCTGCATTCTATGTGATGGATATCTCGCCAGCGTAATCTTGTTTACTCGGACGCCCCTAGATCCATGAGGCAGGCGCTGTTACCTCAACCCTACACCAAAAGCTGAAGTATCCCGTGCAAGTAAGGGTTGTTATAGTCTATGGTGAAGAAGAGTATATGGTTAGCCACTTGAACTCATTCCAGTATGTAGAGATAGACGACAAATTCATTGAGAGTCCCTGTCATACTTTTGAAGTTATCCCTCCAGCCGTTACTGAAGATGTCTCCGCCATCCCTAAAACTACCAGGGTTCCACCCATAATGGCTTCTTTGAAGGATGCTAAAGCTCCCGTAGAAGAAGGTGGTTGTACTATTTGAGGTCAGCTTCCTGACATTCCATATAAATCTAACAAATTTGGTTTGAGTTTCACTGTAGAGGGTCAGAGGGTTGTTCGTCACGCTCGTGCTGGAAGTACACCATTCCATGTCAGCAACAATGGAATTAACATAATAGAAGATGCTAACAATGATTATGACCATGACAGCGGGATCTTTCCTACCATCGGCAACAGACCCAACAACTGGGAGACTCGAGACATTATCTCTATCTCCTTTAGTCAGGAGTAATAACTACATTTATGTTTTTATTGCTTTCCAAGTTTGGTTATGTAATATTTAAACAAGGGTTAAATATGTTTTTGATCCTTATAAATATCTCAAATTTCATTTTTAATCCCTATTAAAAAAATGACAAATTTTGGTCACTAAATTTTTTTTGTTCATCCAGTTTTAGTCCCTGCTATTTTTAAATATTTTAAAAACTACTTAATTATCCTTAAACTTTTTAATTTTTGAATAATATTTTTCATACGTGTTTAGAATACTATAAAGTATTTCTTTATCAAATTTTAGAATTATTTAAAATGATAAGAATTAAATATGATTTTTTTAAATTTCAAAAGATATTTATAAAAATAATGAAAATCTCGACTTAGAAATCAAATTTTGAATTTCTTTTTTTCCAAGGAACTTTTTATAACGTTCTAAACATGTCTACAAAACAACCGTTCAAAAATATACATTGGTTTAACAACAGAGACTAAAACTACGTGCATAATAATTTTGTAGGGACTAAAACTTGCCATCATTTTAATAAGGACTAAAAATAAAATTTGAGATATTTATAGGGACCAAAAACATATTTAACCCTTTAAACAATGACTTTAAGCCTTGTGCTTTAATCGGGGCACAACGGTTCGTTTGTTAAGGGTTTCCATTTCATAAACATATTTTCATCTAATAAAGCATTGGGCGTTTTGCATTCAAATTTTTCACTCTTTGTCTTTCTTTTTACTTTTATCATTTTCAAATAGCTATGTGTTCTTAGACACACGTACACAATAAATTGCAGATCCACATCCACTCTGGATCCCATTGATAACGACTCTGCTATTTCCACTTACGACTTTGAGAATACGATCTACCAAGCTGATGACGAAGGTGAGGAAGATTGTGAAATACCTGGAGAACTTGCCAGACTGCTAATACAAGAGGAAAGGGCTATTCAACCACATGAAGAGCCAGTTGAAATTGTAAACTTGGGTATTGAAGTAGACAGAAAAGAAGTCAAGATAGGCGCTAACCTAGAGGACGGTGTCAAGAATAGGTTAATACAGATGTTGCATGAATATGTTGAGATCTTTGCTTGGTCATACGAAGACATGTCAGGGATCGACACTAATATTGTGGTTCACCATCTGCCGATGAAAGAGGGTTGTTCTCCAATAAAGCAGAAAGTCCGTCGTATGCGTCCAGAGATATGAGAAAAGATCAAGGACGAGGTTATGAAACAATTCAATGTGGACTTCTTGGAGGTTACCTCATATCCTCAATGGGTTACAAACGTGATTCTGGTACCAAAGAAAGACGGCAAGGTACATATGTGTGTAGACTAGAGGAATCTGAACAGGGAAAGCCCCAAATATGACTTCCCACTGCTATATATAGTTGCTTTAATCGACAACACCGCTCAACACAAGGTATTCTCCTTCATGGAGGGCTTCTCAGGTTATAATCATATCAAGATGGCACCTAAAGACATGGAGAAAACAACCTTCGTCACACAATGGGGTACTTTCTACTACAAGGTTATGCCTTTTGGGTTGAAGAACACCGACGCAACATATCAACATGCCATGGTAGCTTTATTCCATGATATGATCCATCACGAGATAAAGGTCTACATCGATGATATGAGCGAGATCGTAGACTAAAGAAGGGCATATTAACCATCTACACAAGTTGTTTGAGAGGTTGAAAATGTACAAGCTGAGGTTGAATCCGAACAAGTTCACTTTTGGGGTGAGATCCGATAAGCTCCTGGGTTTCATCGTCAATGGTAAAAGTATCAAATTTGATCCCGCTTAGTTCAAATCTATTCAAGAAATGACTTCTCCCCGTACCGAGATAGAAGTCAGAGGTTTCTTGGGACGACTGAATTACATTGCTCGGTTCATTTCTCATTTGACCGCTACTTGTGATCCAATCTTCAAGCTACTGAAGAAAGATCAGGTAGTAAAATGGAATGACGAATGTCAGACAACCTTTGATAAGATCAGAGAGTACTTATAAGAACCTCCAATCCTGATGCCACCAGTTGAAGGAAGACCTCTGATTATGTACCTAACAGTGTTAGAGAACTCAACGGGGTGTGTATTGGGCCACCATGACGAGTCTGGTCGAAAAGAGCATGCAATATACTACCTTAGCAAAAAGTTTATTGACTGTGAAACAAGATACTCACTGCTCGAGAAAACTTGCTGTGCTTTGGCATGGGCTGCTCGCCAACTAAGACAATATATGCTGACTCATACTACCTTGTTGATCTCTAAGATGGATCCAATCAAATACATATTTGAGAAGCCCGCTCTATCCGAAAAAATAGCAAGATGACAAATGGTCTTAACAGAATACAACATTCAGTACACCACTCAGAAAGAAATCAAAGGAAGTGTACTGGCAGATGATTTGGCTCATCAAGCTGTAGACGACTATCAATCTATGAATTTTAAGTTACTGGATGAGAATATTATGCTAATTACTGATTATGAAGAATATGGATCGTATGAAGGACCTGAGCCAGGATCCCGATGGACTATGGTTTTCGATGGAGCTTCTAACACACTTGTCAACAGAATTGGTGCTGTAATTATCTCTCCCCAGGGTTTCCATACACCCTTTACTGCTAGACTTTGCCTTGAATGTACCAAAAACATGGCCGAATACGAAAGCGTGCATCATGGGCATCAGTGCTGCTATTGACTTGAGGGTTAAGTTCTTGAATGTATATGGGGACTCAGCCCTGGTGAGCAGTCAAATCCAGAGAGAATGGGATACTAAGCACCCAAATCTCATTCCTTATAGAGAACCTATGCTTACCTTAATCCCATACTTCAAGGAAGTCACTTTTGAGCACATCCCACGAGAAGAGAATCAATTGATAGACACATTAGCAACCATGTCGTCTATGTTTAAAGTCAGATGGGACAACAAGGCTCCCAAAATTAACATCGAGAGGCTAGACGAACCGAAACATTGCTATGAAGTTGACCATGACGGAGTAGAAGGGAAGCCTTGGTTTCATGAAGTAAAAAGATACCTTGATGCTCAAGAGTACCCCGAGGGGGCATCTATCAACGACAAGAAATTCCTACGGAGGTTCTCATCCAAGTTCTTCCTGAGTAACGGGGTACTGCATAAACGCAATCATGATTCGACTCTGCTTCGCTGTGTAGACAAGAAGGAAGCTGAGGAAATTATGAAAGATATGCACGGAGTTATATTTGGTACTCACTCCAGTGAACATACTATTGCTAAGAATATTCTGAGAGCGTGTTACTATTGGTCGTCTATGGAAATTGATTGCCATCACCATTTAAGAACTTGTCATAATGCCAGATCTATACTGACAAAGTACATGTGTCTTTGGTTCCTATGAATTCCTTGACAGCTCCTTGGCCATTTGTAATGTGGGGCATTGATATGATTGGAGAAATCAAGTTTACTACTTCTAATGGACATTGTTTCATCCTTGTTGCCACCAATTACTTCACGAAATGGGTTGAAGCAGCCTCGTTCGCCTCTGTTACTAATAATTTTATTGCCTGGTTCATTAAGCATAATCTTATCTATCGGTATGGCATCCCTGAAAGGATTATAATAGACAACGGTACCAATCTTAACAACACTATGATCATAGAACTTTGCACGCAGTTCAAAATCAAGCACCATAACTCTTCTCCATATCGACCGAAGATGAATGGCGCAGTGGAAGCCTCCAATAAGAACATTAATAAGATTATACAGAAGATAACAATAACATATAAAGACTTGCACAAGATGTTACCATTTTCTCTTCATGGCTATCTCACTTCAGCACGAACATCAACTGGGGCAACCCTATTCTCTCTAGTCTACAGTATGGAAGTTGTCCTACCTGTCGAAATTCAGATTCCTTCCATGAGAATTATGAAAGATGAAGATTTAGACGAAGATGAATGGATTTAAACTAGGTTAGACCAGTTGACTTTGATTGACGAGAAGAGGCTTGCGATTGTATGTCATGGTTAGGTGTACCAGAAACGTATGGTCAAAGCTTTCAACAAGAAGGTCAAGCATCAGGTATATCCGGCTGGTGACATGGTAATAAAGCGTATTATCATGCCACAAGGTGATACCAGGGGAAAATGGACTCCCACGTACGAAGGGTCATTTGTAATCTAGAAGATATTTTCTTGTGGTGCTATAATACTTACCACCATGGACGGTGAATATTTTCTGCATCTTATGAATGCAGACATAGTCAAAAGATACTACGCATAAAAACAATCTGCTAGGTTGACTGGCCTAGGTAAAAATAATGGCATCCCAGCGAACCAAAAGGGTTCGGGAAAAAATTAGGGATATATATATATATATATATATATATATATATATATATATATATATGTATATATATATATATATATATATATATATATATATATATATATATATATAAAGAATGTACACCTGGCAAGTCGAAAACCTGAAAAGGCGGCTTGGGCAAAAAAGGGTATCCTGGTGGACTGAAAACCCGAAAGGGCGGTCCAAATAAAAATTAGGGATTAAAGCGTACGACTATGTCCCGTGGGATCACTTATAGCAAGCTTTATTACCAATGTCAAGTTCAAATGGTACAGTCCAATTCAGTCAACTTCTTCCGACAGCAAGGGACGAGATGCTCGAAGACATAGGGGCAATAGCAAAGTTGAAACTCGACGAGATTATTTCCACATAGCTATATGTTTTGTTTCTACTTTGTACTGTTTTCATTTTACGAAAATGTCTTCGTACTAGGATTTATGTCTCTTTGTACAAAACCGCCTGTTTATAGGCAAATTATCAATACAAATACCACTTCAAAATCCAAATTTTTGTCTTACTTTTTCTGCTTTGTTCGCAAAAACGTCCAATGACTAAATTGAATGAACATATGCATATGAATATGATTACTGTTAGCAAATATATGTATAAAAACAGGAATAAGCTTTCGCTCGAGACTCTAGGAGTTGGGGTAACACCTAAGTCATCCACAAATCTCCACAAAGAAATCCCCACAGAGCTATCTTTACAAGATCGTTCCTGACAAAGATACATTCCCCAAAAGTCCAATATGCTTTCAAGATAGGAATTGAGGTATCTTCCAACAATTAACCTAATCATACTCCCCAAAAGATTCCCCTAGCAGATAAAGGAGTGTTATATTTCCCCCGACAATGCCACCAACCTACGGAGTCCTAATCCTCATCAGAGATTATGTCATCAGCACAGTTCATAAGAATTCTCTTCCCCAACTGATTTTATTTCTCCAACTATAAAATCTCTGCAGAATTCTCTTCCCCAACATGGCTTATTTCCTCAGCAGAATATTTCTCCAGCAGGATTTATTTCTCTAGCAGGGTTTATTTCCCCAACAAAATTCAGTCTCCCTAGCTTGAGTCTATTTCTCTGACTACTACAAATCCCTGACAAAATTCCTCTCTCTAGTGAAGGACGGTCCAAACTACTATCCCCAGAGAGATGCTACGAAATCTAAAACTAGACAAAAATTTGTTTAACCTTATCCTCCCCAGACGAGTAGATATCCATATCAGAAACTCGATCAGACAACACCTCAGAAGGTTATCCATCTCTTTTATCCCCAGTCTGGGTATATAAGAATTAAATTCCTCAGTAGAGCGATGAATGACCAATGTTCTTGAACTCTTTTCCCCGACCAAAAGTCAATATTCCCCAGCAGAGTATCCTCAAACAACAAGCAAGAATTCCCAGTGGAGACATTCTAAACAAGATTGAAGAAATACTTTCTTCATCCCCAGCAACACTCCAGGATTTATTTTCCAGTCAGAGATGTTATACAAAGCTACCGATATGTTCTAGTAACATCCCACATTCATACATTATTTACAAATGTCATAACAGATGCATACGAAACGCATATGATACTCTCATTTACTTTGAGAACATCATTACGAAGTGCATTACATACATAATGATATTGCATACAACTAACTTTTTATCTTTTCAGGTAAAAGTCTACAAATAGACGAATATCATCAACAATTTTCAAATAGGTCGCAAATTAATTCCTGAAACAAGACAGGGCAACTATCTGCGAAAACAAATTATAGATCAATACCCGAAACAGGACGGGGCGACTATCTACATAAACAGGTCAAAGATTAACTCCCGAAACAGGACAGAGAAACTATCTATATGATAGATCAAAGATTAACTCCTGAAATAGGACGGGTTAACTATCTTCTTATCTTTATCACTAGGTGGTATGAATTCACGAAACAGGACAAGTTTACCAACAAAAAAAAGACTGTGGATCAATTCTCAAAACAAGACGGGGCTACTATCTACATGACAAACATCTCCCTCAGAAACGTAATTCTGACAAGCATCTTTCCTTTAAAGACTAAATCTGACAAGCAACTACTCAAACACCTTCCCCAGAGGTTCATTCAGGAAAGAATTATTCGGATACAGTCGAGTGTAGACTCATTCTGATACTCCTATCAATAGTTAATTTAGATGGCATCTATAAGCCCATCTCTGAATACATTTCATCACCTCTCTGAATGGCATCTTTAAGACCATTTTAAGCAATATTACCAACAACTTTATCTCTTGCACATGCGAGTGCAAATTTCTGTGCACTTAAGTGTTCAATCATCTTCTACCTTCAAGTCATGAATCGCGGACAAGCCAATCTAACTCTTCAGGTTTAAGAAGATTTAACAAGGGCAGCTATTGCACCCCAAAATTTCCCCTCTCATTTTATTCAAGACATTATCCTAGGGTTCTCAAATTCTTAAGGTTGCTCAAGAATTGATTAGGCAAATTCTCCTCCTAAAGCAATGGGTCCACAACTAGGGTTTCATATTTCACAAGGAAGATTGGGTTTCAAAGGTCTCAAATGGCTTCCATGGTTATTTATATGTATCAAGGAATTCTCATGTCAAGTTTCTTGCCTTACATCACAAGTTTGCTAAGATGACTAAAAATCAACTGTATTGGGTAAAAAGTCAACTGTGGTCAATGTACAGTCAAAATTCAAGATTTTTGGTCAAAATAAAGATCTTGAAGTCATATTCATCATTTGATCAAGGGTTTATCATGATTCCTCAAGAAAAACTCTCAAATCATCAAAAGCCAAAAAGTTGACAAATTAGGGTTTCCTTAGGACAAGTCAACTGAAATTTGACCAAGCATAACTCTCACATGCTTCATCATCTTTCCCAAACCAAAGCTGATTTTGAAGGAAATTAAATTTTCTACAACTTTCTCTCTCTAATCTCAAGTCCAAAAAATGCTTCATTTGAGAGATATGAGTCAATACATTACATGTTATTTCAAAAGTCAACAAAAAGACACATTTTGTCAAGGCAACTTACATCAAAATAATATCTTCAAATGCAAAATAATAAACACAGAGATTGTAGAGGACACCTTGGGCTTTCCAAAAAGTCTAAGATCACCTTCAAAAGATGAAAATAGAGAGAGTTATGACCAGTGCAAGATTGGAAATTTTAAGCAAATGCATGAAGTTCAAATTGAGAAAACTTGATATTTTCGACTAATGGGCCATTGTTTTAAAGTCCAAACGTGTATTACACTCCTCATACACCTCAAATATTACTCATGCACCCCTTGATCTCTTTATTTTATTTATTTTTAATTTTTATTAATTTAAGTGAAAATTAAATGAAATAATACAAGGCCTTTCTTACAAGGTCCCTGTCCACAAATATTTGACTTAATTTGTCCTATATATTCCCATTGTTTTCATACATTACATCACACGAAACCCTTTCCTCAAAACCTTGTCAAAAATCTAAAAATTTTTCAAAGTACCCTAAAAAAATTCAAATCCTTATCACAATCCTTTCACTACAAACAAGTCATCTCATTCACTTCTAGGAACTCAATAGGGTAAGGCTGGATTGATCTCCATGATCAAAAGGGTGTAAAAGCATACATACATGCCATATCATTTTTGAAACTACATAAATTCCATATACATGTTTTCCTTGTGTTTCATTGTATGCTAACTCGTTTAACATGTTCATAAGGTTAAACAATGCAGGAATGACCCATCGTGGAGGTCCCATGCAATCAGAATCTTGAATCACCATCTTTGCACCGATCTACATCGTTTTCACCATAGCTCCTAAACTAGGTTGTTTTAGCTCCAAATAACTGTCCTATTGAACTAGCAGCCCTCTGTTGTACCCCAAAATTTGCTCTCTCATTTCTCAAGATATTTCCTACAAAGATATTCAATGACTAAAGCTTGAGCAAGTATCGACTAGGAAAAATAATCTCCTCAACACTGATGCCTCAAAATTAGGGTTTGATTTTGTATAAAGGAAGTTGGATTTCTAATGTTTCAAATGACTTTCATGGATCATTATTGACCCTCAGGCTTACTTCTTTCAAATTTCATGCTTTGGATTACAATTTTCCGAGAAAAAAGTCATTCAAATTATTCAAAGGGCGAAATGTGCAAAATTAAGGTTTTGACTGGAAAAAGTCAACTGTGCACTAAAAAGTAAAACTTTGACTTTTTGACCAAAATTGAGTCCCAAAAATCACATTGCATCAAGACATCCAAAATATAAAATTTGATCATCAAAAGTCAAGAGAGTAAAAAATTCAACTTTGCAAGACTTGGAAAATTTTCTAAGCATTTTCTATACTTGTTAATTTCATTTGCTTCATGACATCTTTTCACTACAATTCCAAATAATTCAAGATGTTCCAAATAATTCAAGATTTTACAAATAATTCAAGATGTTACAAATAATTCAAGTTATTACAAAGTGGCATTTTTTGCAAAATTGCAAATCCTAAAACTATGTCTTGGTTGAACTTTTCCCTTTGACTCGAAACCTTGCCACAATGCTTTGTCTTTGATACAATATGCATAAATTGCTTCATAAACCAAACTTGTTTCATGTTACAAACTATGTTGTCCAAGTTATTACTGAACAAAGTATGATATGCTACTTCAATACATTGCCACAACACTCCAAAACCCTACTCCATTGTTGTCCTTCAAAAAACCTTGTGCTATGCTACACCACAAACCTGTCACAAGTCTGCATATGCTGTCCTATACAGTCCAAAATCTGTCCAAAAACCTGTCTAATAAATTGCACCAAAATGGCTAAAGAAAGTTGTGTGGAAAAAGTATCAAAGCAGTAGGCAAAAATAGTTAAAAAAAACTTATTTGTTTCCCTCCTAAATCTCAGTCAAGTCCATCTACAAAAAGGAATGTTACATAAGACATAAGGAGGGGGATTTTGGACAAAAGAAAAGGGGAGAAGAGGAAAAACAGAATTCTTGTTAAACTCTACTCATTCATAAAACTCGTTCATTCATAAAAAACTCTGCTCATCCTCAACTCTATTTTCACTCACAAAACAGAAAAATCATCAACCCATTATTGTACAACCTTGCAAGCTCCCCCTTAAATTAACTACCCAAACACCTCATATACATGACATAGAGATTGTTCCAACACAAGAATAATTTATGCAACACCCTTATCATCACCTTCCAAACAAACAAAAAAAAACAGTATTTTGTAACTTTGACTGGTTTTGAGCAATTTTGGAACTTTGCGGCACATAGAAAGGATTGGAGCAGCTTCAAAGAGGAGCTCCGTCAATCATCACCTCGCGTCCGGAGACATCCATACATATTCCTAAGTTTCTCTTCAAGAGGTATACTTATTTTTCCCAAACTATACTATCTTTATCCATACATCATGTGTTGTTTGTGTTCAAAAGATATATAAACAAGGATAGATCAAAATAAGAAAACTGAGTAAAAATGCCAAGACAGGGGGCTGACACGGGTGCCCGTGTCACATGACATGGCCTGTGTCAGCTCAACTATTTAAAAATCTAACAAAAGATGCAAGCCAGGGTGCTGACACGGGCGCCCGTGTCACAGGACACGACCTGTGTCAGGTCTACTGGAGCCAGAAATCTGCAAAAGTGGCAAGTCAGGGTGCTGACACGGGTGCATGTGTCACAGGACACGACCCGTGTTAGCTTAGATGGTATAGAAAGAAAAATCATGCATGGATTATTACAGGGAGCTGACACGGGTGCCCGTGTCAGACCAGACAGCATAAATCTTGATTATTTGATTTTTTGCTTTTATTTTCATTCGAATTGGTTGTAATAGTAAAATTAGGTTTTATTTGCTTTTATCTCCCCATTTGTAGACTCATACCCCCATACCCTAAAGTGATGTAATAGCGTAGGATTTTAATTTCTGCAAATTTATCGCTTTTCATATAATTGATAGTAATTAGCGCGTGCATGGAAAGATAAAATCAACCTCTAGAAAACCCTAATCTCAAATACAATGCATGCAATCAAACGCACTTCACACACGCGCACCTTTAAGATAATCTCATTTTGTTGCCTCAGAAAATAGTCACGTCCCTCGAATATGGACGTATTAGCAAAGACCCTCGATAAAAAAAGATCGTAGTCCCTCAATGTCCCTCGATGTTGCCTTCGGTAAACAATCTAGTCCCATACGAAAATTGCTAAAATGTCTCATAAGTTGCCTTCTATGACTATACGTTTGATCCACGCCCGTACCTTCACATCGAAAGATAGGGCTTATTCTCAATCAATGGTAAGGTAGTAATATCTAAAGGAATAGGAAAAGAACAAAGACCTTTTGAGTAGGTAGGACGCTAGTAGTTTCTTGCTCACAAATCAAAACCATTTTCACACTTACACTTTTAAAACATTTTCAAAAACAAACATTTGTTTGAACTATTTTGTCAAAACCAACACTTTATATATATTCTTATAGAGACGAGAATCATTACAAAGTTTTCTGAAACACAAGAATTTTCAAAATATTTTCAAACTTGCACTAAACACAAACACATTTCAAATAAAGCATTTTCAAGTGATCTAGCAAGCAACTAAGAGCCCGTAGATAACTACGCATGAAAAGGGTGATGACACCTTCCCTTTTCATAACCTATCCCCCGAACTCAAGAAAAAAATCTCGAAAGGTTTTTCTTGTTCTTTTCACCCTTTCCTTTATTGGATAAAAGAAAAGTTGATGGCGACTCTTACTATCCGCAACATTTGTGATAAAATGCAAAACACTCCAAGTTAGTTCTCCCACCATATGACAGAACTGGCGACTCTGTTAGGGATAAACCTTAAAAGTGGGGTTACCTTAGAGTTAGATCACATTTAATTTCTTTCATTGTTTGACTTGCTTGCTTTAAATTTTGGGTTCTCGTTTGGGTTTTGTTTTGATCCTATACCCAGATCGGGGAACATTATTAGGTAAGTAGAAATAGATTGTGGGGAATGTGCGGGGTATACCGACATGGTTACGTTAGTGTGACACATTTGTTGGCACCTATAGCTCTTGAGTTTAGTCAAGGAGAATACGGGGCCGCTGTGTGGTGTCATGAAGCACTAACTAACCTTAGAACCTTTAATTGAACAACTTGGCCATTAGGAAGTAGTGAGATAGTCGGCTTTGGTGCAGTCCAAAGTTGGTTGATACTCGATACTATGCTCATTTAGGTCATACTTTTGGGATATTTCGGCCTCCAATAAAGATGCTTGCGCTGAAACAATGCCCGATGAAGAAAGATCAATGATATTGAGACCCCCTAGAACCTGATTGCTTTCTAGGACAGGTTGAACCAACTAAGCTTTAAGAGGGTACTTACCTATAAACCTCATGCAAGCCTAAACCTAAGGACTTGTTTGCTTTGTGTGTATATGTTTATTTGTACATAACATCATACCATGGCATTTTGCACTAACTATTTCAAGGACCTAGAGATTTATCTTTGTCTTGTTTTGTAGGACATGGCTCCCACTAGAAGGAATACTATCCAAATCAACCTCGTAAAAATGCCTCCTCAACTTAAGGAATTGGAACCAAGGATCCCCAATTATTCTCCCTTCACCAAGAAATACGGTCGTCTCATCAACTTGGTTACAAAAAGCTTTGAAGAGGATATGGTGAAAGTGATATTCCAATTCTTTGACCCTAAACACCATTGCTTTACCTTTCCTGATTACCAACTTGTGCCTACTATAAAAGAGTTCTCTCAACTCTTGGGAATTCCTATTCTTGATCAACTACCCTTCAACGGTATTGAAAGAAACCCAAAACCTGAAGAGATTTCTCGAGCTCTATATTTACCTCGGTCCAACGTTATAGCCAATTGGGAAACAAGAAGTGGTGTCAAAGGGTTTTTAGCCAAGTTTTTATTTGAGAAGGCTCAATATTTTTGGGATGCTCTGGATTTACAAGCCTTTGAAGAAGTGTTGGCTCTTATCATCTATGGGATGGTCCTATTTCCCAATGCTAACCAACTCATAGATGTGAACATAGTCAAAAAATTTCTATCTCGCAATTTGGTGCCTACCTTACTTGGAAACATTTTGCACTCTCTTCACACTCGCACCATAAAGAGAAGAGGACTTCTTATGTGTTGCACTCCTCTATTGGCTAGGTGGTTTATTTCACACCTACCCCGATCTGTTGTGAAGAACGAGCAAGGCTTAAGATGGTCTAGTAGGTTGATGTCACTCACGCATTCTAATATTTATTGGTGTGCTCGATCTATGGAGGACATTACTATTATTGACCGTTGTGGGGAATTCCCTAATGTCCCTGTGCTAGGAATTAGGTGAGGTATTACCTACAATCCTTGTTTGGCTTTGCGACAGTTTGGATATGCTAGGAGGGATGGCCCTCATGATGCACTTGTCCAAGGAATTGCATTTAACTATGAGAGCAATGTCCAAGGTTATCGTCAGAGATTTATACGAGCTTGGGGCATGGTTAACAAGGTTGATGGCAAGACGTTGGGGCATAAGAAATCCATTCCTTTGGAGCCTTATCTCAAGTGGGTGCGAACTCACGCACAAAACTTCATGATGCCTTATGAAGCCATCCTACCTATCATCATGGAGCCTGTTGCCGAAAGAGATGCTCCATATACTATCCTTTATCCTGATATGCCTACTTCTCTTGAAGATTTGCAAAGAGCTTGGATTCAGCTAAAGAGGGAGCGAGACACCTTTGAAGCCCAGTTTTATGCAAGTGAGAAGAAGACATTTGAGCTTACAAGACAACTTCATGAGGAGAGGAGCCTTAATGCCTATATCGCTCCAAAGAGGAAGCATCCATAGAAAATTTGAGTCATTATTATTGTATTTTAGTTCATTTTATTACTTTTGTTTCAATGTAAGCCCAAGAGGCATGTTGTAATCAATTTGAACTTATACAATTAATGTTTGTTCCTTTTTGTCTAAACAAATTTAAATCTTCTAAGTCCTCGAAATCATTTGCATACACACTTTCATGCATCATAACATAAACAGGCTTTCCACAACAGGTTTCCTTATCTTTCTACTACTTATTTCAGTAAGATGGATATCGAACAAATAATGAAGGATCTTCAACCACAAAATGCTCAATTCCAACAGATGTTCCTGGCTCTTGCTAAGGGACAAGAAGATCTGAAGGCTCTCATTCTCAAAGACAAGAAGAAAAAGACAAGGAAACCGATGGATGTCCTAAATATGGGAAGGAGATTCAGAGAACCAGTAAAGCGAGCTCTAGAATTCGCAACTCCATCAAATGAGGGGGAAAATCAGGAAGAGAAGACAAAAGAAGAGGACTACAGTACAGGGTCTCATGAATAAGAGTCTGACTATGCTGAAGAACAATATCCTCCTGCTGATGACAAGTATAAACAACTGAAGGATCGTCTCAACACCATAGAAATTCAGAGAGTACATGGTCTGGATTTTGAAGAACTAGGTTTGATTTCTGGAGTGGTCATTCCCCCGAAGTTTAAGGTTCCCGCATTTTCTAAATATGATTGAGTTTCATGTCCTAAGCTGCATCTGAGGTCTTATGTCAGGAAGATCCAACCTCACACCAAGGGAACCAACATCCGCAACTGGGAGGATCTGGCTGCTACTTTCTACAGGTAGTACGAATATAATGCTGACCTTGTTGCAACCCGTACACAACTTCAAAGCATGTCTATGGGTTCCAATGAAGGCTTCAAAGAATATTCCCAAAAGTGGAGAGATCTTGTAGGAAGAGTCCAGCCTCCTCTGTCTGATAAAGAGCTGGTAGATATGTTCTTTGGTACTTTGTCAGGTCCATTCTTCAACCATCTGGTCGAAAGCTCTTCAGCTGGGTTCACCGAGCTGATATTGACAGGTGAGAGAGTAGAAGCTGGCATCAATAATGGAAAAATTCAAGGGGTTGCATCTTCGAGTTCTATAAAGAAGCCTTTCAGTGGGAAGAAGGAAGTTAGTGCTGCATATGGCCATAGAAATCAAGGTAAAGCTGAATGCCGTAGGAGCTATAATGATCTCCAACCCTGTATCGACTCAACGACAAAACAATCAGCACATGCAAGATGCGCCTAGAAGACAATTCACCAGACTCAACATGCCCTTATCCCAAGTATTGTAACATCTAATGAAGGCTAGCTTGGTCACACTGAAGGAGCCCCCTCAAAATCCAAATACTACCTCTCCCCGTTATAATCCAAATGCTCGGTGTGCCTACCACTCCAACAGTCCATGGCATGATACAAATGATTGTTGGGCTCTGAAGAATAAAGTTCAGGATCTTATTGAGGCAAAGGAGATTGAATTTGACCCTCCTAAAACCCCTAATGTGATAACTGCACCAATGCCCAAGCATAGCCAGGGTATTAATGTTGTTGGTGATGTTCTATTTGTTTCTTCTATGGATGATTTGACTACCCCACTTCCAAATGTTAAGAAGAACCTCTTACGAGCCAGTTTATTTCCGGGTTGTGGTGAAGATTTCCACCTGTGTGCGTCTCTTCCCAATGGTTGTTTGTTGTTGAAGATAGGTGTCCAATGCTTTATGAAAAACAAGGAAATTCTGTTTGAGAAGAGTCCCTTTATAATAGGTCTATGTTAATACGAAAGATGTGAAGATGTGTCAATTTTTACCATTTCCGACAATCCTCCCAGGGTCTCCTCCAAAAGACCTGTCAGGATTACATCCACTCCTAAGGTTGCTCCTTTAATTATCACCTTTCCAGGACCCATACCATATTCCCCAGACAAAGCTGTTCAGTGGAATTATGGAGCTGACGTTTATTATCATGGAATCAAGCAGGACCTCCTGGCCATTAAGAATGAAGTTACTGAAGATACTGATCCTAACATCGACAACATTGTTGGGACCAGTAAAATTACCATAAGTGGAATGGTTTTCTCTCCTGAAATATCTCCAAAGACTGTTGCCACTCCTTTGGTTATTCCTGCTAAAACACCATTGCTCCTGTTGTTATTCCTGCTACTGAGTCAACTGAGACTCGGAGCAAAGAAGTATTGGTTGAGCCTGCCCAGACAGAGGTACCCAAAGAATCCATTCCTAAAGCCTCCAAACGAGAAATGGAGGATATTTTGAAAATCATACAGAAGAGTGACTATAATGTTATGGAACAATTGGGGAAGACACCCTAAAAAATTTAAATGCTGGACTTGTTATTATGCTCCGAAGCCCATGCTAAGGCTTTGGTGAAGTTCCTCAAATCTTCTCATGTGCCGCAAGAGACTTCTGTCAACCAGTTTGAGAACTGTGTTGCTAGGTTGACTGCTGATAATGGACTTGGTTTCTCCGATTCCGATTTGACGTTGAAAGGAAGAAACAATAATGATGCCCTGCATGTCTCTATTGAGTGCAGGGGCACTACCCTGGCTCATGTTCTAGTTGATATATGTTTGTCGCTAAATGTTCTACCCAAGGGTGCTTTAGACAGATTGGACTATGAAGGACTGACTTTAAAGCCCAGTAATATTGTGGCGAGGGCTTTTGATGGTTCTAAGAGAATGGTACACTGGGAGGTGGACATTCCTGTTAAAGTCGATTCCCAAACTTTTGGCTCCAATTTCTATGTGATGGACATTCTCCCGTCTTACTCTTGTTTGTTGGGACGCCCTTGGATTCATGAGGTTGGTGTTGTCACCTCCACCTTGCATCAGATGTTAAAGCATCTGGTTAATAGAAAGATTGTTACAGTACATGGTGAAGAGGAGTATATGGTGAGCCATCTGAACTCTTTTTGATATGCCGAGATGGACGATGAGTTCATCGAGATCCCTGCCAAAATTTTGAAGAGGTTCCTCAGACAATTACTGTTACCAAACTACTACCGTTGTTCCAGAGATTACCAGACCTCCACTGAAGATGGCTTATCTAAAAGATGCTAGGAATGTAATTGGAGAAGGTGGGTGCACTATTTGGGGCCAACTACCTGGCATCCCCTATAAGTCTAACAAATTTGGTTTGGGTTTCACTTCAGGAGCTCAAAAATTCGTTCATCGTGCTCACGCCGGAGGACCACCATTAGGCATCAGCAACCATATAGTCAACACTGTAGAAGACGCTGATAATGACTATGACCTGGACAATTGGATCTTCCTTGCTACCAACGGTGGACTCAACAATTGGACGACTAGAGACCTTGTTCCCATTACTTTCATCTAGGAGTAATTGTCTTTTAGTTTTTTTTGGATATGTAATATTTGAAAAAATTAAACTCTAAAGCATTGTCTCTTACCCGAGGCGTAATGGTTTATTTGTGAGGGTTATCATTTCACTTTCATATGTCATAAATAAATCATTGGACATTTTGCATACAAATTTTTCATTCTTTGTCTTTCTTTTCTGATTTTACTTTATCAAAATAGATATGCTCTCTTATACACACTCACATATCAAACTGCAGATCCACATCCACTATGGATCCCATTGATAATGGTTCTGCCATTGCCAGTTATGACTTTGAAAATCCGATCTACCAAGATGAGCACGAGGGTGAGGAAGATTGTGAAGTACCAGGAGAACTTTCCAGACTTTTACAACAGGAGGAAAGAACAATATAGCCTCATGAAGAGCCAGTCGAGACGGTAAACTTGGGTACTGAAGAGGATAAAAAGGAAGTCAAGATAGGTTCCAACATGGAGCATGGTGTCAAAGAGCGGTTAATCCAGATGTTACATGATTACATTGATACCTTTGCCTGGTCATACGAAGACATGTTGGGGCTGGACACTGATATTATGGTTCATTGTCTACCAACAAAAGAAGATTGTCCTCCAGTGAAGCAAAAGGTTCATCGTATGCAGCCTGAAATGTCAGAAAAGATTAAAGCTAAAGTTATGAAACAGTCTAATGCCGGGTTCTTAGCTGTTACTTCTTATCCATAATGGGTTGCAAACGAGGTACCGATACCCAAAAAGGACGGCAAGGTGCGTATGTGTGTTGATTACAAAGATTTGAATAGGGCGAGCCCCAAGGATGACTTTCCGCTTCCCCATATTGATGTTCTGGTTTATAACACTGCACATCATAAGATATTATCCTTCATGGACGATTTCTCCGGGTATAATCAAATTAAAATGGAACCTGAAGATATGGAGAAAATAACCTTCTTCACGCAGTGGGGCACCTTCTGCTATAAAGTTATGCCATTTGGGTTGAAGAATGCTGGGCAACCTATCAACGTGCTATGGTAGCCTTGTTTCACGATATAATCTATAACGAGATAAAGGTCTACATCGACGATATGATAACCATGTCTCAGACTAAAGACGAGCATTTGGATCACTTGTAAAAATTGTTCGAAAGACTGAGGAAGTACAAGTTAAGGCTGAATCCGAACAAGTGCACCTTTGGAGTAAGATCTGATATGCTTCTAGGTTTCATTGTCAGTGGAAAAGCTATCAAAGTAGACCATGCGAAGGTTAAAGCTATTCAAGAGATGCCAACTCCCTGCACCGAGAAAAAGGTTAGGGGATTCTTGGGACGTCTAAACTACATTGCCAGATTCATTTCCCACCTAACCGCAACTTGTGAGCCAATCTTCAAATTACTAAAGAAAGATTAAGTAGTGAGGTGGAATGACGACTACTAGACTGCCTTTAACAGAATCAAGGATTATCTTCAAGAACCTCAAATTTTGATGTCGCCGGTTGAAGGAAGACCTCTGATCATGTACTTAACAGTATTAGAAAATTCAATGAGGTGTGTGCTGGGGCAGCATGACGAGTCTGGTCAAAAAGAGCATGCAATATACTACCTTAGAAAAAAGTTTACCGACTGTGAAACAAGATACTCACTGCTCGAGAAAACTTGCTGCGCTTTGGCATGGGCTACTCGCCGACTAAGACAATATATGTTGACTCACACTACCTTATTGATATCTAAAATGGATCTTATCAAATACATATTCGAGAAGCCCGCTCTCTCTGAAAGAATAGCAAGATGGAAAATAGTCTTGACCGAATATGACATTCAATACACTACCAAAAAAGCAATAAAAGGAAGTGTACTAGCTGATCATTTGGCTCATCAGGCTGTGGACGACTATCAATCCATGAATTTTGATTTTTCGGACGAGAACATCATGTTAGTGACTAATTTTGAAGAACCTGGACCGGATGAAGAACCTGAAAAAGGTTCCTAATGGACCATGTTTTTTGATGGAGCTTCCAACGCACTTGGCAATGGCATCGGTGTTGTGATCATATCTCCCGAAGGCTGTCATACTCCTTTCACTTCTAGGCTATGCTTCAATTGTACCAACAACATGGCTGAATATGAAGCATGCATTATGGGCCTCAAAGCTGCTATCGACTTGAGAATCAAATTCTTGAGTGCATTTGGAGACCCGACCTTAGTAATCAGTCAAATCAGAGGAGAATGGGACACGAAGCATCTTAATCTCATCCCTTACCAAGAGCATGTGTTGACGCTAATTCCAAACTTTGAAGAAGTTACCTTTGAGCATTTTCCACAAGAAGAAAATCAATTAGCGGACGCGCTAGCTACTATGTCATCCATGTTTAAAGTCCGATGGGATAATGAAGCTCCTCAGATCCCTATTGAGAGATTGGACGAACCCGCATACTGTTATGAGGTTGATACTGAAGAAGTAGTGGAGAAACCCTGGTTCCATGAAGTGAAGAGATACCTCGAAGCCCAAGTTTATCCTGAGGGAGCTCCCGTTAACAATAAGAAGTTCCTAAGAAGGTTCTCTTCCAAGTGTTTCCTCAGTAACAAAATCATTTACAAGCGCAACCACAATTCTACTTTGCTTCGGTGTGTAGATAAGAGTGAAGCAGAGAGGATTATGGAAGATATGCACGAAGGTACCTTTGGCACCGATTCTAGTGGGCACACAATGGCTAAAAATATTCTGAGGGCAGGATACTACTGGTTCACTATGGAAGCAGACTGTTATCAGCATTCCCGAACTTGTCACAAGTGACAGATCTATGCCGATAAAGTACACGTTCCTCCGGTTCCCTTGAACATCTTAACTGCTCCTTGTCATTTCACAATGTGGGGCATTGATATGATCAGAGAGATTAGACCCACTGCTTCTAATGGGCACCGCTTCATCCTGGTTTCCATTGATTACTTCACAAAGTGGGCCGAGGCAGCCTCATTTTATTCTATTACCAAGAACGTCGTGGCTCGGTTCATCAGACATAATATTATCTGTCGGTATGGTATTCCAGAAAGAATCATCATAGATAATGGTACCAATCTCAATAATACTATGATCACCGAGATCTGCATACAATTCAAGATTCAGCATCATAACTCTTCTCCTTACCGGCTAAAAATGAATGGCGGTGTAGAGGCCGCCAATAAAAACATCAAGAAGATCATACAGAAGATGACGGTGACATACAAGGATTGGAACGAGATGTCACCATTCGCCCTTCATGGTTACCATACCTCAGTATGCACGTCAATAGGGGAAACTCCTTTATCTCTGGTATACGGTATGGAAGCTGTCCTACCCATCAAAATCCAGATCACTTCCTTAAGAATCATGAAGGATGCGGGTTTGAATGAAGACGAATGGGTTCAGACTCGACTTAACCAATTAAACCTGATTGACAAGAAAAGGCTTGCGGTTGTTTGTCATGGTCAGATGCACCAGAAACGTATGATTAAAGCTTTTAACAAGAAGGTCATACGTCAGGAATATAAAGTTGGCGACCTAGTAATCAAGCGCATTATCCTGCCACAAGGTGATCCCAGGGGAAAATGGACTCCCACATACGAGGGACCATTTGTGATCAAGAACATATTTTCTGGTGGAGCCATGATATTAACCAATATGGACGGTGACGACCTTCTGCATCCTGTAAATGCGGAAATAGTTAAAAGATATTATGCATAAACAGAGACCCGCTAGGTTGACTGGCCTAGAAAAAATAAGGGCATCCCGGCGAACCAAAAGGGTTCAGGCAAAATTTAGGGATATATATGAAAAAATATGTACACCCGACAAGCCAAAAACCTAAAAATGCGGCTTGGGCAAAAAAGGGTATCCCGAGGGGCTGAAAACCCAAATGGGCGGTCCAGGAAAAAGTTAGGGATTAAAAGCGTACAACTATGTCCCGTTGGATCACCTCACATATAGACTTCAGTATCAAGTGTTAAATTCAAATGGGCCTAATCAACCCAGTCAGCTTTGGTCAAGTAGCAAAGTGATGAGACGCAAAAAGATATAAAGGCAATAGCAGAATGGGAATCCAATGGGATCATTTCACATAGCTGTTTTTCTTTGTATACTACTTTGTATATTTTTTATTCTTACGAAGACATTCTCTTTTTAGAATGTCTGTCCCCTTGTAAAAAACACATGTTATAGGCAGATTTCTTCAGATTAATACAAAAGCTATCTCTTTGAAAGTGCATAAACTATTTGTTTTTATTTTTCTGTTTTGTTTTTCAAAAACGTCTAGTGATTATTTTTAACATATGCATTTGAATATAATCACCGCTTACAAATACACAAAAAAAAGACAGTTATTAATGGCTTTAAGAAACGAGACAATGTCTAAAAAAGCCATATGTAAATCCCTGCAGATACATCCCACAATAGATACAGAGACAGAGACGTCCTCCCGCGAAGTCACTGTCATATCTTTAGCATACAACCTATTAATGTCATAAATTCTGATATTCCCCGCAGAGCAAGAGTCTCCCATCATCTCCCCAGCATCTTGAAGAACTCCACAATATGGTTCTTAAACTTTTTGGGTTCCCCAACATGGCTTCATAAAAATCCCCAAGCAGTTTACGGAGTTTTCTTTCCCCAGTAGAGTTTATTTCTCTAGCCACGGAAGTCCATCTCCCAACAATTCAACTTCAACAAATAATAAAGATACACATTCTTCATCCCCAGCTGAGTTGGTCTTAAAAAAGGAACCGTGTGGATTTCCCCCTAAAGAAAACACCTCCCCAACAGGTCATCAAAATATTCTCTTCAACAGGGATTTATTCCCCAACAAACTATAAATTCCCCAGCTTGAGTTTTGCTTCTTAGAAGATTACAAATCAATAGACAAAACTCCTCCTCCCCAGTAGAGTTTGCCACTATCCCTAGTGAGTTTCTATAAAGCCTAGAGTCCGATCAGATAACAATTAACTTCTTTATCCCCAATAAGTTGTTAGCTTTCATTCTCTTCGATCAAGAGATAACTCCCCAGTAGAGCAACAAATAACTAAAACTCCTGAACTCTTTTCCCTCAAGCAAAATCAACGCCCCCAGCGGATTTCTCCTCAAACAACAAAACAAGAATTCCCAGTGGAAACATCCTAAACGAATAATGAAGAATCACATTCTTCATCCCCAGCAGCAGTCAGAATTTTATTTTCCCTCAATTCAACGACGCTACAACGAATAACTGATCCGTTCATATATTGCATTCATTACTTTACAAACATCATAGCATATGCATAACAAAATACATATAGCACAATCTCATTTATTTTGAGAACATCATTACACAATGAGTGTCATGCATCATGATATTTCATGCAACTATTTCTTTACCTTTTCAGGAAAGATCAACAAACAAATATCATCACCAATTTTCAACAAGTTTCGGATTAATACCTGAAACAAGACAGGACAACTATCTGTGAATAACTTATTATATATTAATACCTGAAATAAGACAGGACAATTATCTACATAAGCGGATTGGAGATTAACTCCCGAAACAAGACGGGGAAACTATCTTTCTTTCTTTAAGGTCAGAAATTAATCCCTAAAACAAGCCAGGGCAACTATCTCTACGACCAACAAAAAAAGGTTATGGATTAATACCTGAAACAAGACAGGACGACTATCTGTGAACAACTGATTATAGATTAATACCTGAAACAAGACATGACAACTATCTACATGAGCATATTGAAGACTAACTCCCGAAACAGGACGAGGAAACTATCTTTCTTTCTCTTTGGTTAGATAAGGATCAGTTCTCGAAATAGGACGGGGCGACTATCTTTATAACCAATGACTCGAACTCTCAAAACAAGACGGGTTTACCAATAGATTGATTGTAGATCAATTCCCGAAATAAGACGGTACGACTATCTACATGACAAATACCTACTTCAAGACATCTAATGCTTTAGTGTAAATCGACTAAATATTTATTTTGATACTTCTTCCAATTTCTACCAACAGTCACTTTGGATGGCATCTGTAAGTCCATCTCTGACAAACTCTCCATCACCTCTCCAAAATGGCATCTTTAAGCCCATTCCAGAAACAATCAACCACCACACCATCGAGTTCAAATTTCTGGGCACTCTAGTGTTCAATCATCTTCCACCTTCAAATCACGAATGACGGACTCACCAATCTAACTCTTCAGGTTTAAGAAGATTGAACAAGGGCAGCTGTTGTACCCCAAAATTTTCCCTCTCATTTCTCAATATATTTCCTACAAAGATCTTCAATGACTCAAACTTGAGGAAGTATCGAATAGGTCAAATAATCTCCTCAACACTGATGCCTCAAAATTAGGGTTTGAGTTTGTATAAAGGATGTTGGATTTCTAATGTTTCAAATGAATTTCATGGATCATTATGGATCCTCAGGACTTCTTCTTTCAAATTTCAAGCTTTGGATTACAATTTTCCGAGAAAAGTCATTCAAATTATCAAAAGGGCGGAATGGACAAAATTAGGGTTTTAACTGGAAAACGTCAACTGTGCACTAAAAGTCAAACTTTGACTTTTTGACCAAAATTGAGTCCCAAAAATCATATTGCATCAAGACATCCAAAATATAAAATTTGATCATCAAAAGTCAAGAGAGTCAAAAATCCATCTTTGCAAGACTTAGAAATTTTTCTAAGTATTTTCTATACTTGTTAATTTCATTTGCTTCATGACATATTTTCACTACAATTCCAAATGATTCATGATGTTAAAAATAATTCAAGTTATTACAAAGTGGATTTTTTCCAAAATTACAAATACTAAAACTATGTCTTGGTTAAACTTTTCTCTTTGACTAAAAACCTTGCCACAATGCTTTGTCTTTGATACAATCTGCATAAATTTCTCCACAAACCAAACTTGTTTCATGCTACAAACTATGTTGTCCAAGTTATTGATGAACAAAGTATGATATGCTACTTCTATACATTACCACAACACTCCAAAACCCTGCTCCATTGCTGTCCTATAAAAAACCTTGTGCTATGTTGCACCACAAACCTGTCACAAATCTGCATATGTTGTCCTATACCGTCCAAAATTTGTCCAAAAACCTGTCCAATAAATTGCACCGAAATGGCTAAAGAAAATTGTGTGGAAAAGTATCAAAATAGAAGGCAAAAATAGTTCAAAAAAAACTTATTTGTTTCCCTCCTAAATCTTAGTCAAGCCCATCTACAAAAAGGACTGTTTCAAAGACATAGGGAGGGGGATTTTTGATAAAAGAAAAGGGGAGAAGATAAAAAACAGATTTCTTGTTAAACTCTACTCATTCATAAAACTCTGGTCATTCATAAAAAACTATGCTCATCCTCAACTCTATTTTCACTCATAAAACAGAAAAATCCTCAACCCATTATTGTACAACCTTGCAAGCTTCCCCTTAAACTAACTACCCAAACACCTCATATACATCACATAGATATTGTTCCAACACAAGAATAATTTCTGCAACACCCTTATCATCACCTTCCAAACATAAAAGAAAACAGTATTTTGTAACTTTGATTGGTTTTGAGCGATTTTGGAACTTTGCCGCAAAGAGCAAGGATTGGAGCAGCTCCGAAGAGGAGCTCGATCAATCATCACTTCGTGTCCGGAGACATCCATACATATTCCAAAGTTTCACTTCAAGAGGTGTAGTTCTTTTTTCCAAACTATAATATCTTTATCCATACATCATGTGTTGTTTGTGTTCAAAAGATATAGAAAAAAGAATAGATCAAAAGAGGAAAACTCAGTAAGAAAGCCAAGACAGGGGGCTGACACGGGTGCCCGTGTCACATGACACGGCCCGTGTCAGCTCAACTATTTAAAAATCTAACAAAAGATGCAGGTCAGGGTGCTGACACGGGCACCCGTGTCACAGGACACGATCCATGTCAGGTCTACTGGAGCCAGAAATCTACAAAAGTGGCAAGTCAGGGTGCTGACATGGGTGCCCGTGTCACATGATATGACCCATGTCATCTTAGCTGGTACAGAAAGAAAAAATGTGCATGGATCATTACAGGGAGCTGACACGGGTTCCCGTGTCACAGGACACGACCCGTGTCATACCAGACAACATAAATATTGATTCTTTGATTTTTTGCTTTTATTTTCATTCGATTTGGTTGTAATAGTAAAATTAGGTTTTATTAGCTTTTATCTTCCCATTCGTAAATTCATAGCCCCATACCCTAAAGTGATGTAATAGCGTAGGATTTTAATTTCCGCAAATTTATCTCTTTTCATATAATTGTTAGTAATTAGGGCGTGTATGGCAAGATAAAATCAACCGCTAGAAAACCCTAATCTCAAAGACAATGCATGCAATCAAGTGCACTTCACACACGTGCACCATTAAGGTAATCTCGTTTTGTTGCCTCGAAAAATAGTCATATCCCTTGAATATGGGAATTTTAGCAAAGACCCTCGATAAAAAAATATATCATAGTCCCTCGATGTCCCTCGATGTTGCCTTTAGTAAACGATCTAGTCCCATACGAAAATTGCTAAAATGTCTCATAAGTTGCCTTTTATGACTATACGTTTGACTCACGTGCGTCCCTTCACATCCAAATATAGGGCTTCTTATCAATCAATGGTAAGGTAGCAATATATAAATGAGGAGGAAAAGAAAAAAGACCTTTTGAGTAGGTAGGACGATAGTAGTTGCTTGCTCAGAAATCAAAACCATTTTCGCAATTACACTTTCAAAACATTTTCAAAAACAAACATCTATTTGAACTATTTTGTCAAAACCAACACTTTATACATATTCTTATAGATACGTGAATCATTACAAAGTTTTCTGAAACAAAGGCGGTTTCAAAATATTTTCAAACTTGCACCAAACATAAATACATTTCAAACAAAGCATTTTCAAGTGATCTAGCAAGCAACTAAGAGCTTGTAGATAACTATGGATGAAAAGGGTGCTGACACCTTCCCTTTTCATAACCTACCCCACGAACTCAAGGAAAAAAATCTTGAAAGGTCTTTCCTGTTCTTTTCACCCTTTCCTTTATTGGATAAAAGAAAAGTCGGTGGCGACTCTTGCCATATGCAACATTTGCGATAAAACGCAAAACACTCTGAGTCAGTTCTCCCACCGTATGACACCCTCAATTTAGGGGGATAGGGTGTTTTTGGCTTGCTAACCTTTTATATTTTTGCAGGTTTGGATAAGAAGGAAGCCAAAGAAGACGACTAGAGCTAGGGCTCCAGCGCATCTCCGGTTCAAGCAATTTATTTATATTATATATATATATATATATATATATATATATATATATATATATATATCATTTGATATAAATTAACGGATGTATTACCGTCATAGCGGTTGAAGTGCGCGTGTTAAGGCATTGGTATCAAAGGGCATGGGTTCGATCCAGCCTTTTGCCATTTATTTTCCTTATATTTTCATGTTTTGCAGAGTAATTTACAAAACACATTGAAGTTGTCTCCTATCACCAAAGCTTGCTTGGCCCAGTGGTGAACGTGTTGTGTGGATTGGCTGAGGGCGTGGTTTCAACACCCACCCCTACCATTTGGTTTATTTTCTTTCAATTCTCTCTTCTTCTTAATCTTTCCTTTTCCTATTTTTATAAAAAAACCTTTTTTTTTTCAAAACCCTAACATTTTCACAAACCCTAATTAATTTTTATGTTTTTTACTTAATTACCCTAATTAATTTTTAGGTTTTCATTTAATCAATTATTTTTTAATTAATAAATTAATTAGGTTTTTAGGTTTTCACTAAATTTTTTAAATTAAAATAAACTTAGTGTTTTTTTAGGTATTTTAATCAATTTCCTTTTTAATTAATTAAAATTTATTAGGTTATTAGGTTAATCATCAAACTTTTCTATCAAACAATCACAAGACGGGTTCCTTTTCTTTTTCCTTTTACTTTCGCGTATTTTATTACTTTTGCGTTTGTTCCCAATTATGTATATGTTTACAATTTGTAATAGTTTAATTAGGGTTTTTTCTATTTCCCCCTGTTTTTACTATTTTCACCCCCATTCTTGAAGCCTTGTAATAGCGTATGATTTTACTTTTCTGCACTTATATTTTTATGCCTTGTATATAACAGTTAGATGTATGCTAATAGGCTTTGTATGGCAAGATTAAAAACAATCGTAGAGAACCCTAATTTCATAATAAGTAAACTGAAAACAAATCACTCTTCACACTCGCACCTCTAGGGTAACCTCACTTGTTACCTTCGGAAACATAGTCATGTCCTTCGAACGTGGGGACGCTTTAGCTCGGTCCCTCGATTAAAAATATCGTAGTCCCTCGATAACCCTTTCGATGCTACCTTCGGTAAATGATCTAGTCCCTTACGAAATGCTAAAGCGCCCCTACGAGTTGCCTTTATGACTATACGATGACCCGCGCCTGTCCCTTCACATCCAACAATAGGGCTTCCTACTAACTAATGGTAGGATAGCACTATCTAAAGGAGGAGGAAAATAACGATAAAGATTTTGAGTAGGTAGGTAGTTCTTAATCGCTTGCTCGCGAACATTTCAAAACTTCTTTTTCACACAAAAAACTTTTCTGAAATATTAAAAAAAACACTTTGTACGCATTATTAACCAATACAAGAATCATTACAAAGTTTCCTAACTATTGGCAAAATTCAAAATATTTTCAAAACCCACAACACAAAGCATTTTCAAACAAAGTGAGCTAGCGATTAAGAGCCTGTAGATAACTACGAATGAAAAGGATGCTAACAACTTCCCTTTTCATAACCTACCCCTCCAACTCAAAAATCTCAAGGTATTTCCTGTTCTTTTCACCCTTTCCTTATTAGATAAAAGAAAATTCGGTGGCGACTCTTGCTAACTGCAACATTTGTGATAAAATGCACAAACCAAAAGTCAGTTCTCTCACCGTATCACACTCCTGAAAAAACTTTCTTTACAACATATGGTCCTTCATAATTAGGAGCCCATTTACCCCTCCCTAGCATCTGTATTTTTAGGAGGTAAGATCCGCTTCAGCACAAGGTCACCAGCTTGAAAATTACACGGACATACCTTCTTGTCGAAAATTTCTTCATCCTCATCTGGTATAACTGCCCATGGAAAATAGCTGTCAATCTCTTCACTTCAATGATATTCAATTAATTAAATCTATTCTGAACCCACTCGACCTCATCCATCTGTACATCTGTCGTTATCCTTAGAGAAGGAATTTCAATTTCTATGGGCAGGACTGCTTCCATGTCGTATACTAGAGAAAATGGGGTTTCCCCAGTCAAAGTTCATACTGAAGTACGATAACCATGTAAAGCAAATAGAAACATCTCTTTCCAATCTTTAAAGGTGACAACCATTTTCTGCACAATCTTCTTAATATTCTTGTTGGCTGCCTCAACGGCACCATTCATCTTAGGATGGTAAGGAGAAGAGTTGTGATGTTTTATTTTGAAGCTTTCGCACAATTATTTCATCATCTTATTGTTGAGATTCGACCCGTTGTCGGTAATAATCTTTTCGGGAACTCCATATCTACAAATGATATATGCTTGATGAAACGAGCAACCACCTGTTTAGTGACATTGGCATAAGATGTTGCTTCGACCCACTTAGTGAAGTCGTCAATGGCTACCAGAATAAAGTGGCGCCTGTTGGAAGCAGTCGGTTCAATCTAGCCAATCATATCAATACCCCATATTGCAAAGGGCCAAGGAGAAGTCAAGACATTCAGAGGGTTGGGCGACACATGCATTTTTTCGACAAAGATATGACATTTGTAATAGATTCTGGAGTGATTATCACAATCATTTTCCATTGTAAACTAATAATAACCTGCTCTCAAGATGTTATTAAGCATTGTATGGCCACTAGAAATCATCATGAAGGAACATTCATGAATCTCTTCTATGATCTTGTTTTCTTCGTGTCTATCCACACATCTCAGCAGAACAAAGTCATAGTTTCTATTGTACAAAACATCCCCATTGAGGAAAAACTTGGCTGCATACTTCCACGTCGTCTTCTTATCAGTGACAGAGGCATCTTCTGGACATTATTTCGTTTCAAGATACCTTTTGATATTTAAAATACATGGTTTCTCATAAGCAACAACTTCTTCTATTTCATAATAGAACGTCGGCTCATCCAACCTCAAAATGATGATGGAAGGGGCTTCGTTTGCCCATATGACTCTAAACATGGATGACAGGGTAGCCAAGGCGTCTGTCAAGTTGTTCTCTTCTATCGGAATATGATATAAAGTAATCTCATCAAAATATGGGATCAACTTTAAAACGTTCTCACGATATGGAATCAAATTTGTGTGACGAGTCTCCCAATCTCTGTTGATCTGACTAATTACGAGAGCATAGTCCCCATATACTTCTTAGATCTTGATTCATAAATCAATAGCAGCTTCTACCCCAAATATGCAAGCTTCACACTCGTCCATATTATTAGTGCAATCAAAGCAAATTCTGGCAGTGAAAGGAGTATGGAAACCTTTAAGAGAAGTAATCACAACACCAAAACCATTACTCAAGGCATTTGAGGCACCATAGAACACCATCATCTATCGCGGCCCTGGTTTGGGTCCTTCTTCCGGGCCAGGGATGTTACAATCATATAAATACATGATGTCTTCATCAGAAAATTCAAACTTCATTGGTTGATAGTCGTCTTCCACAGGCTGGTAAGCAAGATAATCCACCAATATACTACCTTTGATAGATTTTTGGATAATATACTAGATATCATATTCTATTAGAATCATCTTCCAATGGGATACTCTTCCTGTGAGAGCTTACTTTTCAAAAATGTACTTGATTGGATTCATTTTGGATATCAAGAGAGTAGTATGGGTCAACATGTACTGTCTGAGACGCTTTGCTTCCCATGCGAGTGCACCACAAGTCTTTTACATTAATGAATATCTTGACTCACAATAAATAAACTTCTTACTCAGATAGTAAGTGGCATGCTCCTTTCTACCAGTCTCATCATGTTGACTGAGTACACAAACCATGGAGCATTCTAACATAGTCAAATACATTATCAAGGGCCTGCCTTCCACTAGAGGCGAGAGAATTGGAGGTTCCGACAAATACTCTTTTATTTTGTCAAATTATGCTTGATAATTGTCATTCCACTTGACCATTTAATTCTTGTTTAACAACTTTAATATTGGTCCACAAGTGGCTGTAAGATGAGAGATGAATCTAGTAATATAGTTCAACCTCCCGAGAAAACCACAAACGTCTTTTTCTGTTCTTGGCTCAGGCATTTCTTGTATAAATTTTATTTTACTAGGATCAACCTCAATTTCTTTTTCGCTTACAACGAATCCCAACAATTTCCCTGACCTCACTCTGAAGGTACACTTATTCGGATTCAGCCTTAGTCTGTACTTCCTTAACCTTTCAAACAATTTTAATAAGTGGACAAGATGCTCCTCTTTTGTCTGAGAGTTGGCAATCATATCATCAACGTATAGTTCAATCTCCTTATGAATAATATTGTTGTACCCAAAAATTTTCCCTCCCACTTTCAAGAAAATTAATTCAAGATACTTCCTCATGCTCATAAAGGTCTCAAAAACTCAAGACTACTCAAAAATTGACTAGACAAACCCTCCTCCTAAGCAGGTGACCTACAATTAGGGTTTTGTTTTTATAAAGGGAAATTAGACTTCTAATGCCTCAAGTGGACTTCATGGTTTCTCATATGATTCCAAGTATCCTCATACCAAGTTTTAAGCCTAGAAGCACAAGTTTGCTCAATCAATCAACCAGATGATTGAAAATCAACTATATTGGATAAAATGTCAACTTTGACCAATTGACAGTCAAACTTCAAGATTTTTGGTCAACATCAAGATTTTGAAGTCACACTCATCATTTGATCAAGGTTTGATCATGATTCATCAATAAAACTCAAGATTCATCAAAAGTCAAAAGTTACTAAATTAGGGTATTCTTTAGGAGAATCAACTAAACTTTGACCAAGCATAACTTTCAGATACTTCATCAGAAATTTCTCAACCAAAGCTCGTTTTGAAGTAAAATAAATTCTCTACAACTTTGTCTCTCTAAGCTCAAGGACAAAAATGTTTCATTTGAGAGATATGAGCCAAAACATTACATGTCATTTTAAAAGTCAACAAAAAGACACTTTTTTATCAAGGCACTTTACATCAAGATAAAGGCTTCAAATGGAAAAATAACCAACATGAAGGTTGTATGGGATATCTTGAGATTTCCAAAGAGTCAAAGATCACCTTCATATGATAAAAATTGTGTGAGTTATGATTGGTGCAAGTTGGGAAATTTTGAGAAAATGCATGAAATTCAAATTGAGCAAATTTGAATTTTTGGGCTAATGGGCCTACCTTTTAAAGTCCAAATGTGTTCCTGACCTCATAATGGACCTCTAAGTCCATTAATGCATCATTTTTTTAATTTTATTTCATTTGTTTTGATTTTTATTCATTTACATTCAAAATTAAATCAAATAAATATTAAATAAACGTATAAGGCATAAAAGGCTTGTGATCTTAATCTTTTGGAGGCCCAAGGTCATGCTACAAACCGTGTGCATCTATTTGTGAATCAAATCTTCATGGTTTTGTAATATTTCAACCTATTTTCAAACCAAATCAAAGATGTATTTCACATGATGTCCAAGCCACCTCTTAAGCTAATATGTTGTTTTATATATACTCATTACATTCAGACCAAAAGAGAACATGCGGTGGATGCCAAGGAACAAGGGTTTTTGATCGAAAATATGCAAAGGAAGTTTGAGATCGAAATCCTGTTTGCAACCATCCTTAAGGCTAGGCAACCATCCAAAATGATCCCTGAGGTATCATAGAGTAAGTACTGATCATTCTTGATGATCAAATTTCCCTGAAACACACATTCATTCCATCATCGGTTTTCATATTTTATGAAATTCATATCTCAATATTTATATGCTTTGATTTAAACTAATCGTTTCAATGTGTTCCAGAGACAAAATAACACAGGTTTCATCCCTTAAATGAGGCCCATGACGCAAGAACACTCCGTCACCATGATTGCACCAGTTTGCATTGTTTTGATCTTATCTCATTATACAGGTTGAATTAACCAAAAAGAATGCCACCATTGGATTCAAAAGGGTCAAATTAGGGGGATAGGGTCTCTCTTAATCTCTAACGCGCGATTTTTTCAGAACCATATCTGACCTCATCGGAGAAGACGACCGGAGCTAGGGCTCCGACGCCTCTCCGGTTCACATGTTTTATTATATATTTGTTTGCTTCTATTGTATTGATAGATTCGAAGCGCAACGCAATTGGTTGAGGCAGAGGTGTGTATTATGAAGGGTGTGGGTTTGATCCCTACGTCTTGCGTTTATTTTGTTTATTTTTCAAATTAACATGCAAGCTTACAATATAATGATCAATTCATGTTTGCTATCACCAACAACACGTTGGCTCAATGGTGAGGCATGCGCCTATGAAGCTAAGGGGCGTGGGTTCAACACCCAGCCCATACAAATCTTTTTTTTTCTATTTTCTAACCTAATTTCTTTTCTTTTTCTTTTCTAACCCTTATTATTGTTAATTAATTTTTAATTAAAAATCAACAAACCTAATTTTTCCCAAAACTAAAAAAATTAGGATTAGGGTTTTTAGTTAGTAATTAATTTTTTTCTTATATATTTTTATTTACTAATTTAATGAATTAATTAATTAACTAAACCTTTTCTTTTTTAAATATTAAAATCAATTAGAAATTTAGGTCTTATTAATTATTAACACTTAAATTATTTTCTATAAAATACTAAAATATCAATACTTAGAACTTTAGGTATTTTAAACTTTTTTTTAAAAACATTTTCTTATTTCTTTTTACTATTTATTTTTCATAGATCAAGTGTATAGGTCGTGTTCTTAATTGTAATAACGTAGATTTATTTTCTGTATCTTTTTTATTATTATGTAACTGCTCATAGGATGTAATAGCGTAGAACATTTATATTCTCGCACTTATATTTTATGCTATGATTAGTAATTAGGATTGTATGGAAAGACTAATAATAGAACGTAGAAAACTCTAATTTCAGATAATATAATAAAATCAATACACTTCACACACTTGCACCTAGGGTATCCTCTCTTGTTGTATTACGATACTTGGTCACGTCCGTCGAAAGTAGGGATACTTTAGAAAAAGACCCTTTATCAAATCATCACGTCCCTTTCGAATAAAGATCACAGTCCCTCGATGAACCTTCGAAGTTTCCTACGAAAATGATCTAGTCCCTTTGATACAATTGCTAAAGTATCCTTACATGTTGCCTTCAATGACCATACAATGACCCTACACCCGTCCCTTCATATCTAATAGATAGGGATACCTATCGACTAATGATATGGATAGTACTATCTCTAAAGGAGAAGGAAAAGAATAAAAAAGACCTTTAGTGGTTAAGAAACTCCTAATTGCTTGCTCACAATTTTTCCCACAAATATTTTTCATATATCACTCTCAAACAAATATATCAAAACACTTTGTACGCATTCTTGAGGATTGATATAAGAATCATTAAAAAGTCAACCTTACATTGGCGAGTTTAAAATATTTTCAAACAAATCACACAAACACAAAGCAAGTTTTCAAAAGTAAGCTAAGCAATTAAGAGCCCGTAGATAACTACAGATGAAAAGGGTGCTAACACCTTCCCTTTTCATAACTTACCTCCCGAACTTAAAATCTATCAAAGGTATTTCCTATTCTTTTCACCTTTCCTAAATATTGGATAAAAGAAAAGTCAGTGGCGACTCTTGCTATCCGCATATTTGGATAAAACCAAAAAATCCAGTTCTCCCACTGTATTACACATATCATGAAAGAGAGTGACCATTGCACGCTGATATGTTGCCCTTGCGTTCTTCAAACCAAAGGGCATCACTTTGTAGTAAAATGTTCCCAAAGGTGTAATGAACGTTATCTTTTCCGTGTCTTCTGGCGCCATCTTAATCTGATTGTAGCCAAAAAAACCATCCATGAATCAAAACACTTTAGCTTAAGCAATATTGTCAACCAGAATATCAATGTTTGGGAGCGGATAATTGTTTTTAGGACTTTCCCTATTCAAGTATCTATAGTCCACACACATTCTGACTTTACCATCCTTCTTAGGCATTGGCACAATGTTCGCGATCCACGGAGGGTAAGAAGTTACTTTCAAAAAATCTACATCAAAATGTTTCTCAACCTCCTCTTTGATATTCTTAGACATTTCAGGATGGGTTCTTCGAAGATTTTGTTTAACAGGAGGACACTCTTCTCTAAGAGGCAATTTATGTAAAACCATATTGGTATCCAGACCAAGCATGTCTTCATAAGACCAAGAAAAGATATCCACATATTCCCGGAGCATTCCAGTCAATCTTCTCTTGATACCATCTTCTAAAGCAGCCCTAATCTTGACTTTTCTTCGGACCTCTTTGATACCTAAGTTAATCAGTTCAATAATCTCTTAGTGCGTCTAAATAACCTTTTCTTCTTGCTCTAATAACCTTTCCCACTCTTCTGGATTTTCACAATCTTCCCCACCTTCTTCTTTGGCTTGTTAGATCGGATTATCAAAGTCATAATGAGCCATAACAAAATCGTTTGACATAATCCGAGATTAGTGGGGGATAAAATTTGCATGATGTTTTTATCTTTATTTTAGTTTTAGGTTTAAAAAAAGAAAAATAAAGGAAATAACATTGCCAAAACTTTTAAAAATAAAGACAGGGAACAAAATATTTGAATGCAAAAAGAAGTCCTTTATTAATGATAAATTTGAAATGAAAAACATCGTTGCCCTACAGCATGTTCACTACGTCTTGGGCAGAACGTAGGAGTTATTGCATGATGAAAAATAAAAGAGAATTACTCTTCATAACGGGTTACTTCAATGACATCTTTAGAAAACCAATTAGAAAGCTCTTTACCCAGAACAGTAGGATGAACCCACTTGTCCATTTCACAATCACTATCTCCTTCCTCGATCACAACATGAACCTCTCCATGGATAACACCACCGCTGAAAAACTGAATTGGCGGAGGGATACCTTAAACCTTGAGATAAGAGGTAGTCGGAACGTCTTGCCTAGCCACGAAGCCTAAGCCTTTCTTGTATGTCTGTGTGGGGAGATTCAGCACTCTTCCCCTACCTTCAGGATGGCCAGACTGAACAATTGCTTGTGCTTGACGGTAAGATGACATGGAGGTTTATGGCTTCTTAAACTCTTGGAGAGAAGTTCTGACAACCTACACGATTTCAAATTCTTGGCATGAGTCTCATGGATCTCTCTCTCCACTTCAACATAACGAAAGGTGCTCAAATGGCTGACAATATAATCTTCCTCACCATAAATGGTGACCACCTTTCCATTCAACAAGAACTTCAACTTTTGATGCAGGGTGGAAGTGACAGCACCGACCCCATGAATCCACGGACGACCAAGCAGACAACAATAAGAAGGATTAATGTCTATAATGAAGAACGTTGCATCGAAAATTTGGGGACCTATTCTAATAGGAAAATTAACCTCCCCAGACACAGTTCTTTTAGACCCATCAAACACTTTGACAATCAAGTCACTAGGTCTCAACACGACCCCTTCATAATCAAGCTTCATAACAGCAGACTTAGGCAACATATTGAGAGAAGATCCTATATCAACCAACACATAGGATAAAGTGGTTTTCATAATCTCCATGGAGATATGCAACACTTTATTGTGCTTCCTCCCCTCAAGGGGTAAATCAAAATTTGTAAATCCGAGTCCACTACTCGAAAAAAATACTATTCACAATCCATTCAAATTGATTCACTGAGATCTCTTGAGGAACAATAGAAGTCCCCAACAACTTCATTAATGCATTTTTATAAGATTCAAAATCTCTAAGCAAAGCAAGAATTGAGATTTTTGAGGGCGTCTGACTCAGCTGATCAATAATCATGTAGTCGCTTTTCTTTATGTATCTCATCAATTCATTCACATCTTTGGCCATCTTGTCATCCATAGTAGGAGCAGGAGGATTTTGCCCTGGTTTCGCACCGTCAACCATAATCTGCTTATCCTTAGCCTTAGTTGCGGCATTTGTGCTACTTTCAGGTTTATCAGGTGGTGAGAAAATTCGACCACTGCGGGTTATCCGACTTTCACCAACGATGTCATGGATCTCATACCTCTCTTTTTCAAACTTTCCATCTTCAGACTTCTTAGTAGAAATTTTTTTGCCTTGTTGATAACATTCACCACCGTGATGCCAAGGAACTGCTTTTTTACTAACATATGGTATTGGCCCGGGTACAGTGGTGGTTATAGGTGATTTCCTGATAGGAACTGGAATTGTAACAGGTACTTGAATGGTCTTTGCTTTGACATGAATAATTATCACATCAACCTCATCCTCACCAATTTTAGTCTGAGCAAATGTACGGTCAAACTGCAGAACTCCCTTGTTAATCAAATCTTGGACTGCATCCTTCAAGCACTGGCAACCCTCTGGTTGTACCAAACAATCTTCACAATCAAACCCACAGCCCAAAAACATATCTTTCTGCGATAACTACTCTTTCATGAATGAGAGGGGTGTAATTAGCTGATTGACATCCATAACCAAATTCAGATTTTCATCTTCAATGATCACACTGACAGTGGCGTCGCCATGAGGAGGCAAAGGCTGATTAGTAATATTGGACGTTGGGCCAAAGTTAATAGTCTGGGAATCCAACAAATCCTGCACTTTATGCTTAAAAGCATAACAATTTTCAATGGTATGGCCCTGTCCACCAGAATGGTAATCAAATCTAGCATTTGGATCAAAACTAGCTGGTAACCTTTCAGAGTCAACCTTCCACGCATGCAACTCAACCAACTTCAGATCAAGCAACTGAGGTAATAACACTGCATATGACATGGGAAGCGCATCAAACTTCCTAGGAGGCGATCTCGGCTTCTGCTGATTTCTCTGTCTAGGCACATATGCTTGTTGCTGAGGTGAAGCAACTTGAATTGTAATAGCAGCAATTTGGGGATTGGATCCCTGATAGGTCTTCCCTTTACCCTTCCTCGTATAGAGTGCACTAGCTCTAGTCTCTTTTTTCTTCTGGAAACCCCCAAAAGGCTTTTTGGCATTAGTTCCGGAGACATGTTGAATATTTCCAAGCTTGATTCCAACCTCAATTATTTCCCCATATGTCACAATTTAGGCGAATGAATCAGAAGTACTACAACTAGTGTAATACTTTCCCTGTAAAGGGCTAGTGATCATATCCATCATTTCACGCTTCACCATAGGGGGTTGAACCTAGTAGCCATCTAACGCCACCTCTAAGCGTATTCTTTAAAGGATTAATTCTGTTTCTGAGATAAATTTTGCAGTTGAGTCCTCGTGGGTGCCATATTAGTATTATATCGGTAGTGTTGGACAAAATCTTCACCAGCTCTCTCCATGTACGGATACGAGTGCCATCCAATTACATATACCATTCAAGTGGTCCACCAATTAAAATGTCTTGGAAAAAGTGCATAAGAAGCTTTGCATCATCAGAATACACAAACATCCTCTTTTAGTAGGATTTGACATGCGTCCTAGGATAAGAGATGCCCTTATATTTGACAAAGTTTGGCACTTCGAATTTTGGAGGAATCTTCACTCCTGGGACCAAACCCAAATCAGATATGTCAAGACCCATAGCACCCTGATTCTCAAACGCCTGCACACGCTCCTCAATCATATGCAAATTTTTGTCTGCTTTAGTTGGCTCATGAGCATGAGACATCTAGTTATCGTAATTATCCTCTTTAACGTGACGAGCAGGAATATACACAAGCCTTGGTTGAACAAATTGTTTCTCATTATGTTGTCGAGTAGGAGTGGGCGGAGGCGGGTAATTTCCCACAACTTGGACCGCAAGCATGCCTTGATTACCAGCAGGATCACCAAGGTTCACAGCTTGACCATTATAAATACTTAGACTATCATTTGCACTTAGATCCATATTTTGAGTGCCACCTGGGTTTCCGTTCATATTTTGACCACCATTCAAGTTCTGAGCACCGTGGTCGCCATTTAGATTCTGAGCAGTATTCGCATTTTGTTCCCCTGGATTTCTGACTAGACTATTAACAACAATCCCTTGAGGATTGCTAATCAAAATCTCATTAACATTATTCCCATTTTCAACAGGCCTCACTATCAAGGCTCTCAGCTCTTCCTATTGATGGGCCATGTTATGGATAATCTCCATTAGTTGGTCCACACGAGTGTCCATCTTGACACCCATATCAACAACATCTTCCTGAATTTGTTCCATTTGTCTTTTGGAAGTACTCCAAGTGTTGTAACAGTGCGATATTGCAGAAGAAGTCTCTGAAAAGAAAACCCAGATTGAAGATAAGAAAACCTGCGGGAAACACCTGTCATGATATGGTATACATGAATGAATGACCATGCATGAAATGTTTTATCATTTCCAGGGTATCCAAAAGTTTTGTCAACCCCCAAGAATATTAAACAAACATAACAAGAGAGACAATCATAGAACAACAAGATAAATAACAACGAAAATTTACTTCATTCGTAATAAAATGATTCTCCGGATCAATAGTGAATTTGTACATAATGAAATATAAATGATCCCATCCAACAAGATTGGTGGTGATCAAACGACATCAAAGAAAAACAACAATCAATATGGTGGAACTCTGATCTCTATGTAGTATAATGGTCCCCCCTGCCGGAAGTAACCTTCACTCCACTCTTTGGTTTCTTTCAATAATTTCTTTGTCTTTTCACGATCTCGTCCATGTACAAAGCTATCAATCACCACATCTTTCTGAAATAATTGTCCTTCCAAATACACACATTTCTCCAGGAAGCAATCACACTCTTTGCATTCTGGAAAAGGTATGGGCACAAACGGATCTTGCATCTCCTTTATCTTGTCTCAGAGTCTGGAATTTTCTTTCGTTACCTCGGTCATCTAATCTTGTTTTTCTTCTAGCTCCAACATAGCAACTTTGAGCTGCTTCCCCAACTCTTTGGCTTTTTCCTTGTTTCTATTGTTGGCCATTTGGAACATCAGGGTCTCTTGATGATTCTTCTCTACATCAGCAAGGGCTATCTGATAATCCTCTATAGATACAGAATATTCTTCTACCCAGGTCTTCTTTAGGTTTTCCTACCCCCAGAACTACCTTCACCTTCATATTCTTTTAGCCGACGGGCTAATTCTTTCTTTCTTTCTTTCTGTCAAGAAGTATGTTTCTATTTTTTTAATCTTCAAGGCTCTGATGGAGATCCATATTTTCTAACTGAACTTGATAAAAGTGTTCCTTAGGTACATCATGTTGTAGCTTAGTGGGTTGAGGATATAAGGACACCTCCTTCTCAAAAGGTAACATAAGAGTTTCTTCCCTTTCTTTCACCCAATCCACATAAGGATCAAAAGTTAACACTTCCTTTAATCCAAATAATTCTTTTCCTTTCCTACCAATGTGGGTCCAATCAACTTCTACTTTTTTCAAAAATTCAAGGTCTTCCCCTTTCTTGCAATACACGGCTTCAACTTCTTTAGTTGTGGGTGAATGCCTCATAGCATAGCCTAACTGGCGAAGAGTAAGTACCAGATTGTAATTGATAATCCATTTTTTTCCTATGAGTGAAAAATTAGAGAAACCTACACAATTAGAGATTACCTCAACACTATCAACCTTGAGTTTGTACCACTGAATATCAAAATAGGTGAGTGTCATTACTTTGGAAGCCCAAGAACGAGGATCTTTGAATGGTCCCTTCATAGGTATTTGTGCCATGAACCACTTGTAAAGCATTGGTACACAACATACGATAACTCCATTCTTCCTATACCTGGAATGAATGGCATGGTAAGTATCATCTAATAAGGTAGGTATCCGATTTTGATTCATGAAAATACACAAAGTAGCCAAGTCCACTATCTCATTAATCTTAGGAAAGAGGACAACCCCATAAATGGTAGCAACCAATAATGCACAATAAGCATCCCAAAGTCCCTTGCTCGCTATTGCTTTAACCTTTCTTGTCAAGAAATCTACTAGAAGACCACAAGTGACATTATTACGCCTCCACTTTCCTTTTACATCACTAAGGCTCAAATAAAGAACCTTAGCAATAGCTTCATAATCAAGCTCGATGGGGACCTGAATAAACGAAATGTGATTAGTAATTCTGATGTGGAGAAGATGAGAATACTCCTCAAGAGTGGGTGCCAACTGATAATCCTGAAACATGAAATAATGAAACCCGGGATCATAAAACTGTAGCAAAGTCTGGACACCCTTATCATCAACCCGGCCATCCAACAAAGATAGGAGATTCCCATATGTTTCACCAAAAACACCAATCTATTGGAAGTTCATGATATCTCTAAGCTCTTTAATAAAAGGCAAAACACTTGGATGGAACTGGTAGCTGAAGTTACCCCTCTTGGTTTTCACAACAATACCAGTGTTGTTTGCCATTCTTGGAGTAAAAGAAAACTCAGGAAAATCCTGGAAATGACAATGTATTTACAGGTTAGTAATTTTTTGTATATCATCATTTTTTGAAGAGTAAATATGTTATGATGTAACATGATAGAACCAAGGTTTCCAATAAATTGGATATTAATATGTTACTGTGTTGAGTCATAGGTTTAAATTTTCGGGGTAATCACCAAAAATAGTCACTAACAGAACCAAAGTCACTACTAGAACCATAATCACCAAGGTCACTTTTAGAACTAACATAACCAAAGTTACCTCCCGAAGTAGGGTCACCAATATAACCAAAGTCACCAACTGTACCTGTAAGAAATCAACCTTCCCACTTACGGGTGAAGACTAGGTCAGGGTAAGGCAAGGGTAACTCAAAAATCACAGGTCCGTCTGAAAGTAAAATCATTGTAACACAGATGTGTATGATGAAAATACCTTCAATTGAACCTCATGTGAGCATGGTATATGACATGAATGAACTAATTGGACCACTTCCTATAGCCTTCATGTCCCCAATCTATTCCTAGGTTTCCTATGAGTTCACAACTTTGGCCTAGGTACCGGCTGAAATCATCAAAGATAAAACTCAATGAACTCGCCATCGGACTTCTTTTATCCCGAAGAAGGGAAAGGTAAACATCAAGAAAAACTGAATGGGGGGGGGGGGGGGGGGGGGGGTGAAATCACGATTTTGTGCTCATAGAGATCGGTAAGGAAGTCGATTACGCGGGGGGAAGGTATTAGAACCCCACGCGTCTGTGGTACTCCATAAGATCCACTTACATTTATTCTAATCTAAGGGTGTATAAAATCTATGTCTAAATCCTAAGAGCTAAAAAGAAAGATGCAAAAGAGGGAATTCATGCAAAAGAGAAAACACGGGAAAAAGAAGGAAATATTACAAAGGTCGCTCGGCTGAGCCCCGTGACCAGATGCCTACGTATCCCTTTTAAGGAATCAGAGCGTCGTAGTTTGTCTCAATAGTTTTTGTTTGTTTTGTATTTTTTAGTGAACATTATTAATTTCGCCTTCTGCCTCAACTCGACCTTTGGAGACTTAGCGTCAGCACATAAGTGAATTAACATGTTCTTTTGAAAAAAGTTTGAAAGAAAAGCCTGAAGGCAAAAAGAGTTTGTGTTGGTTGGTGTTGCGGATAATACCTAGTTGGTATCAAGGTCGAGATATTAGCAACTTCTCCACTCATCCATGAAAGGAGTCTTTGAGTCTTGAACCACACCAAATCCTAGAATGGAAGAATAATAAGATCGAGAAGAAACCCGCTTATCATCTCCCGTACTCAACAAAGGTATGATTCTCCTCAGTAATTTTTAAGTGTTTTGAAGTTTGCAAGAAAAAGAAGTTTTTGCTGTAATCAGATGCTAAAGAAGAAATAAAAGTTTAAGGGAGACTAGAAAAATATCCCTAAAGTTGTCACGAATTATTGATCCTATAGTTGAGGATAAAAGAGGGAAATATCTACCTAATATTGGCATACATGGATACAAGCCTAAGGTCTATTCAATTCAAACTTAGAAAAGAATGAATTGAAGGTCCTATGGGGAGCATATGATAGGGGAATCTAATAAAGGAGGGAAAAGAGATGATAGATCAACACCCAAGGGATGACCAAGCATCAAGAATACTCAACATTTTTGTGACAAAAAAATCCATAGTTGGAAATCTTAAACACACCAAGAGAGGTGGATAAGATGCATTCATGGTTTGATGGGAGGGAAAGATGTTAGGAGTATGATAGAAAATAGGAGAAATGGAAATCAATAGTACCAAGTCAGTAGTATATACTATTCCAAGAATTGACCCTAAACTATGCACACAAGTTTTCAAACACAAACACTTTGGTCAAGGTAAGGCCCTATGAATGCTCCTAAATTAAAATTAGGTTAAAAATAGGAAAAAGGATTGAAAAATTAATTAAATTAAATCCTAACTTCCTAAAGACTTATAAAAGTTGAAAACATGATTTAAATTTCTTGTATTAACTTGAAGAGGTGGAAATGATTGGGAATCATCAAGACTAGTTGACAAAAGGGTCAAACTAGAGAGTTTTTATCAAAATATTTGTGAAAAATGTAAGATCAAAAATTAAAACTCAACTAAAATGATTTTTATAAACCTAAGTCATCCAACACATTCAAACATATTTTCTTTGATTTTTAGAAATAAAGGAAGTTAGGTTTTCAATGTTTCTTTAGGCTTAAGCAAGAAGAAAGGCCAAAAACTAATATTAATTTATAAAATTTCGAAAAATAGGAAAACTAAAATGTAAATTCAATTAAAAATCATGGAAAACTATATTAATAACTAAGATTCAGCAAGTATATTTTTATGGAATTTTATCACTAGGTAAATATATCAAACAAAAATTATTTGCACAATATAACAAAAAAAAGTAAAGAAAATGATATAACTAAGGATTGGTTTTATTTGCTTGTCACAAAATTTTATAAAATAAAATAAAAATTATTTTTATAAAGTAGATTAAAAATGAATCTCAGGACGTTTTTTGTGGATTTTTTAGGTTAGTATAAATTGGAAAATAAAATTCTAGAACCTAAAAGATGATTAAAACCCTAATTGAACTAATTGATTTATTTAATCTTCTAAAAATGATAAAAATAAGAAATAAAATCCATAATATAAAAATAGAATAAAAGTAAAGTTTAATAAATATTTTTGATAATTTTTGAGTGATAGAAAATATTAAAACAAAATTAAAGAGAACAAATAAAAATGCATTAAAATTCAAATATGCTAAAGCCTATTACACCTGTTAAAGTCCAAACGCGCTGTAAAAGAAAATCAAAAACATGTTCAATTGGAAACAGACACGTCATCATCCTTGTTCTCTAGCCATGCCCTAACGTGTTTCATACAGTTGGTCATGCTTACTTCAGATCACAATTTCTCTTCCATATCTTTATGAAAATGCACGATGTAATCATCAAAGTTCAAGATCAAAATACATAGAATACAATAGGATCAAAAATTGCATGAAATGATGCATTAATCATAGAAAAATTAAGGCGCGAAAGTTGATGTATGAACATGATTTCAACTTTTCACAACTAAAAACCAGATTTCAGATCCACATATCTCTTTCATTTCTTAACCAAATCATTTGATCCAAACATCACAGTTCATCACAAAAGTGCAAGGAACAACGAGGTGAACATAAATTTCACAAATAATGTGAGATTAAATAGAGATCTGAGCACGAAAGTACTGTTTCAATCAAAATTCCAAGCAACTTACAGAGCATGGTTTACCCATCAATTCACACATGGATAGACATTAGATATAAGATCTGGCTAGCTAATCCACAATGCACATAATCTTCAACAAGAATGTGAACTGAATCGCGAATTTAAGTTCAATGATGCTTACCTCAATTTGTGAAATATAAATTCACAAGGTGCCTCTGAACTTAATACGAAACCCGATTAACCTTTCTCTTTCACTTCAATCAAGCGTAACTGTGCCAAAATTGGATCTTTGAGCAAAGAACTTGAGAGGGAATTTAAAGAAGAAAATTCAGTTTTGAGAGAGAGAATTGAGCTTCGAGGAGAGTTTTTTCAGAGGTTTGTTGTGAATGTAAATCAAGCTTTTTTGAAATGAGAATGAAGAGGAGTTTATATATAGTAGGAAAGTGTGTTGAAGAAGCTTTACTAAGGGTATAAGGGTCATTGGGGTTTTGGATCCATTGTAAATAACTTTGAAGCTTGATGCATTTTATGTTGTTTTGGTATGGACTGCAGTCGTTTTGATGAGCCCATATGGAGTAGAATGAAAGTGTAATGCGTATGCAACATGTGACACAAGAGTGTGTGCCCAAACAAAATTTGGTATACTGCACGCATGGCTCATGATCAACTCAGTTTCAACCTAAAGATCTCTCAATTGGCTCGTGCGATTTCTTTGCTTAAGAGGCCGTTAGAAAGATTTTTTAATGTAGATCATTTTAGAACTTTGAATTTCTGAAAATGATGCTTGCATCATAAAGATATCATGGCCTGAAGTTTAAGAAAAACAATGATTTGGAAACCTAGGCCTTGCAATCGTGCCTAGCTTACATGCTGTACATGCCTGGTCAGGTTGAAACACCAACTTTGAAGCACTATAAATCGTTCCTTTCTTGTTCATTTTGGATGATTCCAAGTTCAATAGAAATCCCATATAATGAACAACAAAATGCACCTTTTGAATTTTCTAATTGGGACCCGAGTCAAAAGAAATTAAGCCATAAAAATGGCACACCAGGTGTTTGTCAAAATTACGAACGTGTCAAGCAAGTTGGTCTGCCTAGCAAAATTCAAGCCTTATGCCCTAATTTTCCATGTCAAATATCTTTCAAATGCATCATTTTTTGGGTTTTCCACACACATTGACACTTTTTTAAAGGATTTTTCAAGAGCTTTATGAATATGTATAATTTGCCTCTTTTGGATAAAAAAATGAGAAAGTTACATATGTCCAAAGTTCAATACCATAGGGACTTATGGACTTAGAAAATTTTCTAAGTATCCAAGTAACTTCTTGAACAAGTTATCTCTAATTTGATCTCTTCTATTGATTTTATGACACCAATGACCATGAAATATAAAAATAGGATACATGAATTGGTAGTTGACCAAAAGTCCACTTGGTCAACTTTGACTTTGGTTGACTTTTGGTCAAAATGATTATTTTTCCCCTTTTGATCAATTGAACCTTTTCCAATCCAAATTGGAACTCAATACTTCAAACATAGGAGTTTATTAACATGTAGAGAGGCATGGAATTAAGTCTTTCCCAAAAAGTTAGAGATTTCCTGATTAAATTCAAAACCCTAATTTTGACCCCTTGTGCTAGGAGATGGTGATCAATCTTCAAAACCCTCATTCCTCTGGACAAATTGAGATATTATATGCTTCATATGATGATTATAAAATTATACTTCATAAATTTGACTCCTGTAAGCCTCAAACTCTTCAACTGGTCAAAACCCTAAATTGAGAGATGAATATGAGAAAATGTGATTCAAGAGGTCATACATGCAATATCAAACTTCTGATGAATCAAAAAGATAATTGAGATGTATTGGGGTATGAGAAACTCTTGTAGCTTGTGAAATTCAAAGATTGAGGGTATGAGACCTTTCTTGTCTTGACTGTCAATATAATCAACCTTTTAATAACTTGTAGAATAACTTAGGAACCTAGATACCTTGATCCTATCATGATAATGCATGAGTATGTAGGATGAACATAAGCCGATAAGGTAAAATGAAGAGGGCAAATTTTTGGGTGCAACACATAGGGTTATAGTGGGCGCGCGTTTTAGGGGCATTTGATTGAGATCAAATGGTGGACACTGAGAGAGCACGATAAGGGTGACATACTGGATTCGATCGCGTTATATTTGTTCATTTTTATCACATTTCATTTTCGTTCTCAACTCTTCATTCTCTCTCTCATAATTCATTCATCCTCTCTCGCTTCTCGCTTCTCTCTTCTATCTAACAACCAACAACACAACACCGCCCCCCCTCAAACCCTAATTCAGCGGCGGTGCTTTCTAATCGAAGATGTCTCGTCGATGATTACCTAAGAACCCTCCCCAACCAACCCCTATTTCCTCCAAAACACAACAATAAAAACCATAAAGCTAAGTAGCTTAGCTCATTGGCCGTGAATCTTCAATTTTTGGTTCGATCTTATTTTGATCCTTCTTCTCTCTTTCAGTTGCAGGTAATGGTGATGCTTGTAGATTGAAGATGACGATGCGGAAGCGGATGAGAACATATCTTAGGGTTTCAGAAATTGAAACCGTAGATCTATGTAAAGGGAAGACTCTAAAGGCAAAAAAATCTTCGTCTCTTCTTTTATCTATTCTTCGGTCTCTCCAATTTCTTCCCCTTTCTCTTAGAAATTAGGTTTATTTATAGGCTTAGATTTTTAGATAGATTAGAAAATTCTATCTTTGATTTCCGTTAGAAAATTTTGATTAGGGTTGATTAGTCTTGATTAATGAATTAGGAGATTTGATTTGATTTGGATTGACATCGCTTGTAAATTATTTTCTGTAATTGATTTGATTATGTATTAAAGTTAGATGATTTTGTACGAATTTAGATATGATTTTAATTTTGATTTATTTGAGATCTGGATTCGTTTTAGTTTCATCAATGCACGTTTATTTTCTTTTGAATCCATTCAGTAATATTTTTATGGGCTTGGGCGATTCTGTTGATGTAAAGATTGGATTTGTTTTTAGGGTTATATTTTGATACATTTCTTCTTTTTAAATCTGTACAAAATCTGTTATTTGCATCCTCTGGCTTGATTTCTGGGTTTGGGCATTCAGGGCACCGCTTGAAATTAACAAACTAGGGTTTCCATCCCTATTGGATTTGGTTGACTTGTTCAACAATTAAAACAATAATAAAATAACAAAATAATTAATATATTTTACTTAATAAATAAATAGTAATAATATTGATAACAATAATGTTATAATTATAATAAAATTAATGATTAATAAAGACTCAACTGTAGCAATTTACGAATAATAACAAAAAATTTAAAAAAATGTTGACTTCAATCAACAAACCTAGCATGATGGGCTTCAATAAAAATGATATGGGCCTGCTACTTTCTTTAATAGACCATCGATCTCTTAATTTACACCCCCTCCCTTGTTTGAAAAATGGGCCTCTAACAATGATTAGTAAAAAAAATGTACCGATAATTCTTTTGGGAAGCCCAATTGAAAAACCCAAAACAATCACATCCCTCCTTTGTTAAAACACATCACCCCTTAATGGGCCGTTTGGATTGCTCTGTAGGCCTGGAAAAAATGGGCCTAAAAAGAGTAACCGGCCATCAGATAGACACCCTTGTTTGTAACTAACACCCCCTCTTTTTAAATAAACTTTTAATGGGCTTGATAACAACTACACCCCCTTTTCCAATTGTAAGAACAAACTTAATGGGTCATCATATTTTGATGGTCCATTTTAAAACAATCCACACCCTTTATCAATTTAAATCCCATTATAAATTTAACAACAATAATCTAACTTCATATTATGATAACATTAGAAATTAATAATGAGGAATAATTTTTAGAAATATATAGTGCAAATTTGGGTTATGACAAACATCTGCCAACAGGAAATTATTCCTGCCAACATAGGCTTCTAAAAAATGTACTTGATAAGATCCATTTTAGGTATCAACCAAGTAGTATGATTCAACATATACTACTGGAGACGTCGGGCATCCTATGCCAAAGCAAAACAAGTTTTCTCGACTAAAGAATACCGGGATTCACAATCTATGAATTTCTTACTCAGGTAATAAACAAAATGTTCTTTCCTACATGTCTCGTCCTATTATCCGAGGGCACAACCCATCGGTCCTTCTAAGACCGTCAAATACATAATCAGAGGCTTCCCTTCCCTAGGTGGGACCAAAATAGGAGGCTCAAACAAGTGATCTCTAATACTATTGAAAGCCTTATGACAATCTTCACTCTACACAAGTAGCAGTCATGTGAAAGGTGAACCTGGAGATATAATTCAAATGTTTGAGAAATCCTCTGACTTGCTTTTCTGTTCTAGGTGAAGACATGTATCTAATGGCCTTGACCTTATCTAGATTAACTTCTATACCTTTCTGACTGGAATGAAACCCAAAAGCTTCCCAGAATGAACACTGAAAGTACATTTGTTTGGATTCAATCGGAGTTTGTACTTCCTCAAATGCTGGAACAATATCAACAAGTATTCTACATGATCTTCTTCAATCTTAGACTTGGAAATCATATCATCAACATATACCTTGACTTCCTTATACATCATATCATGGAATAGGGTAGTCATAGGCCTTTGGTACGTAGCACCAGCATTCTTCAAGTCGAAGGGAAACACTCTGTAATAGAATGTTCTCCAAGGGGTGATAAACATTGTTTTTTCCACCTCCTCAGGCGCCATCTTAATCTGATTATACTTAGAAAATCCATTAATGAAAGATAAAACATTGAACTTAGTTGTATTATCTACTAACATGTCAATATATGGTAGAGTAAAATCATCTTTTGGACTGACTTTATTCAGATCTCTATAGTCTACACACATTCTAACTTTTCGGTCTTTCTTCAAAATTAGCACGATATTGGCCATCCATTGAGGATAAAGAGATGTGACAAGGAAACTAACATCAATTTGTTTCTGCACTCCTTCTATAATCTTGACAGTCATATCAGGATGAGTTCTTCTTAACTTTTGCTTCACTAGCAGAAATTATGGCTTAAGCGACAATCTATGTTGTACAATATCAGTATCCAATCTTGACATATCTTGATACGATCCAGAAAATACACCGACATACTCTTTCAATAGATCTACCAACCTTTTATTGACATATTTACCAATCAGTGCCCCAATATTGACTTCTCTCTTATTTTCTTTAGAACCCAGGTTGACTAGTTTGACATGCGCTTTATACGGCTGGAAAATCTTTTCCTTATGATCAAGAAACCGATTAATTTGTTTAGGAATCTCATTGTCTTCGTCACTCTCTTCTTCTGCTTCGTATACAAGGAATTAAAAGTTGGGAGAGGGCACATGGTCATTGTTTTGGACGGGTTTATTATTTATTAATATACACATGATTTATGCTTTGTTTTAGAAAACAAACAAATTTGAAAGTGATATGCAATAACTGAAATTGTTTTTAACAGGTTTTTTAGTTACCATTTTCCATAAAAATGAAAAAAATAAAAAACACATTGGATAACAAAACATTTTTTATTGATGATCTTAAAATTTGAAACGAAAGAAGCCCGTAAAAAGTCACTTTCACCTTGGGCAGAGCGAAAGGAATTATTTGAAAAAAGGAAAAATAAATTACTTTGACACATAAACGACACTAGGAACATCCACGACCTTCCAATTATGAGAAACCAAGCTAGTCTCTCTGTGCGTTACAAAGCAAGGCCATTCTGGATCATCTTCATCCTCAGTGAAATCCGCAACGAACTAATTTCTACGATAGATAAAACCGGTACTATGGAACACCTCTTAGATAGACCAAACAACAACTTCATGCTTCAATGCTTTTCTAGTCATATAGTGCGATAACCCTAAAACAAATATGTTCTTATTATCGGTAAGATCAATAATTTATCACCAAGCTTCTGCTTGACCACTCTTCACTAACTATTGTGCATCTTTCAACAAAGTAATAAATTTACCACACTTCTTCGCATGAACAACATCAACTATATCACAGGCTTGGAACTGAGTCCTAACAATCTCCTCATCATCTTCTATATATCAGAATGAAGAAAGATAATTGGCCAACAGGGTCTGCTCACGATAAATGATTACCAGCTTCCCATTCTTAACAAACTTTAGTCTCTGATGAAGAGTTAACGTTACGGCCCCAACATCATGTATCCATGGTCTTCCCAATAAACAATTGTACGTCGGGTGAATGTACATCACCTGAAAAGTGTCCTGGAAAACATGTGGCCCTATCAGTATTAGGAGATTTACTTCACTAATTATTATCCTCTTGGAACCATCAAAGCTTTTACTACAACCCTATTGCATCTCATAGGAGCACCTTGATAAGACAACTTAGAAAAAGTTGCTTTTTGCATAATGTTGAGTGAATAACCTGCATCAACTAAGACATTGGATATGGAGTCCTCTTGTTATATATATATATATATATATATATATATATATATATATATATATATATATATATATATATATATATATATATATATATATATATATATATATATATATATATATATATATATATATATATATATATATATATATATATATATATATATATATATATATATATATATATATATATATATATATATATATATAATTATGTTTCCTACCTTCTGGTGGCAGCTCTTCATCACTAAATCTCAAGACATCACAAGCAGTAATGTTCCCCACTACACCATTAAATTTATCTACTGTCATACCATGATCTACACAGGCTTGTTATAACACCCTCATGAACGCGTTCTAATGAGCCTCGGAGTTGAGAAACAAAGATAACACTGATATTTTTGACGGAGTCTAAAGGAGTTAATCTACCATATTGTAATCACTTATTTTTATTAACCTTAGCAATTCTTTAGCATCATCATTCTTTTTTTGTTCATTAGACTGACCAATAACCACATGCTCTTGGTTACCTACTATAGGATCTTTACCATTCAGTTTCTTACTTGCTGACACATAATCTGTGAGTGAAACTTCACCATTAGATGTTTTGTATGATGTCAAAACTAGGAAAACATAGCATTTCTGCATATTGGACGGCATTTTATTTCATATGGTGAACCCTTGCATAGAGGTCTAAGGAATCATTCAAAACCACCTTGAAACTGACCAAAAACATCAAAATTCATTTTCTGCACAAAAATCACCTGTATGTGCCGGCACATACATATTTTAGGCTGACATATGTAACTCAATAATGAAGCATGTAGCTTCTGTTTGGTACAGGCCAACACATGTAGCTTTCAAGCTGAAACATACTGTGAGTTTCAATTAAATGTGTCAGCACATAAAATTTTCAGGCCGACACATCTACTTTAATATTAAAGGTTGTAGCCTTTATTTCTCATAGGCCAGCATATAATCCTTTTTAGGCCAGACCGTACTATTAATTTTAGCTTTATGTGTCAGCACATTCACATTTTGGGTAGGCACATTGTGATCGGTGGATCTGGAACTGACTGTTTAACGCTGGTTCGCGAAATGTCGCGGAAGCAAGAGTCGCCACCGTCTTTTATTTTCTCCAAATGGAAAGGACAAAAGCACAGAAAAATTCCTTAAAGAGATTGCTCTCGGTTCGGGAGGTAGGTTATAGAAAGGGAAGGTGTTAGCACCCTTTCTATCCATGGTTATCCATGGGCTCTTAGATACTTGCTCATTGTGTTTTCAAAAGGTTTGTTTGCTTTTCAATTGTGGGTTTTAAAAAGTTTCTTTGAAAAAATTCCAGTTCGACTCTTGTATCGGTCCTCAAGAGTGTTTGAAAAATTGCTTTCGAAAGCTTTTTGAAAAGGTGTCGGTGTGAAAAGTATTTTTGATTTGTTTTGAAATTTAGAGCAAGTATCTAGAGTCGTCTACCTACCCTAAGGAATTCGTCTGTGTAGATGTCCTTAAAGTAGTGCCATCCCACCATTGAGAGGTAGGTAGCACCACCGTTGGAGGTGTTCGGGTCAATTCGAGGTTCGGGACATGGTGATCACCAGAGCAATGGGAAGACACCTTAGAAGCTATCCTCATGCCAGGTTCCCGGATCATGAGGACTTACTAAGACATCCACTACTCGACGATCACCTTTCGAGGCAAGGCAACAGTGAGGCGTACCCTAGGGGTGGTGTGTGATTTGTGTGTCAGATTCATTTATTTTATCTTGTCATGTTATGAGTGAGCTACGCGTTTGTTTTTTATTTTTGTCATTCATTCTTGCATGCATTTATTTAACAGTTAAAAAATTGCGAGAAATAAAAGTTCTAAAGCTATTACAAAAGGCGCGGGTCCACATCGCCAAAATTTCCAGGACCCGATTTGACAGAAAAAATAAAGAATTAAAGTACGAAAGATAAATGTCCGAGTTTACAAGGCTTTGGGAGAGGTACATTAATATTTAAAAGAAAAAGAAATAAATACGCGAATTGAATTAAAATTAGAAACGAGGGCGTTGGACCCTTTTTAATGAAATTAAATTATTAGCAAATTAGTTAAATCAAAGAAAAAGAAATTATTTTTTTTGTTTTTTTTGTATTTATGAGAATTTAATGAAATTAATTGAAACTAAAATGCTAACCCTAATTCTAATTGTTTTTTTAGTTTATTAAGAAAGTATTAAAGTTAAACCCAAATTAACCTAATTATTTACATGCAATTTTAATTTATAAAAATAATAGGAAATATTTAATTATTATGAAAGAAAAGTAAAAAGGATAAAAATTATTACCAACCCTAATTCTACCAAGTTTTAAGTTTATTAAAAAATATTAAGATTAACCCTAGATTAAAACTAATTAATTAATAAAGGTTTTATTTACAAAAAATATTAATTAAATAAATATATTTTAATTTTGTCCTTTCTGATTTTTTTTGTGTTTTTTATATTATTGTGAAAATAATTAATTAAAGAATTAAATCAAAAAAACTAATTAAAACAAAAAAATAGAAAAAATATAAGAAAAGGAATTAGGAATGCAAACCATGGGGGTCTGTCCCCAAATAGGAGGTTTGGCTTAGCAATTTGGGCCCATTTGTTTAAGGCCTTGTCTGACTTTTGGACTAGCATGGAGCTCCGTTGACTATTGTCTACCATGTCCTTCAGATCATAGCCTTCTGATCGTTCCATTGGCCAAGTGGCAAGCTAGATTTGAGAGATGCATAGTGGTCTACAATGCTGAAGCTGCACAGAATTATTAGTGGAAAAATAATATGGAAAGGGTGAGGGACCTGGGGTTCGAACCCAGGTCCTAGAGATTACCACTAACAAGCCTTGCCACTGAAGCACTCTACACGCGTTGTATAATAAATAACAAACAATCATTATAATATAGGACAACGCGTTAGTGACTTTTTTAGCGCGAATTTTTGAATGGACCAACCAATGCTCTACACATCATCATCTTCCTCCTGGTCTTGTTTATTTCCTGAAACAAAAAAAAGAATGGGCAACAGTTTTGAACCGTCCCCAAAAGCACCTTTCTGGAAAATAGCGAATAGGCCATATGGCCTCATAAATTAGGCGCGAGGGTTGGGTTCTTTTCGTCCAAATGCGCTGAATTTAGTCATGGTACTGTGATGTTCCAATTTTACCTTAACTGGGAAACCCCAATTCAGAGCTTCACAAACCCTAAAAGACAACAATGGTGGAATCGTGTATAGTGCATAAAAACACAATTAAATTATGTGGTTAGCTTTAGAATTACATAATGAACACAAATCAAACATCAAAAATTATGAAAAATGCATGAATCGAGATGCAAGAATATCAAATATTTTCTGTACAGGTCACCATTGTTCTCACGTTTCTTGGTGTTAGGATGAATGATTTTGATTGGAAAACTTTCCTTGAAGCCTCAGGAAGGTAATGGAACAAGTCTCTTGGCTTGAATCGACCTAGAAGATGGTTTTCAGATTTGAGTTTTTCTTGAAAAATTCCAAGTTTGTTTAGGGATTTCTGGCGCAGCTTCCAGTGCTTGGGCACGAGGGTTAGCATGTGTATATGTATGTGAGTGATTAGGTCAAAGAATTTGAGTCAAAGAATCAAGGAATTGATGAAACAATATTTGATTTTCCATGCCATAATTTTCAAATCTTTTTCATGCTATTTTGGCCTCAATCATATCCAATCACCTTTGATTCTTTCCTAACCTAATTTGCACGAAATATTGAGATTATTTTATGCACAAAAAGATTCAAAAGATTAGGTTTAGTATTTTTCACCTATTTATTTTAATTAAATGAATTATTAATGATTAAAAATCCAAATAAATAAATAAAAATGATAAAAAAACTTCCCTTTGGGCCAAATGGTCGTGCACATGCCTTGGATGATGAATTGTGGAAGAAAAAGAGGCCCATTAGCATTTTTAGGTCATTTGAATCAATGTTGACTTTTCAAAATATCCAAAAATTTCCCAACTTCCACAAGGCATATCTTGCTCAATTTTTAAGATTTGCTCATGTTCTATGACATTTTGGAAAGGCCTTTGAGTCCTCTAACCAATTCCTTTGGTCCCATGTCATTTTGATTTACCAATCTCAAGTTATGGCCTTTGACTTAAAGTCCCTTTTTGTTGACTTTTGAAAATGACCTATAATGTTGAAATTGATAACTTTTTGTGAGAGCATTTCTTGGACTTTAAGTATGAAGAGGAATTGTAGGAAATGTCTTTATCTTGAAAATGAGATTTGGATGGAATTTTTCTGATAATCCATGTGAAAGTTATGCCCTGGTCAAGTTACAGTTGACTTTTCCAACTGTCCAAATATGGAAACTTTTGCATCTTGATGATTTTTGAGCCAAGCTTTGAGAATCATGATCAAGAATTGATCAAATGATGTTTGTGGCTTTAAAATGAGATGTTGACCAAAAACTTGAACTTTTGACTGTCAAATGACCATTTTGCCCCTACAGTTGACTGTAGTGCAATTAGGGTTTTGACTGTGCAATTTTGTGCTGTAAGTCTTGAAACTTGGTATGAGGATGCTTGACCATGTTTATAGGCATGTGGGACTTGATTGGACCCTTGGATACTTCATTTACTTTGTCAGAACCAAAACCCTAATTTTGACTGTTAGGAGGCCCTTACACTGTGCAACCCTTGGGGAGCTTTTGAAGCTTGACTTGACAATTTCTTGAAGAATATGGGAGGGTAAATTTTGGGGTACAACACACATACTATTTGATTGGTTCAATTTTTAAATTCTTTTTAATTCCGAAAATGACCTCTTTGCATATAAACTCCACAACTATAAATACATCATTCTAACTTGATGAAACTATAAATACTTACCACCATTTCTCTTCATCTTCAACCTTCAACATGTATACACACAGATAAATCACACATAATCATCTTTTGTCGGGGTTCCATCTAGGCGAGGTTTGATTACGTCCAATTAGGTTTTTGTGTAACTTAGAATATTGGGTTGAGAATTGTGGGGGGTTTCATCTGAAAAACCAAGGGTTTGTCCTCAAAGATCTTTGGTAGATTTGGTTATTTTTTCAAGACTTTCAAAAAAGGATTGCGGCCAAGTGAAAGCCTTTGGATTTTGGTACCCAAGGAAGTAGCGAGAGAACGACAAATCAAATTAAAAGTGATTGTGTTTAATAGTTACAATTGATAATGCATGAAAGAGCTTTAGATTTTATCACCCAAAGGAGTAGAAAGATTCGATAAATTAATTAGAAGCTATTGTGTTTTGGTCTTGTTAAAGATCATAAGAAGTGAAGGGGTTAAATAAACAACAAACTGTTAGGGTTTATAGGGTTGCTCTTGAAACACTTCTCGTGTAATCAACTTTTTGCATAGTAAGAAATTATCCTAATTCCAAAACGGAATTGGTGGAGACATAACCATAGCGAGGACGATTGGTGAACTTCCTAAACAAATCCTCGTGTCGCTCTCTCTTATCTCTTTATTTGCTTTAGTTTTCATTAAGCAATTTGTTGAATTTCATTGATTGATTGACCGAATCGTAAAAAAAATTTTGTGGTTATTTTTGTTTCAAATTGAGTGTTGATTAGCTTATAATCACTTTTATATAAGTGAATTTTCATAACAAAAATACTCAATGAAAATTTCTGAAAATTCAGTCCCACACCAAGTGTTTGACAAATTTCTATAAATGAATATTAAAGTGTTGGTTGTTTCAAGTGTATAAATTCATCTTATTGTTTTGCTTATTCCATAAGGATATTTGCATATCTGAGTTCCAATAACTAGGTTTGTATAAATGACTTTTATCTATCTATATTAAAACCTTCTGATGTACTTTTTTAAAATAACTTTTTAAATACCAAATTTTCACTGGTACTTTTGGCTTAGTGATCCATTCACCCCCTCTAGATAAGTCATCGTCTAACAAGTGGCATCAAGAGCTTTGGTTTATTCCATGCTTCGAAACTCTTATTAGAAAAATGGTGTACAAACCTAAAGGGAATTATAAAAGAGCCCCGATATTTATGGGACAAAACTATAGTTATTGGAAAGCTTGTATGAAAATTCATGCCAACTCATATGATAAAGGTGTGTAGGAGGCCATTCAAAATGGTCCAACACCAGTTACACATGTTGTTGATGATGTTGTCACACCTAAGCTGGAAGCACTATGAAATGAGGATGATTATAAGAAGTGGGGATATGATTAGAAAGCGAAAAACATTATCATAACCGCTCTTGGTGTTGATTAGCTTTATCACATTTCTCATTGCGAAATTGCAAAGGCTATGTGGGACGCTCTACAAGTTACCTATGAGGGAAATAATGAGGTAAGATAAGCTATAATTAATACACTTAATCAAGAATTTTAACTCTTTCGCATGAAGGATGGTGAAACCATTGCCCAAATGCAAAAGTGGTTCTCACATATTATTAATCGTTTAATCTTGCTAGTTAATTCTATTTCCAATGCAATTGCTACTAACAAGGTTTTGAGATGTATTACTAGGAATTGGAAACCAAAGGTCACGGAGATCAAGGAAGCCAATAATATTTCAACACTTGATCTCACCACTTTGTTTGGAAAGTTAGAAGAACACGAGCAAGAACTCACTTTCTTGGGCAAACATGAAAATAAACTTGAGAAAAAGAAGAAAAAGGAGAAAGATACGGATAAGGAGGAACGAAAAAAGTCTTAATCTATTAGGGCTTAGAGTTCAAGGTCCTCAAAAAGTGAGCAGGGTGTGATAGTGATTCTTATGATGAAGGAAGTTCGGATGATGAAAAAATAGGATTGTTTGTAAGGAGATACAATCTATACATTTGGAAGATTGGTGTTAAACACTCCGACAAAAATCTTGTTAAATTTAGAAGGAAATCTCCATCCTCTAAAGATGAATACAACTAAAAGGGTAAACCAAGAGGTATATGCTATGAATATGGAAAATTGGGTCACTATAGACTGGATTGTCCATCTCTTGAAAATGAAAAAGGAAAGGGCCACAAAACAAGTCTAGGAAAACTAGAAAAGCCTATGTTGCTTGGGATAGTGATAGTGATGTCTCAAGCAAAGAAATCTCTAGCGATAGTGAAGAGGAGGCAAACTATTGTTTCATGGCCAATAAACATCGAAGCAAGAAAAAGAATACAAGTTATTCTAAATACTCTAACGTTGATAAGTTTTCTTTTATTAAATTTAAAAATGCTTTTGAAAATCTACAAAAAGATGCATTAGATGCTTATAATAAATTAGCCTTAAATGAGAAAACTTTTACATACTTGGAAGCAAAGGTTGAAGAAAATAATAAGAAATTTGAAGTATTAAAGAGATCTATTGTAGATAGTCAAAATCATAAAAATGAGGATGAGGAACCATGTCAGTTCGGATGTGAAACTTGTCAAATTTGGCAACAAGAGGTGAGTACTCTTGAAATCAAAGTGGACAAGAAATCACAACCTTGTGTTAGTTTTGCTAATAATTCTTTAAAGGTTACAAAGCCTTACAAAAAGTATAGCTTGATCAAGAAGGATTTAAATAGAAAAAGTAAACTCGTTATAGGTTTCTTTGTCACTATTGTTTCATAAAGACCATAGTATTGAAAAATACAAATTTAGGTGCTTCTTAGTTCCTAATGGTATTTTTCAATGGTTGCCCAAATGTAACAATTTTTTCACTCACTCCCAAGGACCCAATGAGAATTGGGTACCTACCACCTTTTTTTTAATTTTGTAGGTTGAGTGTCTTCACTCAATGACAGGTAAGTAGATTCTCGATAATGGATGTTCAAGACACATGATGGGAGACATCTCTCTATTCTCCAATCTTATGGCGAAGAAGAAAGGTTATGTATCCTACGATGATCACAACAAAGGTGTCATACTTGGAAAATGTAGTATATGTAATCCCTCAACCATTACTATCTCAAACGTTATGTTAGTTGAAGGCCTTAGACATAGTCTTCTTAGCATTAGTCACTTGTGCGACAATATTTATAAGGTAGCTTTTGCCAAATATAGTTGAATGATCATACATAATGAGAAGAATAATTGTATGTTTAATGGTGTGAGTGTAAACAATATATATATATATATATATATATATATATATATATATATATATATATATATATATATATATATATATATATATATATATATATATATATATATATATATATATATATATATGATAGACTTAAGAGATGTATCCTTGAATAATGTCGAATGTCTTATCACCATGAGTGAAGATTCACGGTTACAGAATAGAAGTTTAGCACATTTCAACTTCGATATACTTAACAAGATAGTCATAAAAGATTTAGTAATTGGTCTACCTAAAATAAAGTTTTCGAAATATCACCTATGTGACGCATGTCAAAAGGGAAAACAAATAAGAGTCTCTTTTAAATCTAAATAATGTTATTTCAACTTCGAGACCTCTTGAGCTCCTTCACACGGATTTATTTGGAACATCATATACCAAAAGCATAGAGGGCAACTACTATAGTTTTGTATTTGTATATGATTACTCATGATTTTGTTGGACTATCTTCTTCCGTAGCAAAGATGAAACATTCACGACTTTCACACGTTTCACCAAGTTATCCCAAAATATATTGAATTCTAAAATTATTGACATTTGAAACAATCATGGAGGTGAATATGAAAACAAAAACAATCATGGAGGTGAATATGAAAACAACTTCTTTGAAGAATATTGTGATAAATTTAGTATTGAACATAACTTTTCAGCTCCTAGAACTCCACAACAAAATGGTGTTGTAGAGCGCAAAAAACGTATTTTAGAGGAGTTAGAAAGAACAAGGCTCGATGATGGTGGTCTACCAAAATATTTTTTGGCCGATGCGATTAGAACGAAATGTTATGTTTTGAATATGATACTTATTCGTCCTATTCTTAAAAAACTCCTTATGAAAATTTAAAAGGTAGAAAACCAAATTTATCACATCTTCATGTATTTTGATGTAAATGTTTTGTATTAAATAATGGAAAGTATAACCTTGGAAAATTTGATGCAAATTCGATGAAGGTATCTTTCTTAGATACTCCTAATCAATTAAAACATAAAAAGTTTATAATAAGATATTGCTTATTATTGAAGAGTTGGTTCATGTTACTTTTGATGAGTCTTGCCCAAATAGTATTGGGAAAGGTACTACTTTTCATGGTGTAGGTGCATATATAGAAGACATACTCAAGGACATCGAAAAAGGAGTTGGTCAACCTAAAGCAGTGGAGATTGAGAAGGAGGAAGAGACAACCAAGAAAAGAAGGATGGTGAAAGTCAACAAGAATATGATGGTCTTAAATTGGAGTGGAGAACTTCCAAGGATCATCTAATTGACAAAATTATTGGAGACATCACTAAAGGGGGTAACAACGCGCTCTAAGATAAGTAATTTTTATTATCATCATGCGTACATATCACAAGTTGAACCTAATTACGCTAAGGATTCCCTACTTGATGAGCATTGGATTATGGCCATGCAAGAAGAATTAAATCAATTTGAAAGAAATGACATCTGAGACCTTGTCCCTCGTATACAAAATCATCAAGTTATAAGCACTCGATTGGTATTTAGAAATAAACTTGACAATATGGTGTGATAACAAGGAATAATGCCCTACTAGTGGCTCAAGGATATAACCAAGAGGAATGCATTGATTATGAGGAGACTTATGCTCTGGTTGCCCGGCTCGAGGCTATACACCTTTTACTAGCATATGCATGTTCCAAGAACTTCAAATTATATAGAATGGACGTGAACAATGTGAAACAAATGGCAACTTGGATAGAGATAAAAAAGGTAATGATGTTGATGTCAGTAAATATAGAGGTATGCTTGGATCTCTTCTATATCTTACAAAATCTAGGCCTGATATTATGTTTGTTAGAATACAGTTATTATCTAGAAAGAGGGGGGGGGGGGGATAGATTCTCAATTAAAAATTACATTTCAAAATGGTTACTTAAAAACTTGTTTGAAAAACAATGTTGAGTGGAAGGTTTTTGGCATAGATCAATAAAGTAGTCTAAACGAACCTAGTTATTGGAAACTCGGATATGCACAAGTCATATGGAATCAAGATAATGATAAAATTAATCAACATAATAATATCTTAATTAATAGTTTAACATCAAACATAATAGTTTCATTTTTCCAATGAAATCATATTAAAAACATAACTTGACACTTTATCAAAAATGTCGCGCACAATCAATTATTTAAAATTTTCTTTGAGCTTTGTTGATATGAAAAATCACTTACAATCAAAGTGATTATAAGCTAATAAACAAAGAAATTTAGACTTTAACAATCAAAGAGAATTTCTATATGAATTGATCGGTCAAACAACACATTCAACAAATTGTATATAGAGAGTGTAATACGGTGAGAGAACTGACTTTTGGTTTTCATTTTATTGCAAATGTTGCGGATAGCAAGAGTCGCCATCGAATTTTCTTTTATCCAATAAGGAATGAGTGAAAAGAATAGGAAATACCTTTGAGAATTTTCTGACTTCGGGGGATAGGTTATGAAAAGTGAAGGTGTTAGCACCCTTTTCATCTGCAGTTATCTACGAGCTCTTAATCGCTAGCTCACTTTTTTTTTGAAAATGCTTTGTTTCAGGTGTTTGAAAATATTTTTAAAAGTTCCTAAGTACGACAACTTTGTAATCATTCTTGTATCAGTTAAGAATGCGTACAAAGTGTTTGTTTTTGAAAATATTTCAGAGAAAGTGTTTGTGAATAAGATGTTTTGAAATGTTTGCGAATAAGCGATTAAGAACTATCCACCTACTCAAAAATCGTTCATGTTATTTTCCTCCTCCTTTAGATAGTTCTATCCTACCATTAGTTAGTAGGAAGCCCTATAGTTGGATGTGAAGGGACAGTCGTGGGTCATCGTATAGTCATAAAGGCAACTTGTAGGGGTGCTTTAGCAATTTATCGTAAGGGACTAAGACCGTTTACCGAAGGCATCATTGTAAGGGTCATCGGTGGATTACAATTGTTTTAACCGAGGCTCGTTGCTAAAGCGTCCCCTCGTTCGAGGGACATGACTGAGTTTCCGAAGGCAACAAGTGAGGTTACCCTAGAGGTGTGTGTGTGTGAAGAGTGTATTGTTTCAATTATTTTTAGTCTTTGATAAGGGTTTTCTACGATTGTTTTTATGTCTTTCCATACAAACCGTTGTTACTAGCAAAATAATATAGCAATAATGAAAAGCAGTAAAGTGAGGGAAATAAAATTTTACGCTATTACAAGGCTTCGGGAGTGGGGGTACAAACAATAAAACCGGGGGGACAAAGTAAACCCTAATTAAAATTTACAACCATAAGCAGTTATATAATTGGAAAAAGAACGCGAAAGTAATAAAGTACGCGAAGCGGTAAAAAGAAAAATGAAAGAGAAAATTGTTTTGTGATCGTTTTGATGAAAAAGTATGACAATTAACCTAAAACCTAATTGATTTTAATTAATTAAAAAAGAAAGTTAGTTAATGAATTTAAACAAAACCCTAAAATCTAAGTTGATTTTAATTTAATTAATAAAACCTAGAAAATTAAATTAGGGTTGATTAATTTAAAAACCTAATATTAAATTAGGGTTTGTTAAGAAAAATCAAAGGTTTGTGAAAAATGCAAAGTTTTTGTGAAAGAAAAGATTTTGCAAAAAGGTTTCTAAAAATTAAGGAAAAAGAGTTAGAAAAATAGAGAATTGTGTAAAAATAACCAAAAGAGTAGGGGTGGGTGTTGAACCCACGCCCTCAAGAACTTCCAGCAACACAATCACCACCAGGCCTCAACATGTTTTGTATTCTATCCTGCAAAATATGAAATATTAGTAAAATAAAGTGGCAAAAGGCTGGATCGAACCTAGGCCCTTTGACACAACTGACTTAACGCGTGCGCTTCTACCGCTGGGGTGACTGTACATCCACTAACTCCTATCAAACCATAAATATATATTATAAATAATATGCTTGTACCGGAGAGGCGCCGAAGCCCTAGCTCCGGTCGTCTTCTCCGACCTCCTTCTTCTATCAAACTTGCAAAATACAAAGCATTAATGATCCAACAATAGTCTACCCCTCTAAATCGAGGGCTGCGAGTTCAATGGAAGGATTCTTTAGGCCTAAAAATAAATGGTTTTTGACTTATAAAGAAAAACACATGGATCGGTACAACAATGGGATGCTATGATTTAGCATGCATGGGATCACTATGATGATCCAAACCTGTTCAGAGACATCTCAGAAGTATGTTAGTAACATCAATATGGCTTATAACAAAACAAAATTAAAAATATGAATTTTCAAGAATGTGAAATTAAATATGCCATGGATGGGATTTCATTTGTTTTGGAACATCAAAATCGATGCAGCCTTACTCTGTATGATTGGTAGGATTGAGTGGGATGACTTCTTTGTAATGGAAGGGCTTATGATAAGGACTTTAAGATTTTTAGGGTTCTTGAAATTTGTGATTTTTGATATCTTTTGAGGCAAGAGTTTTTTGTGTCCTTGTATGAGAATGGAAGGGAGAATATATAGGTTGAAATTATGGCAAAGATATCGGCTTGGTCTTTGTGTAAGAAGGCCTTGTATTATTTCATTTAATTTTGACTTTTAATTGAATAAAAAATCAAAAATAAATATAATAAATCAAAGGGATGTGTATAAATAAGTATTGAGATGAACATGAGATATAAAACACACTTGGACCTTGAAATAATAACCCAATAGCCCAAAATATCAAGTTTGCTCCACTTGAACTTCATGCATTTGCTCAAAATTTCCTAACATGCATTGGTCATAACTCTCTCAATTTTCATCTTTTGAAGGTGATCTTGGACATTTTGGAGAGCTCAAGACGTCCTCTTAAATCCCTATGTTTATTATTTTTTCATTTGGAGATTTATCTTGATGTAAGTTTCCTTGACAAAAAGTGTTTTTTTGTTGACTTTTAAAATGACCTGTAATGTATTCACTCATATCTCTCAAATGAAGCATTTTTTGGACTTGACCTTAGAGATACAAAGTTGTAGAGAATTAAATTTCCTTCAAAACATGTTTTGGTTGAGAAAAATATGATGAAGCATGTGAAAGTTATGCTTGGTCAAATTTCTGTTGACTTCTCCTAAGGAAACCCTAATTTGGCAACTTTTGACTTTTGATGATTTGATGGCTTTTATTGAAGAATCATGATCAACCCTTGATCAAATGATGAGAGTGGCTTCAAATTCTTGATGTTGACCAAAAATATTGAGGTTTGACTGTATGTTGACTACAATTGAATTTTTACCCAATACAATTGATTTTCAGTCATCTGAGCCATTGACTGAGCAAACTTGTGATGCAAAACTTGATATTGGACATGAGAATTCTTAGGGACATATGAAGAACCATGAAAACCAGTTGGGACCACGGAAACCCAATCTTTCTTGATAAATACAAAACCCTAGTTGTGTAATCAATGCTTAGGAGGAGAATTTGTTTGATCAATTCTTAGGCAACCTTGAGCAAATGAGAACCTTAGGAGAATGTCTTGAAGAAAAATGGGAGGCAAATTTTGGGGCACAACAGAGAGTAAATGAGAGTAATAGATTTAACATTATAATTTTCCTTTGATTTAAACAAGCTAAACAATTTTTCAAACACTTGGTGTGCAATCAAAGTTTCATATTTTTCCTCTGTGTTGTGTTGATATGAAAAAGCACTTATAATAAAAAGTGATTATAAGCAACCAACACACAATTCAAAACAAAAATAGTCTCCTAAAATTTCTATGCGTCGATAAATTAATCAATGTTATTTGACAAATTGATGTATAAAGAATAAAGCAAGTAAAGCAATAAAAGAAAAGAGACACAAGGATTTTTCTACAAAGTTCCCCACTTTCATTCTCACGTGTGGGTACGTTTGTACCCAATTCTAATGTGGAATTAGGATACTTGCTTTGCAACAAGTATGATTACAAGAGAAGTGTTTAAGAGAAACCCTATAAACCATAACCATTTGATGTTGATTCAACCCCTTATCTTCTTTTGATCTTTAACAAGATCAAGCACACAATTGATTGTAAATTGACTATCTATATCATGCTACTCCATTGTGTTTTTTACCTCCAAAACTTTTGAACACCATCAATTACAACTATTGAACCACAAGACTTCAATCTGATTCGATGTTCTCTCGCTACTTCCTTTGTTTAATTTATCTCCAAAGGATCCTTTGCAATATTTATGTCCAAAGGGCTTCACTTGGCCGCAATCCTCTCTTGAATGTCTTGCACGTAAACCCTCAAATCAATCAATGATCTTGGAGGATAAAACCGCGGTTTTCTGGATGAAGACCCCTACAATTCTCAACCCAATATTCTCAGCTACACAATAACCTAATTGGACGTTATCCAACCTCGTCTTGATGGAACCCCAACAAAAGATCGTTACAATGGAATGTTAGTGTGTATGCATAGATTAGAGGTTAAAGATAAAAAGGAAATATAGGCTAATTTTATGGTATCATCAAGTTGAAATGATGCATGAATGATATCTTTATAGTTGGTATCTTTTTAGGAAAAAGAAGGAATTTTCGGAAGGAAAAAATTATGAAAAAATGTCCCACAAAACATTATGTGTCGACCTGAAAAAATTATGTGTCGACACATGCAAAACAATAGCTACATGATTTAAAAATGCAGTACATGTGTCGACCCTAAAATCGTATGTGTTGACACGTGTATGTGTGTTTTAAAGTAGAAATGTTGAAAGTGCTACAAGCTTTAAAAATGCAGTACATTTGTCGACGTGATAATTGTATGTGTCGACACATACTGCAGCTTTTTCGAAAATGCAGAGTTTTTTATTTTATGTGTCGACACATACGAATTCAGGTCGACACATAAACATGTTTTTGTACAGAAACTGATTTTTCATGATTAAGACCAATTTCAAACTTGTATTGAATAATTCCTAAGACCTCTAAAGCAAGGGAGTGCCACATGAAATAGAGATACCATCCAATATACAAAAATACTAAGTTTTCCAAGTTTTGACATCATGAAAACATATAATGGTGAAGTTGCACTCACATAGTCCCTCTTTCTGATGATGACAAAACTTGCGACTATGCATTTCATGTAGTTATCGAAGGCCCCCCCTGACTTTGTGCTTCCCAACTTTATCTCACATATGCTTCTCCCCATTTGACAACATCAAAAAGAAAGAAGGAAAATCGTGAGAAGTATCATATTCCAATACCAATACTAATATATCACTCAGAGGCGTTATTGCAAATAAGAACATACAATTACATATCCCCATATATATGTAATGATGAAAAATTAATAGATAACAAGCATAGAATATTACTAAACATGTAATTCAATTGCATGAATAATAATGAATGTGATGCAAGAGCAAGATAATTAAGGTCCTTCTATAGCCTCATGATTCTGTAACACAACACTACGGAACTCCCGATGTTGTACACTTATGTGCCTAGCATAGTGACAAGAAAATATCACTACTCAATCCAAAATGAAAATGTTTCCATAAAATGTGAATCAACTATTATAAGAACCGTACATGCAATTAACATGCTTACATTCAACTCATGCACAAATGCAAGAAGTAATAATAGAAACACATGCTTGTACACACAAGAGAAAATTTATACAAATGTGAAAGAATTAATACAAGAAGTCATTATAATCATATATATTATGACCACGCAATGGTTATCAATAAAAAATTTTGGACATGAACATTCATGGTTTTCATCATTTGAGAACATAACATGCATTTTTCATCAACTAAAACATGTACTAAGAGAAATCTTACTTGCCATTAGCATTTTTTTAAGTAATAGCATCACACATATCCTTGTCATATGAAGTAGCATGAATGTGCATACAAGATTTCCAATAAATATAGTTTTCTTTCGAAAAAATTGGGGTTGTTTTATAATCCCCTTTAGGTTCGTACGCCATTTTCTAATAAGAGATTCAAAGCATGGAATTAACCAGGTTCTGATACCACTTGTTAGACTATAGAGACTTATCTAGAAATGGGTGGTGAATAGATCCTCAATTAAAACTTACCTTTCAAAACGGTTACTTAAAAACTTATTTGAAAAACAATGTTGAGTGGAATGTTTTTGGCCTACACAAATAAAGTAGTCTAAAAGAACTTAGTTATTGGAAACTCGGATATGCACGAGCCAAATGGAATTAAGATAATGATAAAAGAAATCAACATAATAATATCTCAATTAATATTTTAATATCAAACACAATGGTTTCCTATTTCCAATGAAATCATATTAAAAACATAACTTGACACTTTATCAAACATGTCTCGCGCAATAAATTATTCAGAATTTTCTTTGAGCTTTGTTGATATGAAAAAGAACTTACAGTCAAAGTGATTATAAGCTAATCAACAAAGAAATTTAAACCTTAACAATCAAAGAGAAATTCTATACGAATCTATCGATCAAACAACATATTCAACAAATTGCGTATAGAGAGTAAATGAGAGTAAGAGATAGAACATTGAAATTTTCCATTGAGTTGAACAGGCTAAAATATTTGTCAAACACTTGGTGTGAAATCAAAACTTTATAATTTTCCTTTATGTTGTGTTGATATGAAAAAACACTTATAATCAAAAGTGATTATAAGCAACTCAACACATAATTCAAAACAAAAACAGTGTCGAAAAATCCTACACGTCGATAGATTAATCAATGCTATCTGAAATATTTATGTATGAAAATTAAAGCCAGCAAATAAATAAAAGAAAAGAGACACAAGTATTTGTCTACACAGTTCCCCACTTTCGCCCTCGCGTGTGGGTAAGTCTGCCCCCAATTCCAATGTGGAAATAGGATACTCGCTTACTTTGCAAAAAGTATGATTACAAGAAAATGTTGAAGGGAAACCCTACAAACCATAACTGTTTGTTGTTGATTCAACCCCTTCTCTTAATTTGATCTTCAACAAGATCAAGCATACAATATCTTTCCAATTGACCATCGGATCTTGCTACTACTTTGTGTTCTTTATCTCTAAAGCTTTCATGCACCATCAATTTCAACTATTACAACACAAGACTTCAATTCGATGCGTTGTTCTCTTGCTACTTCCTTTGAGTTCTTTATATCCAAGGTATCTTTTGCATTCTTTATCTCCAAAGGGATTCACTTGGCCACAATCCTCTCTTGAATGTATAGCACGAAAACCCCCAAATAAATCAATGATCTTGCAGGACAAACCCGTGGTCTTTCTGGATGAAGACCCCTAAAATTCTCAACCCAATATTCTAGGCTACACAAGGACCTAATTAGACGTTATAAAACCTCGTCTAGATGGCACCTCTATAATAGATCGTTATAATGAAATGTTAGTGTGTATGCAGAGATTGGAGGTTGAAGACGAAGAGGAAATGTAGGCTAATTTTATGCTATCATCAAGTTAAAATGATGCATGAACCATATATTTATAGTTGGGATCATTTTAGGCAAAATAGGGAAGTTTCAGAATTAAAAAAATATGAAAAAAATGACCCACAAAAAAGTATCTGTCGACCTGCAAAAATTATGTGTCGACACATGCAAAACAATAGCTACATGCTTTAAAAATACAGTACACGTGTCAAACTGAAAATCGTATGTGTCGACACATGTGTGTGTGTGTGTTTTAAAGCAAAAATTCTGAAAGTGCTACATACTTTAAAAATGCAGTACATGTGTCGACGTGAAAATTGTATGTGTAGACACATGCTGAAGCTTTTTAGAAAATGCAGAATTTTTTATTTTATGTGTCGGCAAATACAAATTTTAGGTCGACACATAAACATGTTTTTTGTGTAGAAACTGATTTTTCATGATTGGGACCAATTTCAAACTTATTTTAAATGATTCTTAAGACCTCTAATGCAAGGGCGTGCCACATGACATAGAGATACCGTCCAATGTACAAAAATGATATGTTGACATCATGCAAAACATTTAATGGTGAAGTTGCACTCAGAATGTTTAGCATTTGCATGTGTGCATGATATCAATCGGTTCCAAAGGAATCTCATTTAAAAGTGGTTAAGTGTACTCTTAGACACCTTATTGGTACTTCTAAGTTTGGGCTTTAGTATTTCAAGGGAAGCAATTGTAGCTTGGTTAGTTACTCTGATTTCGACTTTGTCGGTTGTAAATCGGATAGGAAAACTACTAGTGGAACTTGTCACATGCTTTCAAAATCCTTGGTTAGTTGGCATAGTAAAAATCAAGTTTCCGCAACTTTGTAAACAGTCGAGGCAGAATACGTGGAAGTTGGTAGTTGTTTTGCCCAAATTTTGTGGCTTAAGCAACAATCACTTGATTTTGACATTAAACTTTCTCGTAGTCTGTCAAACTGCAGTAAAGCGGCAAAGCAAAAGAAAGAAAATATTTTTTCAGGAAAATTTATCGTCTCCACAAGGATCAGTGCGAGGGAAATAATATCGTTCAACAGTTTCAGCATTTATGAGCTTGGGTTAAAATGGGTTTAAGGTAAAAAAATATGAATAAGAAAATAAATTTATTCTTAAGAGAGGACAAACTTATCAAGCATGAATTAAAACTACTCGTCACAAACTTAAACCTATCGATCAGTTGCACTCAAACTGCAATACTCGTTAAAGTCATCAAGTATCTCTCACGTCAGTGTCCATTTCAGAAAATACTATGAGATGTACCACAACCAAGGTTATGTCTAACGCAAAGTGTCAGAACAACCGTATTACTCGCTTCGGAGATGTCTCACGCAACTCAAACAACACGAAAGCATTAGGCTTCGATACCCACAGTGAATATTACATCTAAATCTATCTCTAGAATCTATAAGCTAATAGATATTCATTCCTAATCAGAATTTGTGAGGTATATCTCTATAACAACACAAATCCAAACATAAAGCAAAAATATTAAGGAAGACATCAAAATTGATTTGTAAAGCATATTTTATACAATACCATGATCAACAAATATACATATGTTCAGAGTAAGCATACAAATAAAACCCAACAAATATAGAAATACATAGAGAAGAATGAAGAAGAACCAAACATCTCACTGATTGTCAGCTCCGGTTGATGAGAAATCCGACTTCGTATCATCCATATGCAAACTACATTGTATTTTTATAGCCTCTCTCTTTTAAAGAATGATTTCTGGTAAATTGGGGTCAAAAACTACCCAAAACATAACCCTAAAAATGAATGAAATTCTATTTATAAAAAAATGAAAATAGCAGACCGCACTAAGCGAACTACCTCTTACTTTACACGTTAGACGACCTAAACTGTGCTAAGCAGGCTTTGCACGCTTAGCGGGCTCAGAAAACTAAGTCTATGCCAAATGAAATCTCTGGTAGTGCGCTTGAAGATGGGCTAAGCGGGCTACACTGAACTTTTATTCCAAAAGCGTGTATTTGAAGATATGCCTTCGACACTTTATTGCTCAATGCTCCAAACATGCACTAATACCTATAAAAGAGTACAAAATCTATCAAATGATACACTAATTACACAAAAACATAATTATATACAATACATACAAATATACATAATATGTACAAATTCACAAAATTTGAGGTAAAAGAGTCGATAAGTGCCACAAAACTATATACAAAAGTAACTAAAATTGGAACTTATCAAACTATCCCCAACTTAAACTTGGTCGTCCTCAAACAAGAATCAATTAACCTAAAGAAACAAAAGCAATTACCAAGAATCATGAAAAAAATTTGAAAAACGAAAACAAATGCATGGTCCAAGAATCAACAATGTACATGTAAAAGAATGCTTACCACTACACTACAACTATAACATGAAAATGAAACAAATCCTAAGTATAAAAAACATACCAAACTTTCTAAAATAACACAATCTCAATCATGAATTACACCTATCAAAAGTTCTTCGAGGGACAAAAAACACACAAACATGAGGGATATGACACTCATCCAACAATCTTGCATTCAAAAGACAGAATTATGAATTCATCCAAAAACTCATATTGAAAACATAAAAGTGAGAATCACAAGGGCTTTCAAGGTTGTAATGTGGTCGGGCTAACAAACAAGGGACAATTTCTAAAGGTAATTGAAATAAAAACTTGCCTAATCCTAAGGGAGTGATCGATCCACAAAGTCTCAAGCACCAAAATTTCAATCACACTTCTTGTCTTTTCCAAATATGCCACACCAATCACACAACTTATTAGCATGACTACTTTCTACCTTTTTTTTTCTTCTTTTTCACAATTTTTTCATTTTTTTCTTTCTTTTTTCTTGTTCACATTTTTTCTTTCTTTTTCTTTTTCTCAACCTCATAACAACTAACCTCCTCTCCCCAACTTGAATACAACCAAACATGTAATGTGAATACTCCCAACTTTCTAAGACAAGGTAAAAATTCAAACCACAAGTTATGGTTAAGGGTTCAAGAAAAACCAATCAAAATTCATTCAAAAATAAGTGAATCAAATACTCATAGACAAGTATCATAGTTCAACTATAGCATGGATATTGACAAAAAAGCCCAAATGGGGTAAGAAAATACTCACTCACTCACAAGGTAAGTTACTATTTGGCCAAGTGGTTGTGCTCAAAATGAAACAAAATGCCTTGATCCTTCCCATGCTTTCATACAGTCAACATAAATAAAAGATTAAACATAATAAAATATAGTTAAAATAAAGATGTTGGTCTCCTGCATATATGAACAATGGAAAACTTCCTCACATTTGGGATAGGAACTAATGTGATTCATTTTATGATCAAGTAATGCAAAAGAATGAATGTCATGGTAATTGTACAAATTACAACTTTACCAATCATTTTATGTTATAGAAAACGATAAACGAGTACCTTGCATGTACCAATTTTGAACAATATCATTATCATACATCCGCAACTTGAAATTATCAAACTTGGAAGATCACCTCATGCGTCTTCAAATTAACTGACCAAAATTTGACATCAAACAACAAACAAAAACTTTATAAAATATTACTATTATTTACTACTCTAAATTGCCTTGGTGAAAGTGGAGAAAAGGGCAAAGTGAACAAAATTCCACTAGCACACAACAAATCACACTAAGCATGTGCAGACAGTGCTAAGCGGCAACAGGCTTGCACAGAAAAACATAAATCCATCTGAATATCATGCAAAACCTCCACTAACACCAACATTAACTCAACTACAAAATATAAAGAATTTACAGGTGTTAGGGTGCCTCCCAACAAGCACTTTTTTTACGTTGTTAGCTCGATGCCTTTACTGCTTAACTTGTAACTTCCTCTTTGACACGCCGATGCTTCTCCTCAAGCACAATCGAAAGCAAGTGTCCTAACCGAACACTTGAACAAACATTACAAAAACAAGAAAATTTACAACAACACTTGAACACATGATGAACAACACATATCGACACACACTTGAACACAACAAAATAAATACATAAATAAGTGTGGAATACAAACACAAATATACAAGTATGTAAACATATACAAGAATATAGACAAGTAAAATATACAAGTGAAAATATATAATATATACAATATATACAAAGCTCAAAACCATAGAAACTATTGCGATGCAATTCAGTATCAAAACATATATCCCTGACAATGGCCCAATTTTGTTCAAACTGTAGTAAAGCGGCAAGAGCAAAAGAAAGGAAATATTTTTTTCGGGAAAGTTATCGTCTACACATGGATCAGTGCGAGTGAAACAATTCCGTTCAACAGTTTCAACGTTTCTGAGCTTGGGTTAAAATGGGTTTAAGGTAAAAACATATGAGCAAGAAAATAAATTAATTCTTAAGAGAGGAGAAACTTATCAAGCATAAATTTAAAATACATGTCACAAACTTAAAATTATCGATAAGTTATACTCAACCTACAATACTCATTAAAATCATCAAGTATCTCTCACATCAGTGTCCATTTCTGAAACACCTACGAGATGTATCACAACCAAAGGTATGACTAACGCAAAGTTATGAGAACAACCGTATTACTTGCGTCGGCGATGTCTCGTGCAACTCAAATAACACAGAAGCATTAAGCTTCGATAACAACAGTGAATATTAGTTCTAAATTTATCTCTAGAATCAGGAAATTAATATATATCCATCCCTAATAAGAATTTGTGAGGTATATGTCTATAACAACACAAATCCAAACATAAAGCAAAAATATTAAGAAAGACATCAAAATTATTTTTTAAAGCATATTTATACAACATAATGATTAACAAATATAAATATGTTCAGAATAAGCATACAAACAAAACCCAACAAATTTAGAAATACATAGAGAAGAATGAATAATAACCAAACATCTCGCGGATTGTCAGCTCCGGTTGATGATAAATCCGACTCCATATCATCCATATGCAAGCTCCATTATTGTTTTCTAGCCTCTCTCTACCAAAGAATAAGCTGTGATGAATTGGTGTCAAAAGCTACCTAAAACTTAACCCTAAAAATGAGTGAAATTCTATTTATACAAAACTGAAAACAACAAACCGCACTAAGCGGGCTAGGCGCGCTAAGCAGACTGCCTCTTATTTTTCACGTTAAACCGCACTAAGCGGGATCAGAAAACTACGTTTCTTCCAAATGAAAATTGTGGAAGCGCACTTGAAGATGGTCTAAGCAGACTACCGTGAACTTTTATTTCGAAAATGCATATTTGAAGATATGCCTTTGGTACTTTATTAATCAATGCTTCAAACATGCACTAATACCTACAAAAGAGTAGAAAGTCCATCAAATGATACACTAATTACAAAAATTTTTAATTATATACAATATCTACAAATATACTCAATATGTACAAATTTTCACAAAAGTTTAGGTAAAAGAGTCGATAATTTCCACAAAACTATATACAAAAATAACTACAAATTGGAACTTATCATATTTCTATCATGTGCAACAATACTAGTGCAATTAATCTACCAAGAATCTGGTGCAACATTCTCGCACTAAACATATTGTAACACGGTGGGAGAACTGACTTGGGTGTTTTGCGTTTGATCGCAATTGTTGCAGATAGCAAGAGTCTCCACCGACTTTTCTTTTATCCAATAAGGAAAGGGTGAAAAGAATAGGAAAGACCTTTGAGATTGTTTTATTGAGTTCGGGGGGTAGGTTATGAAAAGGGAAGGTATTAGCACCCTTCTCATCCGTAGTTTTCTACGGGCTCTTAGTTGTTTGCTAGATCACTTGCTTTCTTTTAAAATGTGCTTGTGGTGTGGGTTTGAAAATATTTTGAAAACGTCTTTGTAATGATTCTCGTCTCTATAAAAAAGCCTACGAAGTGTTGGTTTTGAAAATAATTCAAAGAGGTGTTTGTGGAAGATGTTTTTTGAAAGTGATTTTGGAAAATAGTCTTTGTAATGATTCTCGTCTCTATAAGAATGCGTACAAAGAGCTTTGCCTTTTGAAAATGTTTCAAATGAAAGTGTTGGTGTGTAAAATGTTTTTGTTGTGAGCAAGAGAGAAACTATGAGCGTCCTACCAACTCAAAAGGTCTAATGTTCTTTTCCTCCTCCTTTATATGTTGCTATCTTACCATTGATTTAGTCTGAAGCCCCGTCGTTGGATGTGAAGGGACAGGCGTGGGTCGTTCGTATAGTCATAGAAGGAAACCTATGAAACATTTTAGCAATTTTCGTTTAGGGACTAGATCGTTTACCGAAGGCAACATCGAGGGACTACGATCTTTTTTCGAGGGTCTTTGCTAAAACACCCATATTCGAGGGACATGAATATTTTCCGAGGCAACAAGTGGGGTTACCCTAGAGGTGCATGTGTGTGAATTGTGTGTTTGATTGCATGCATTTTCTGTCTTTGATCAGGGTGGTCTACTTGTTGTTTTTATCTTGCCATACATCCTAATTATTAACATTTGTATAAAGAAATAAAAATGCAGAAAATAAATATCCTACACTATTACAACCATATTGAATAGCAAGAAAATGTAAAGACAAAACAAAATAAAATAAAGGAAAATAAGCTTTTCGATTCAGGAAGCAACATCCTTCAATTCTGCTCTTCTGGCTCCTTTCGATTTCTCCTGGAAGTCATCATGTGCAGGCAACCTTCAATTCATCTTCCTGGCTGCTTCCTTCGATTGGGCCTGGCAGTCAGTGTGAATGTATTCTTCGATTACGTAATTTTTTGCTTCCTTCGAATGGCCTGGAAGTCAGTGTGTGGCGAAGCCTAAGGCCACACTCTTTGTTCTACTTGCAATTGTGAAGCAGCCAGGGGTGAAGCCTAAAGCTTCGATTCACACATCCTTCCTCCTGTTTTCTTTCGTTTGGGACTTAAATAGCAACATGGCTTGAGCCATGCTAGTATTGTCTCATGGCCAGGTTAGTTCTTAAAAAACGTTTGATAAACCAAGAAACAAAAACAAAAGGTTAGAAATGAAAATAAATTGAAAGGTTTAAGGTCAGAGTGACTTACCTTGCTTGAAGTTGGAACGTGTGTTTGATCTTGAGCGGTTTGACTAGATGCTCTTGGATTCGAAGGAAAGAAACAAGTGTGTTGTTTCTTTGACTGGATTTGAAGGTCAAGAGGAGTGGGGTGGTGTTTGTTATTTCTGGATTCGAAGGAGAATAACAGGTGTAATGTTCTTTCTACTGGATTCAAAAGAAAAACAAAGTGTGGGGTTGTTCCTGGATTCGAAAGGGAAAAGAAACAGGTGTTATGTTTTTAGTGTTGGATTCGAAAGGGTCAGAAACAAAGATATGGTCTTTTGAATCTGGGTATGATAATGTGTTAAGTGTTTGATGATTTTCACACAATCAATGTTTTTCCCAGCTACCAAAAGCCTCTGGATGTGTTCTCCAGCCCCTTAGACGTGTTTTGGAGCCTCTTATTTATAGGATAAGTTGGCTGAGGTTTAGGAGGGAAAACCAAAACAATTTGAACTAATAGAGTATATTGTCTTTGTAGCTTTCGAGGGGCAGTATTTGTATACCATTTTGGTGCAAGAATAGGGGAAGTATTGCAGGACTACTATGCAGCAGTTTTCGAGGGTTATGGCCAGTGTATCAGGCCTGAACTTAGCAGCAAGCATCTTTGAATATTTCAAATCCTTTGATTCCTACCTTCGACCAAATCCCTCTTCAGGCAGCAATATTTGTTTCCATTCAAAGTGTCATTCGAATGGGGCATATATATGTCCTTCGAATGGACCATGCGCATGTACTTCAAATGTGCCAGCTTGTATATCCTTTGAAAAGGGAAACCCAAATATGTCAATGCATTTCCTTCGAATGGGACACCCAGGTATGTCATAGTGTCCTTCGAATGGGCCACCGAGGTGTGTGTCATGGTGTAGAAATTGTGTGTGTTGAAACAAACTGTTTCCAAAGGAGATACTGCCCAGTCGAAACTAGCGTGAAAGTAGCCAATGCTTTGTGGGCGCCATTGCCTTGTGAATGCTAGCCATGGGGAAGATTTTTCCTTGTGCATACTATCCTAAAGGGAATCCTGTCTTTTGTGAATCAGAGGAAGCATGCAAGGGGCAAATGGCTTCTGAATCGAAAGAAAGCCGCAGGAGGCCATTGCCTTGTGCCTGCTGGCTTGAAAAAGGTCCTTGCCTTGTGAATTGGGAGCATGTGTAAAGAAGGCACTTGTCTTTTCCATAGAAGGAGGCTAGTAGGAAGCCACCAATTTCTAAATCGAAGGGCATCAACAAGAGACTTTTCCTCTTTGAATTAAAGGAGGCTACAAGAGGCTTTTTTCCTTGTACCTGCTAGCCTGGTGGGAGCCCCTTGCTTTGAAGCATGCAAGAAGGAAGATAATTCTATATCGAAGGACGTATTTAGGAGACTTAATACCTAATCGAAGCTTGCATGCAAGTAATCATTGCATTGTGAATCCAGCAACCATGTAAGGACAATGGTGCAATCGAAGCTTTCATGCAGGAGGTTATTGCCATGTGTACCAACATAATCATATAGGATGCTATTGTCTTATGGATCGAAGGAGATATTAAGGATGCCATAGTCCAATCGAAGCATTATTCAAAGAGACTAAAGTCCAAATGAAACAAGGGAAATCGAAGGAGGCTTTGAAGGAGACCAAAGTCCAATCGAAGCCTTGTGAATCGAAGAAAACTTATTTTTTCTTCAAAAAATCATTTTTCCTGCTTTCCCCTTTTTTAACAGTTTCCTCTTTAACTTGATGCTGGAAAACCCAATTATACTTGTACAAGATTGAATTTTTGAGAATCCTTGTGAGGAAATGCCTTGAGAAATGAGAGGGAAAATTTGGGGTACAACAGCTGCCCCTGTTCAATCTTCTTAAACCTTAAAAGAAAGTATGACACGTTGACGTTTGTAGCTTGAAGGTAGAAGATGATTGAACTCTAGAGTGCCCAGAAATTTGCACTTGATGATGTGGTAGTTGCTTGTAGTAAATGGGCTTAAAGATGCTATTTGGAGAGATGATGGAGAGTTCTCGAAGATGGGCTTATAGATGCCATCTAAAGGTGATTATTGACAGAAATTAGACTAAGTCTAAGCTTGATTTCAACTGGAAAAGAATCAGAATAAATCTTTGGAGCAATTTATCTGAACCAGAGAAAGTGTCTACCGGAAAGGAATCAGGATAAACCATTGATCGATTTAAACTGAACCAGCAGAGGCCTTGGATAATATTTAACTGGAAAAGAATCAAAATAAATCTTTGGAGCGATTTATCTGAACCAGAGAAAGTGTCTACCGAAAAGGAATCAGGATAAACCATTGATCAATTTAACTTGAACCAGCAGAGGTCTTGAATATTATTTAACTGGAAAAGAATTAAAATAAATCTTTGGAGATTTATCTGAATCAGAGAAAGTGTCTACTGAAACGGAATCAGGATAAACCATTGATCGATTTAAACTGAACCAGCAGAGGCCTTAAATATTCTTTAACTGGAAAAGAATCAGAATAAATCTTTGGAGCAATTTATCTGAACCAGATAAGGTATCTACCAGGAAGGAATCAGGATAAACCATTGAGCGATTTAAACTAAACCAGCTGAGGTCTTGAATATTCTTTAACTGGAAAAGAATCAGAATAAATCTTTGGAGCGATTTATCTGAACCCGAGAAAGTGTCTACCGGAACGGAATCAGGATAAACCATTGACAGTAGAGATCTGAACGAAGTATTCCTCATGCAGATAGTCACCCCGTCCTGTTTCGGAATTTAATCTATAATCTATTTGTTCACAGATAGTTGTCATGTCTTGTTTCAGGTATTAATATGGAACTTGTTTTTTGTTGGTCGTTGAGATAGTTGTCCTATCTGGTTTCAGGTATTAATCTCTGACCTTAGAAAGAAAGATAGTTTTCCTAGCTTATTACAAGTATTAGTCTTCAATCTGCCCATGTAGATAGCTTTCCTGGCTTGTTACAGGTATTACTCTATAATCAACTGTTCTCAGATAGTTTTCCTGTCTTGTTATAGGTATTAATATGGAAGTTGTTGAAAATTGTTGATGATAATTGTCTGTTGATTGATCTTTCCTGAAAAGGTAAAGAGTTAGTTGTATGCAATATCATGATGTATGAAATGCATGGTGTAATGATGTTTCTCAAAAATAAATGAGATTGTGCAATATGTGTTTCGTATGCATATGCTATGAATGTTGTTGAAATGTATCTTTTTCTTGGAAAATAAATCCTTGACAAATGTTGGGGAGCCTTAGGAAGTTAAATCCCAGACTGCTATTGGAGATGAAGAGTATGTGCATCTTCGAACTTTGTTTAGAATGTTTCCGTTGGGGATTCCCATTTTTGTTGTTTTAAGGAGAACTCCGCTGGGGGATGTTGATTTTTCTCTAGAATAAACTCTATGGAGAGTGTTGATTTCTGCTTGGGGAAAAGAGTTCAGGAGTTTTAGTTGTTTGTTGCTCTATTGGGGAGGCGGGGTTGTGGTCCCTTGATTTGTGATAGTCTTCAAGGTAAATTCAAGATGGGGAATCTTGTCGTTAGTTGGGGAAATAAACCCTATTGCCAATCTGTTGGAGAGCAGTTTTCTTTTGGCAGAACTCCTCGAGGGTTCTTGAGATCAACTCAGTTGGGGAGAAGTCTTCAGAGATTGAAACTCTGACTGGGGATTGCCTGGATCCCACTTTATAGGGATACTCATGAATTTGTCCATGAGGGGTTTGTACCCTTATTCGTGAAGATTTTTCTGTGGGGATAACCTTTTAGAGATGACTTTGTGGGGACTTGACTGAGGATCACCCTATGAAAAGGACTTTATGGGAAATTGTCACTGCCCCAAGTAGTACGTGTTTGTAGTACTACCAGGAAAAGTTTGCCTGACCGTACGTAACCCTTTGATGGAATTCACGTTCAATGCCCTAACTAATTCAGATACAGACCTGCCTCTAGTTATTCAACATTTCTTGAGAGATTTCTTGGAATCTTGACTAGACTGCCCAGATGAATTGGACAATGACATGTCATGCCCCCTTGCTTATAGGAGATTTGTCATTGGAAGTGCCTTCCCATTTGAAATGATTCTGTTTCTTGAGAGGATTTTCGTTCATTGGATGTTCGTCATGTGAATTTCTCTGTTGTCAAACAAATATCTATATGCAAATAACGGTATTCAAAATAATGCAAATTTTATGCTTGTCTTGAAGTTTTGAAAATGCAGTTTAGAAGATAAAAGAATTTTTGTAAGAATGTCAATTCAACTCAGGATTTAGAGTAAGCCTTACAGGAGTCAGGATACCTTTGGTAACATTATGCTTTTGAACTAACCCATGCTTCAATTAGGACTTTTGAAGGGTTGTAGCGTGGCTTGGTTCGTGGTTTAAGAAACAAAGGATAAGGCTCAAATTGTATTTGTACTCACCCGTTCTTCATGATGTTCTCCCGTCCTAAACTCAGTTAATTGTGCGTTTGAACTCCAATTGAGTCTAGAATGACGTTTTTGTGATGGTTCGGACAAGTTAAGTTTATTGGAAGGCAGTTATTTTTGCAATATTTTTGTGTTGTTGAGGATTTGTAGTGACCTATTTTTTATTTATTTGTTATCCCAGATTTTTGCCTGACTGTTCTTGTTTTGAGATTATAGTCAGCGGGATGCCCCCAGTTTTCTTAAGTCTCCTTCATAGGTTTTAACTTAGTGGGTTTTTCTTTTGAGAAATAATGATTGCCTATTTTATAGGGAACCATCGTTGTTTTTTCTGATTTAGAAGGACATTTTTCGTTGTGTACAAAGTGAAAGCTTGTGACTGAACACGCACTTGAATTAACTGAGAGACTACCCTGCCCCAGGTTTCAATTAAAGGTTTTATTTTGTGTGAAAAAGAAAACTCCTACTTCTTAGGCTCAAACGGGTTGACTAGGGATTATCCTCCTTATAACTCCAGTGTTTAGGAATTGAAACAACGCTTGTACATCGTCAACAAGGTCTGTCCAAAAGCATATTGTATGAGATTATGGCATTGTTTTCGTCATCCTCCCTCTAAAGGCTTGTAACTTTTAGCAAGAGTTGAATGTCATAGAGAGAGTAAAAAACATAGCTTAAATATAGTGAAAACAAATCGATGAATTCAAAAAAAAAACAGATGCGATGCATTAATGAGAATAACCAAAGTCTGACATAAAGATAAGTGTTTAAGCAAACAAAGAAATTACAACTAGAAATTCGAATAAACAGAAAATTCTACCTCCTAGACCATCACTTCATACGGACGCCCTTGAGGGGTGATAAAAGAGTTCCAGTTGATCATCTTGTGTAAACTCCAACACTCCTTCATCGATTAGGTCTTGAATTTTGTTCTTCAGAGCCCAACAACTATTCGTATCATGCCCCGGACTATCATAATGGTATGCACACCTCTCATTGGGATGGTAACTAGAAGCAGTTGTGTTGGGATTCCGAGGAGGAACCTTTAACGTAATTAGCTATGCCTTCAACATGTGTTGAAATGCCTAAGCCAGCGACATGCTGATCCTGGTGAGTTGTCTCTTAGGTGTGACCTCCTTTCCCTGATTTCCATGTCTTTGTTGGCGAGGTTGTTGTTGGGCTCTCGATGTGGAAGCAATTTGGAAAGTTCCACTCTCTATCAAACCGGCTTCTGGTCTCATGGGAGATTGAATGAAGACCTGATCCCCAATCTCGACTGTTTGTTTCATATGGTTGCATCTGTTTTGATGAAGTTTGTTGACGAGGCCCCTTAGCTCTTCTTGTTCCTGAGCTAAGTTTTGGATAAGAGCCATCTGGCCCACCATCTGTCCCATCATCTGGATCTTCATTGTGGCTACCTCAGTTTGTAGCCGTTCCAATTGGTCATCCTTGTTGTCCTCAGGATTCCCCATGGTCATGCCCCTTGTGAGGAGTGTTTTCACTTCTTCTTGTCCCTTGGATAGGTTCAATAACATTTCCTGAAGTTGAGCATTTTGAGTCTGAATGTCCTTGATAGTCTGCTCTAGAGCCATCTCTACTGAAACAAATAGTAAGCAGATGAGAGACCTGTGTGGGGAAAGCCTATCATGATATGATGCATGGTGTGTGGATGCAATGTTTTCAAGGACTTATAAGATTTAAATTTGTTTAAGACAAAAAAGGAGCAAACATCAATTGTATTAATAAGTTTAAATTGATTACAACCATGTCCCTTGGGCTTACAATGGATGAAATAAAGCCAAATAAACTCCTAAGACAAAAAGTTCGAACGCATCCTCTTTGGCGTAATGTAGGCATTCAAATTTCGCTCCTCATGAAGTTGTCTCGTAAGCTCCAAAACATTCTTTTCACTCGCGTAGAACTGGGCTTCGAAGGTGTCTCGTTCTTCCTTCAGCTGGATCCAAGCTCTTTGTAAGTCTTCAGGAGAATTAGGCATGGTAGGATGAAGGATAGCATACAGAATATCTGCTTCAACTAATGGCTCCATGATGATAGGCAAAATGGCAGGATATGGCATACAGAGTCTTTGAGCACGAGTTCATACCCACTTAAGATAAGGCTCCAAAGGAATGGAGTTCTGACGCCCCAATGTCTTCTATCCACTTTGTTTATCATTCTCCAAGCTCGTCTGAACCTTTGACGGTAGCCTTGGTTGTCGCCCTCATAGTCGAATACCACACCTTGGATGAGTGCATCATGAGAACCATCTCTTCGTGCATACCCAAATTGTCATAATGCAAGAGAAGGGTTATAGGTTATACCTCCCATAATGCCTAACAATGGGACATTATGGAATTCCCCATAACGGCCAATGATGGTAGTGTTCTCCAAGAATCGAGAACACCAATAAATGTCAGAGTGTGTGAGTGACATCATCCTTTGAGACCACGTCAAGCCTTGCTCGTTCTTCAACATTGATCGAGGTAGGTGCAAAGTGAACCACCTAGAGAGTAATGGAATGAAACACAAAAGAGTACCTCTTTTCTTCATGGTGCGAGTGTGGAAACAATGTAAAATGTCTCCAAGAAAAGTAGGTATAGGATTCTGAGAGAGGAATACCTTGATGGCATTCTCATCTTTGAATTAGTCCGGATTGGGAAATAGAACCAAACCATAGATTAGAAGGGCCAAGACATCTTCAAAAGCTTGAAAATCCATATCCTCCAAGAAAGAACGAACCTTCTCCAACAGAAACTTGGCTAAGAAAACCTTAACTCCACTTCTTGTTTCCCAATTTGTTATAATGTCGGCCCTCTTCAAATGTAAAGCTTCGGCCATGACTTCAGGCTTTGGAGTCTCCTCTATACCGGTGAACGGTATTTGATCGAGCATAGGCAGTCCTAATAGTTGAGAGAAGTCTTCTAATGTAGGCACCAACTGATAGTCAGGAAAGGTGAATAATGATGCATGGGATCAAAGAATTGGCAGAGCACACACATAATTTCTTCTTGGAAATTGGAGGTAGCTGAGCTGAGAAGTCGACCATATTTCTTGGTGAAGGGAGAATCTCCAGGAACCCTTGATGCTAATTCTTGGAGTTAAGGGTGTGTTTTCATGAAGCTGATTCGGATGGTTTTCCTTCGAATGGGATTTATGGCCTAGAAAATAAAGAAAAGATAAATTCCTAAATCCTTGAAATGGTTAGTGAGAATGCTTATGATGTTATGATGTTTATGATCTCATGTACAAGTATGCAAAGCAAGCAAGTTGTTATGTACACACAAAGCAGACAAGTCCTTAGGTTTAGGCTTGCATGGAGTTTGTAGGTAAGTACCCTCTTGAAGTTTATTTGGCTCAACATGTCCTAGAAAGTAAATAGGTTCTACGGGATCTCAATATCACTGACCTTTATTTTAGGCATTGTCTCAGCATATCAATCTTTTCTTACGGCCGAGATATCCCAAAAGTCTGATCTCAATGAGTGTAGCATCGAGTATCAACCAATCTTCAGCTTTACACTAAAGCCAACTATATCACTACTTCCTAATGTCCAAGTTGTTCAATTAAGGTTCTAAGGTCAATTAGTGCTTTATGACGCCGCTCATCGGCCTCGTATTCTCCTCGATTCAACATAAGGGATATCGGTACCAACAAATGCGTCACACTAACATAGCCATTTCTTCAACCAAATCGGTATACGCCGTACAATTTCCAAAATCTATTGCTACTTACCTAAAAGGTGCCCCAGATCCAGGTGGAGGATCAATACAAAGCCCAAACAAGGAACCATATTGTAAGTCAAACAAGGAAAGCAAGTAAAGGTGATCTAGCCCTAAGGTAACCCCACTTTTAAGTTGTCCCCAGCAGAGTCGCCAGTTCTGTAACACGGTGGGAGAAATGACTTAGGTGTTTTGCGTTTGATTGCAATTGTTGTGGATAGCAAGAGTCACCGTCGACTTTTCTTTTATCCAATAAGGAAACGGTGAAAAGAATAGGAAAGACCTTTGAGATTATTTGCTTGAGTTCGGGGGGTAGGTTATGAAAAAGGAAGGTATTAGCACCCTTTTCATCCGTAGTTTTTTACGGGCTCATAGTTGCTTGCTAGATCACTTGCTTTGTTTGAAAATGTTCTTGTGGTGTGGGTTTGAAAATATTTTGAAAATGACTTTGTAATGATTCTCGTCTCTATAAGAAAGCGTACAAAGTGTTGGTTTTGAAAATAGTTCAAAGAGGTGTTTGTGAAAGATGTTTTATGAAAGTGATTTTGAAAAGTGTCTTTGTAATGATTCTTGTCTCTATAAGAATATGTACAAAGAGCTTTGTCTTTTGAAAATGTTTCAAATGAAAGTGTTGGTGTGTAAAATGTTTTTGTTGTGAGCAAGCAAGTAATTATGAGCGTCCTACCTACTCAAAAGTTCTAATGTTCTTTTCCTCCTCCTTTAGATCTTGCTATCTTACTATTGATTTGGTAAGAATCCCCATCGTTGTATGTGATGGGACAGGCGTGGGTCGTTCGCATAGTCATAGAAGGAAACCTATGAGACGTTTTAAAAATTTCTGTTTAGGGACTAGATCGTTTACCGAAGGCAACATCGAGGGTCATCGAGGGACTACGATCTTTTATCGAGGGTCTTTGCTAAAACGCCCATATTCGAGGGACATGACTATTTTCCGAGGCAACAAGTGGGATTACCCTAGAGGTGCATGTGTGTGAATTGTGTGTTTGATTTCATGCATTTTCTGTCTTTGATTAGGGAGGTCTACTTGTTGGTTTTATCTTGCCGTACATCCTAATTACTAACATTTGTATAAAGCAATAAAAATGCAGAAAATAAATATCCTACACTATTACAACCATATTGAGTAACAAAAAAAATGTAAAGACAAAATAAAATAAAAGAAAGGAAAATAAGCTTTTCGATTCAGGCAGTAACATCCTTCGATTCTGCTCTTGTGGCTCCTTTCCATTTGGGATAGAAGTCAGCATGTGCAAGCAGCCTTTTATTCATCTTCGTGGTTGCTTCCTTCGATTGGGCCTGGAAGTCAATATGAATGTATCCTTTGATTACGTCATTTCCTGCTTCCTTCGAATAGCCTGGAAGTTAGTGTGTGGCAAAGCCTAAGGCCACACTATTTGTTCTTCTTGCAACTGTGAAGCTTCCAGGGGTGAATCCTAAAGCTTCAATTCACACCTCCTTCCTCCTGTTTTCTTTCGTTTGAGATTTAAATAGCAACAGGGCATGAGGTCATGCTAATATTGTCTCATGGCCATGTTAGTTCTTAAAAAAACGTTTGATAAACCAAGAAATAAAAACAAAAGGTTAGCAATGAAAACAAACTGAAAAGGTGGAAATGAAAAAGGAAACAAATGTTATGTACATGCTTAAAATGAAAAGTTGAAGGTCAGAGGGACTTACCTTGCTTGAAGCTGGAACGTGTGTTTGACCTTGAGTGATTGGACTAGATGCTCCTAGATTCGAAGGAAAGAAACAGGTGTGGTGTTTCTTTGACTGGATTCGAAGGTCAAGAGGAGTGGGGTGGTGTTTTTTATTTCTGGATTCGAAGGAGAATAACAGGTGTAGTATTCTTTCTACTGGATTCGAAATAAAAACAAAGTGTGGGGTTGTTATTGGATTCAAAAGGGAAAAGAAACAAGTATTGTGTTTCTAGTGTTGGATTTGAAAGGGTCATAAACAAAGGTATGGTCTTTTTAATATGGGTGTGATAATGTGTTAAGTGTTTGATGATTTTCACACAATCAAAGTTTTTCCAATCTACCAAAAGCCTCTAGATGTGTTCTCCAGTCCCTTAGACGTGTTATGGAGCCTCTTATTTATAGGCGAAGTTGGCTGAGGTTTAGGAGGGAAAACCATAACAATTTTAATTAATTGAGTATACTGTCTTTGTAGCTTTCGAGGGGCAGTATTTGTATACCATTTTGGTGCAAGAATAGGGGCAGTATTGCAGGACTGTTGCGTAGCAGTTTTGGAGCGTTATGGCCAGTGTATCACGCCTGAACTTGCCATAAAGCATCTTTAAATATTTCAAATCCTTCGATTCCAACCTTCGACCAGATCCCTCTTCAGGCAGCAATATTTGTTTCCATTCAAAGTGTCCTTCGAATGGGGCAAATATATGTCCTTCCAATGGACCATGTGCCTGTCCTTCGAATGCGCCAGCTTGTGTTTCCTTTAAAAAGGGAAACCAAGATATGTCAATGCATGTCCTTCGAATGGGACACTCAGGTATGTCATAGTGTCCTTCGAATGGGCCACCAAGGTGTGTGTCACGATGTAGAAATTGTGTTTGTCAAAACAAACTATTTCCAAAGGAGATACTGCCTAGTCGAAACTAGCGTGAAAGTAGCCAATGCTTTGTGGGCGGCATTTCCTTGTGAATGCTATCCGTGATCGGTGGAAATAGAACTGACTGTTTTGGAATGCTGGTTCGCGTTTGCATTTGTTTTCGCAAAATGTCGCGGTAAGCAAGAGTCGCCACTGTCTTTTATTTTATCCAACAAGGAAAGGACAAAAGCACAGAAAAATTCCTTTTCGAGATGTTTCTCGGGTTCGGGAGGTAGATTATAGAAAGGGAAGGTGTTAGCACCCTTTCTATCCGTGGTTATCCAAAGGCTCTTAGGTACTTGCTCATTGTGTTTTCAAAAGTTTTGCTTTTCTTGTGTTTGTGGGTTTTGAAAAGAGTTTTGTTTGAAAACTTCGATTTAACTCTTGTTTCTGTCCTCAAGAGTGTATGAAGTGTTGTTGAAAACTTTGTTTGAAAAGTGTAAGTGTGAAAATTTTGTTTTGTTTTGAAAGAGCAAGTACCTAAGAACCTCTACCTACTCAAAAGGAATTAAACTGTGTAAATGTCCCTTTAGACAATGCCATCCCACTATGAAGGAGTAGGTAGCATCGTCGTTGGAGTTCTCGGGTCAATTCGATTTGAGGGACGTGTGGTCACTAGAGCAACGTTAGGACGCCTTAGCGGTAACCCTAATGTCTTAGATCATTTTTATCCGAGGCAACCGTTTCGAGGCAACTTATGATCTTTGGATAAGAGGGCGACCTCTAAAACTTCCTATACTCAATGACCACGTTCGAGGCAACCAAGTGAGGCGTGCCCTAGGAGTGGCATGTGCAAGTTTGTCCATTTTCAATTATGTTATCTTTGTACATGTTATGGTGAGCTACGGTTGATTTTAAGTTAAGATAGATCTTGTCATGCATAGCCTATTAGCATACATCTAGCAGTTAATGGTTGCGGAAAATAAAACTAAGCTATTACAAGACGCCGGGTATTTACATCGCCAAAAACAAACCCTTGAAAATTAAATTGCGAAAAAGTAAATAAAAGCGATAAAAGGTCCAAAGGTAAAACTATTACATCCTGGAAGCAGTTACAATTATATGGAATATGAATCAAAAAATAATACGTGCGAGAAAAAATTGAATCGGAGAGTTTTTAGGGTTTTGACCCCTTTTTATTTGATAAAGCTTATTGTGATTATTTTTTGTATTAAAGAAATTAGTCTAAATTAATAATTGAATTAATTAATTAAAATAAAAATATTTTTGGTTTTTTTGTTTTTTTAAGGAAATAAAATAAAAAAATGGTTAAAAGTTATTAAAAACCCCAATTCTACATTAATTTTATTTTGTTGCAAAAATGTTAAAATTATGCCTAATTAAAAAAACCAAGTCAATTAAATTGTTTATTTACAAGATAATGAAATTAATGAGAATAATATAATTTTTTATGTTTTCTGATTTTTATTAGGAAAAATAAATTATTTGGTTAATTAAATAATAATGATAATAATTAAGTAAATCAAATAAATATAAAAGAAAATATAAAGAGAAAAGAAATAACCCATTGGGGGGTTTGGGCCCAAATCTGGAGGTATGACTGGCAATTCTGAAGCCCAAAACGTCATGGCCTTTGTTGACTTTTCTAATTACCCATGCGCGTGCTGACTTGAGTGTACCATGAACCATAAATTTCTGCCCTCTGGATTTGATCTGAAACACCTGGCTAGCATCTGGATGGAGGCATATGGTGAGCCCTGCTTTGAGCGCTGCATGGAATAACCTGGAGAAAAATTACAACAAATATTGGGGGGACCTGGGATTCGAACCCAGGTCCCAATGGACTATGCACGCCTTTACCAACTGAGTTGTGACACGCTTTTGTTAAATGGATAAGTAGAGAATATTATATACAAAAACAATCAATATGTTGTAAACAAAAAAATAAAGCGCGCGAGTTTTAGAAGGACGAATGGGAGGGAGACTCGTCAGCGTCTTCTTCGTTGAGCCACTGGTTTTTTACCTGCGGATTTTTATCCGCAGGAAATTTCGTAGGACGTTTCAAAAATCCTCCTTAGGCCATGTAAACGCCACCCAGGAACATAGGCGTGTTCGTCTTTGCCTCCTGATCATTCCTATACCAATTATTGGATCCAATTTTCCCTGTATCAAAAACACCTAAAAAGCAAGAACACGAACCCTAGGATCGGGCATCACGATACAGGTTCCAAAAACAAAATTGAATAATGCCAAAACGTTCTAAATTGAATGATAAACACAAATATGCCAAGATTTTAAAGAAAAGGCGCTAGAATTGGAGATTGGGTTTCCATGTTCAGAGCAAAGTTCGAGACGACTTACAACGCGTTGTAGGGGGTCTTAAGGTCTGGTTTTGATTGATTTTACTTCACAGGATATCAGGCTAGAGAGCTACGTGAAGATTTTTGATTAAATCGCCCCTTAACCAAGATATTAATCTCCCACTTTTTCACACTTTTTGCAATTCTGGTTTGGCCGTCTCCTGCAGTTTTTGCTCGTGAATTAGGTTTGTGTAGCTTGTGTATGTATATTGGAGTGCATTAGGTCAAGAATTGGGCTTTAATCCATGTGCATTCAAGGTTTTGAGATTTGATTTTATCACCATTGAAAAGCTTTCCAAAATAAGCCAAATCTGAGATTTTGTGCATGTTTTGACTTGGCACGAATTGGATTGAGTTGCACATGATATTTGCAAGCTGTACAAATCACAAAGATCCCTTCACATCAATTTTTGGATTTTATTTGATTTAATATTGATTAATAATGAATTAAATCAATAAAAATGAAATAAAATAGAAAAATAAATGTTTAGTCATGAAATTAAGCATGGGAAACGTGTGTGGCATGACAAGACTAAATCAAGTGGAAAAAAGTGGGCCCTTTTGTCAAAAATTGGAGTTTTGAGGATAGTTGACTTTTGGTAATTTTGGAAAAATGCCCAACTTCAACAATGCATAACTTCTTCAATTTTGAACTTTTGGAGGTGTTCTTGGACTTTTTAGAAACCTTGAGATGTCCTCTAATCACCCCTTTTGGTCTCATCTCATTGTGATCTTACATTATCAAGTTATAAGCTTTGGAAAAAAAGGTGTTTTTGTTGACTTTCAAAAAATGACCTATAATGTCCAAATTTGTAACTTCTTGTGCGTGCATTTTCTGATCTTGGGGTATGAATATGGATTGTTGGAAATTGCATCCTCTTCAAAATGAGCTTTGGATAGGTCATTTCTCATAAAGTATGAGAAAGTTATGCTTGGTCAAAGTTGAGTTGACTTTTCATACAAAACCCTAATTTAGCAACTTTTGAATCTTGATGAATCTTGAGCAATCCTTGATGAATCATGATCAACCCTTGATCAAATGATGAATTATCATTCAAAATTAGAATGTTGACAAAAAATCTTGAGGTTTGACTGTATTTGGGACACAGTTGACTCTTGCCCTAGCACAATCGATTTTTGGGTCTCTTGAGCAATTGACTGACCAAAGTTTCTCTGCAAGGCTTGAAATTTGTCATGGATGAACTTAAGAACATATTAAGACATTGGGAAGAACTTGAGGCCATTTGGATGTAAGGACCTTGATGCAACACAAAACCCTAATTTTGAATTGACTACCTTAGGAGGTGATTTGACTGTACAACCCTTGAGCCATTTTGAGCAATTTGAAGATCATAAATCTTGAGGAATATGGGAGGGAAAATTTTGGGGTACAACAGTTTCCCCTGTTCAATTTTCTTAAACCTGAGGATATAGATTGGCTTTCGAGCCTTTCGTGATCCGAAGGTGGAAGATGATTGAACACTGAAGTGCCCAGAAATTTGCACTCGCATGATGTAGTATCATCATTGTGATATCAGGAATGGGCTTACAGATGCCATGTGGAGATTGTTGGTAGGAGGATGGGCTTATAGATGCCATGTGGAGATTATTTATTGAATTGTAATTTTGTAAGTTGAAAGAAGGAACCTGTGTAGGGTTTCCTGATGATGAGTCCGTGTAAAACTGCATTTTGGAAGGAAGGAAACCTGTGTAGGGTTGACTGATGATGAGTCCGTATGAAACTGCATCTTGGAAGGAAGGAAACCCGTGTAGGGCTGACTGATGATGAGTCCGGGTGAAACTGCATCTTGGAACCGGGAAGAAACCTAGGTAAGGTTACTTTGCAAGGAGTTTGGCTAAAACTACGTCGGGAAATTATAAGGAGGAACCTGGGTAAGGTTACTTCGGGATAAGTTTGTGTAAAACCTCTGGAGGAACCTGGGTAAAGTTACTTTGTGATAAGTTCGTGTGAAACTTCTGGAGGAACCTGGGTAAAGTTACTTTGTGATAAGTTCGTGTGAAACTTCTGGAGGAACCTGAGTAAGGTTACTTTGATGACGAGTTCGTGTAAAACTTCTGGAGGAGAAGGAACCGGTGTAGGGTTGCTTTGATGATGAGTTCGTGTAAAACTTCTAGAGGAGAAGGAACCGGTGTAGGGTTGCTTTGGTGATGAGTTCGTGTAAAACTTCTGGAGGAGAAGGAATCGGTGTAGGGTGATAAGTCCGTGTAAAACTTCTGGAGGAACCTGGGTAAGGTTACTTTGGGATGAGTTCGTGTAAAACTTCATCTTGGAAGGAAGGAAACCAGTGTAGGGTTGCCTGATGATGAGTCCGTGTGAAACTTCATCTGAAAGAGAAGGAACCAGTGTAGGGTTGCCTGATGATGAATCCGTGTGAAACTTCATCTGAAAGAGAGAAGGAACCGGTGTAGGGTTGCTTCATGATGGTCAAGTAGATAATTGTCCTGTCTGGTTTCAGGTATTAACCTACAATCAGTCGTCCACAGATATTTTTCCTGGCTTGCTACAAGTATTAATCTGGAACTTGAAAAGGTTGGCCGATGAGATAGTTGTCCTGGCTGGCTTCAGGTATTGATCTCTGACCTGAGAAAGAAAGTCTTCCTGGCTTGTTACAGATATTGATCTTCAATCTCTTCATGTAGATAATTTCCTGGCTGGTTTCAAGTATTAACCTACAATCAATTGTCCACAGAACTTTCCTGGCTTGTTACAGGTATTAAACTGGGACTTGAAAAGGTCGATGGTAGCCATCTGTTGATTGACCTTTTCCTGAAAAAGGTAAAACGTTAGCTGTATGCAATGTCATGATGTATGAAATGCATGATGTCATGATGTTCTCAAAAATAAATGAGATCGTGTCGTATGCACTTTATCATGTATGTAAATAGGAGGTATGAAATGTGAAATGTTTATGAATGTATTTTCGTCTGGGAAAATAAATCCTGGAGCTGCTGGGGAATAAAGTTGAGTTCTTCGTTTCCGCTGGGGATGATGAACGAAGATGATTGTGAGAATAAACCTGCAGGAGAAAAGAACTATGTTGGGGAATAAACTTGATGAAAGAGATTACTCCGAGGGGAAATACTCTACTGAGGATTTTAATGATAACTCCGCTGGGGATTCCGTTGATAAGCTATGTTGGGGATTTTGATGATGAACTCCGCTGGGGATAGAAAGAACTTCGTTGGGGATGATCTTTCAGTTGCAACTTGCTGAGGATAACCCAGTTAGACTCTTGTGGGGATAACCTCTGAATTTGGCTGAGGAGATGCATTTGTATTCTGCAGGGGACAAGCTTCTAGAATCTACTAGGTAAGATGATTCAATTCTCTATTGGGGAAACCTTTTTTTAGACTGCGCTGGGGAAGTGGCTCCACTGGGGGTATCTTGTATTCCGCGGGGGAACATTCTTATATTTCGTTGAGGAATATTAAGACTGTCGGGGATGCTCTTTACGCTTGCTGGGGAATATCTTTATACTCCACTGGGGAATATTAAGACCTTCTGGGAATACCAAGCCTTTTTAGGGCTGATGATAGGCCAACTCTGCTTGGGGGAGAGTATTGCTAATTTGTCCATGGTTGCAGGTCTCAGTGGGGAGAGCTTCCATTACTGTCTTACTCTGCGGGGAGTGAAGGTATCTTGGTCATACTCTTCAACTGAATCTACCTTGTACCTGGAGGACAGAGCAGCTTGTACAGTTCAGACAATTCTTATTGCCCCTGTTTCTGCGGGAGAAGGTGCCTGTAGAGGTGCTTGATAACTGCCGATTGACAAATCTTCTTCTGGTAGGCAAGTGACGAGATGACGGGACATAGTCCTACGCTTTGATCCCTAATTTTTGCCTGGACTGACCTTTCGGGTTTTCATTCCATCGGGATACCCTTTTTTTCCCAAGCCGCCTTTTCAGGTTTTCGACTTGCCGGGTGTACAGATTTTCCATTTTCATCCCTCGTTTTTGCCCGAACCCTTTTGGTTCACCGGGAAGCCCTTATTTTTGCCTAGGCTAGTCGACCTAGCGGGTCTTTGATTATGCGTAGTATTTTTTGACCATGTCCACGCTCTCAGAGTGTAGGGAGTTGTCACTGTCAGTAGTGTTGTGTCACCATACTACTAGAAGATGTTTGATCATGCAAGATTCGCTGCTAGAATTCATGTCCAATGCCCCAAGTGACTCAGACGGAGATCTGCCCCTGGCTATTTGGCATCTTGAGAGATTCCTTGAATCTTGACTTGACTGCCCCAGATGATGGACAATGGTTATGTCTACCCCTTGGTTGGAAGTGTTTTTTCCACTTGAGGTGACTCTTTTTATTGAGAAGGTTTTTGTTCACTAGATATTCGTCGTGCGAATTTCTCTGCTGTTTGAACAAATAGTCGTATGCAAACAATGTTATTTTAAGAATGCAAAGCTTATGTCTGTCTTGAAGTTTTTGAAAATACAGTTTTCAATAAAACAAGCGAATTTTTGTAAAATCTGATGTCAACTCAGGATTTTACAGCGAGCCCTGCAGGAGTCAGGATACCTTTTGTAGCAGTATGCTTTCGAACTAACCCGTGCTTCAGCTAGGACTTTTAAGGGTTATAACGTGGTCTGGTTCACGGTTTAAGAAACAAAGGATAAAGGCTCAAAGTATATTTGTACCCACCCGTTCTTCGTGATGTTCTTCGATCCTAAACTCAGCTAATCGTGCATTAGATCTTGTTTGAATCTTCGCTCTGATATTCCGGTGATGGTTCGGATACTGATAGTTTATTTTGAATAGGCGGTCATTTTTATAAGAGTTTGCAGGACCTCTTTCTTTTTGATTTTATTATCCCTGTCTTTTTTCCTGAACTGTTTCTTTTGTGATTACAGTCAGCGGGATGCCCCAGTTTTGTAAGTCTCCTTCATAGGTTTTGACTTATTGGGCTTTTGTTTTGAGAGATAATGACTGCCTGTCTTGACGATTATATGGAACCAACACTGTCTTTTGTTTTAGAAGGACTTCTTTGATGCCATTCATTGTGCACCTGGATCAACTGAGAAAACTACCCTGCCCCGGGTTATAATTAAGGGTTTTAATTTTTGTGAAAAGAAAAACTCCAACTTCTTTGGCTCGAAGGGGTTGACGAGGGATTATCTTCCTTATAACTCCACTATTTAGGATTTGAAACAATGCCTGTACCTCATCAGCGGGGTCTATTGAAAAGAATACTGTAAAGATCGTGGTATCGTTTTCGTCATCCTCCCTCAAAAGGCTTAGAATTTTTTAATCGAGAGTTTGAACATCACAAAAAGGAAATATGAAGCAATTTTAAGCATAGTGAAAACAATTAATTCAAAACAGACACGTGTAATGCATTAATGAAATAAAAGAGTTTGACATGATAATTGTTTGAATAAGCAAAGAAAAATACAACTTCAGAATTCAAATGAACAAAAGTGCTTTCAATCCTAGCCATGTTTTGGAAAGGGAGCGGTGATCACATTGGGAGTCTCAGGAGGCTCGAATTCGATCTCCTTAGCGTCAATCATATTCTGAATCTTGTATTTCAGCGCCCAACAATTGTTAGTATCATGCCCCAGGCTACCGGAATGATAAGCACACCTTGCATCTGGGTTGTAGTTAGGAGAAGAAGTCTTAGGGTTCGGATGAGGGTTTATCACTGTAATCAGATTCATCTTCAACATGTGCTGCAATGCTTGTGACAATGGCATGTTGATGTTGGTGAACTGTCTTTTAGGCTCGTCCGGCCTTCGTTGATTTCCCTTTTGCTGTTGTCGGTGTGACACAAAACCAGAGATCAAGACTGCCCCTACGTGTTGGTCACGACGACTCTTTTGACTGTACACAACATTGGACTCTTTCTTCCCATTGTAAGGCTTTTTCTGAGCATCAGAAGGTGTAGCTTCTTGAATCTTCCCACTTTTGATGCCGGCTTCAATTCTCTCACCAATCAAGATAAGGTCTGTAAATCCGACTGAAGAGCTTCCAATCAGATGATTAAAGAATGGACCAGACAGGGTCCCCAGAAACATATCGACAAGTTCACGATCAGCCAAAGGTGGTTGCACCCTTCCGGCAAGGAATCTCCATTTCTGAGCATACTCTTTAAATCCTTCACCCGTCCCTATTGACATACCCTAGAGTTGGGTACGCGTAGGAGCGAGGTCAGAGTTATACTGATACTGCCTGTAAAATGCAGTAGCCAAATCCTCCCAGTTGCGAATACTGGCTCCATCCAACTGATAGAACCACTCAAGCTGAGTCCCTGAAAGACTGTCTTGAAAGAAATGGATCCATAAATTCTTATCAGCGGTGTAAGGTTGGATCCTCCTCACATATGACCGGAGGTGCAGCTTTGGACAGGAAGCTCCGTCATACTTGGCAAAGGCAGGCGCCTTGAACTTATGGGGAATCACCACCCCAGAAGATAGACCTAGATCTCCGAAGTCCAGACCGGGCACATTCTATATTTCCATAGCGCTCAGGCGGTCTTCCAGCTGTTTGTACTTATCCTCAGTAGGAGGATACTGTTCTTCATCATAGTCCGTCTCGTTGTCGGAGACTATGGGGCTAGGAATCCTCCTTTCTTGTGGACTGTCTTTCTCTCCAGATGGGGTGGTTAGATCAACTTCACTCTGCAGCCCATTTCCAAACCTGCAACCAGTATTGAACAGGATGGTCCTCTTCTTCTTCTTCTTCCTCTCTTTCAGAATCAGGGTCTTCAAGTCCTGCTGACCCTTAGCTAGATTCATGACCATCTCTTGAAATTGGGCGTTCTGGGCCTGGAGGGCCTTGATAGCTTGCTCAGTGGAAGGTTCAGTAGACATGATGATTGCTGAAATAAACAGCGAAGAAGATAAGAGACCTGTAATGGTACCTGTAATACAATGATATGTATGATATATGTATGCAATGTTTTCAAGGATCTCGTGGGGTAAACAAAGAAACTTGTTAGAATTTGAATTTTGCAGCTTGATTGAAGGAACATCATGTTGCTGAGAGTCCTTCTTCAAGAGTCAGGCTCACCATATCGAGTGGGTCATAGCCCCTGACTCAAGTCATCATGTTTTGATCTCTAGATGACATTGGCTAGAGGGAAATAAATCCCCTTTTGCCCCTTGCTAGACATTTGGTTCATCCTGACCTGCATCACAGACCCTTGAGATCCTTGAAATGGTTAAGGAAATGTTAAGGCATGATGTTATGATGTGTATGCTATGCGTGAAGTGATGTAAGTAAACCCTGCAATGAGTCCAAATTATTGGATAAGGACTGTAAACAAAACCTGCAAGGAACTCATGCTGTCAGATAACAAGAATGTGCAAGTAGTTCAAGTTTGAAGGCACACAAGTCACACATATAGCCTTAAGTTTAGGCTGGCATGGAGTTCGTAGGTAAGTACCCTCTTGAAGTTAGTTGGCTCAAAACCCGTCCTATAAATAGTAACCGGGTTCTAAGGAGCTTAGTATCATTGGATTGTTTTCTATGTTCATTATTTTGATTTAGCCACTTAACTGGCGACCAAAATATTCCAAGAAAACAACCCTCAATGAGTGTAGTATCGAGTATCTACCAACTTCGGACTGCACCAAAGTCGGTCATCTCACTACTCCTAAAAAGGCCAAGATGGTCAAGTAAGGTTCTAAGGTCAATTGATGCTTCACGACACCACGCGGCGGCCCCGTACTCTCCTTGACTTGACTCAAGGGTTACCGGTACTCACCAAAGTGCCACATCAATGTAGCTACTGCTTCAACCATGTCGGTATACCCCGCACAGTTCCCTCACAGTTTGTTGCTACTTCTAAAGGGTATCCCCAGATCCGGGTTAGGATCTATAGAACTCCGATACAAACCCAAAAAATTTAAAGCATACAAAGCATACAATTGAAAACACAAGTGATCTAATCCTAAGGTACACCTCACTTATTTAGTGTCCCCAGCAGAGTCGCCAGTCCTGTGATCGGTGGAAATAGAACTGACTGTTTTGGAATGCTGGTTCGCGTTTGCGTTTGTTTTCGCAAAATGTCGCGGTAAGCAAGAGTCGCCACCTTCTTTTATTTTATCCAACAAGGAAAGGACAAAAGCACAGAAAAATTCCTTTTCGAGATGTTTCTCGGGTTCGGGAGGTAGATTATAGAAAGGGAAGGTGTTAGCACCCTTTCTATCTGTGGTTATCCACGGGCTCTTAGGTACTTGCTCATTGTGTTTTCAAAAGTTTTGCTTTTCTTGTGTTTGTGGGTTTTGAAAAGAGTTTTGTTTGAAAACTTCGATTTAACTCTTGTTTCTGTCCTCAAGAGTGTATGAAGTGTTGTTGAAAACTTTGTTTGAAAAGTGTAAGTGCAAAAAATTTATTTTGTTTTGAAAGAGCAAGTACCTAAGAACCTCTACCTACTCAAAAGGAATTAAATTGTGTAAATGTCCCTTTAGACAATGCCATCCCACTATGAAGGAGTAGGTAGCATCGTTGTTGGAGTTCTCGGGTCAATTCGATTTTAGGGACGTGTGGTCACTAAAGCAACGTTAGGACGCCTTAGCGGTAACCCTAATGTCTTAGATCATTTTTATCCGAGGCAACCTTTCGAGGCAACTTATGATCTTTGGACAAGAGGGCGACCTCTAAAACTTCCTATACTCAATGACCATGTTCGAGGCAACCAAGTGAGGCGTACCTTAGGAGTGGCATGTGCAAGTGTGTCCATTTCCAGTTATGTTATCTTTGTACATGTTATGGTGAGCTACGGTTGATTTTAAGTTAAGATAGATCTTGTCATGCATAGCCTATTAGCATACATCTAGCAGTTAATGGTTGCGGAAAATAAAACTAAGCTATTACAAGGCGTCGGGTATTTACATCGCCAAAAACAAACCCTTGAAAATTAAATTGCGAAAAAGTAAATAAAAGCGATAAAAGATCCTAAGGTAAAACTATTACATCCTGGAAGAAGTTACAATTATATGGAATATGAATCAAAAAATAATACGCGCGAGAAAAAATTGAATCGGAGAGTTTTTAGGGTTTTGACCCCTTTTTATTTGATAAAGCTAATTGTGATTATTTTTTGTATTAAAGAAATTAGTCTAAATTAATAATCGAATTAATTAATTAAAATAAAAATATTTTTGGTTTTTTTGTTTTTTTAAGGAAATAAAATAAAAAAATGGTTAAAAGTTATTAAAAACCCTAATTCTACATTAATTATATTTTGTTGAAAAAATGTTAAAATTATGCCTAATTAAAAAAACTAAGTCAATTAAATTGTTTATTTACAAGATAATGAAATTAATGAGAATAATATAATTTTTTATGTTTTCTGATTTTTATTAGGAAAAATAAATTATTTGGTTAATTAAATTATAATGATAATAATTAAGTAAAACAAATAAATATAAAAGAAAATATAAAGAGAAAAGAAATAACCCATTGGGGGGTTTGTGCCCAAATCTGGAGGTATGACTGGCAATTCTGAAGCCCAGAACGTCATGGCCTTTGTTGACTTTTCTAATTACCCACACGCGTGCTGACTTGAGTGTACCATGAACCATCAATTTCTGGCCTCTGGATTTGATCTGAAACACCTGGCTAGCATCTGGATGGAGGCATATGGTGAGCCCTGCTTTGAGCGCTGCATGGAATGACCAGGAGAAAAATTACAACAAATATTGGGGGGACCTGGGATTCGAACCCAGGTCCCAATGGACTATGCACGCCTTTACCAACTGAGCTGTGACACGCTTTTGTTAAATGGATAAGTAGAGAATATTATATACAAAAACAATCAATATGCTGTAAACAAAAAAATAAAGCGCGCGAGTTTTAGAAGGACGAATGGGAGGGAGACACGTCAGCGTCTTCTTCGTTGAGCCACTGGTTTGTTACCTGCGGATTTTTATCTGCAGGAAGTTTCGTAGGACGTTTCAAAAATCCTCCTTAGGCCATGTAAACGCCACCCAAGAACATAGGCGTGTTCGTCTTTGCCTCCTGATCATTCCTATACCAATTATTGGATCCAATTTTCCCTGTATCAAAAACACCTAAAAAGCAAGAACACGAACCCTAGGATCGGGCATCACGATACAGGTTCCAAAAACAAAATTGAATGATAAACACAAATATGCCAAGATTTTAAAGAAAAGGCGCAAGAATTGGAGATTGGGTTTCCATGTTCAGAGCAAAGTTCGAGACGACCTACAAAGCGTTGTAGGGGGTCTTAAGGTCTGGTTTTGATTGATTTTACTTCACAGGATATCAGGCTAGAGAGCTAGGTGAAGATTTTTGATTGAATCGCCCCTTAACCAAGATATTGATCTCCCACTTTTTCACACTTTTTGCAATTCTGGTTTGGCCGTCTCCTGTAGTTTATGCTCGTGAATTAGGTTTGTGTAGCTTGTGTATGTATATTGGAGTGCATTAGGTCAAGAATTGGGCTTTAATCCATGTGCATTCAAGGTTTTGAGATTTGATTTTATCACCATTGAAAAGCTTTCCAAAATAAGCCAAATCTGAGATTTTGTGCATGTTTTGACTTGGCACGAATTGGATTGAGTTGCACATGATATTTGCAAGCTGTACAAATCACAAAGATCCCTTCACATCAATTTTTGGATTTTATTTGATTTAATATTGATTAATAATGAATTAAATCAATAAAAATGAAATAAAATAGAAAAATAAATGTTTGGTCATGAAATTAAGCATGGGACACGTGTGTGGCATGACAAGACTAAATTAAGTGGAAAAAAGTGGGCCCTTTTGTCAAAAATTGGAGTTTTGAGGATAGTTGACTTTTGGCAATTTTTGAAAAATGCCCAACTTCAACAATGTATAACTTCTTCAATTTTGAACTTTTGGATGTTTTCTTTGACTTTTTAGAAACCTTGAGATGTCCTGTAATCAACCCTTTTGGTATCATCTCATTTTGATCTTCCATTCTCAAGTTATAAGTTTTGGAAAAAAAGGTGTTTTTGTTGACTTTCAAAAAATGACCTATAATGTCCAAATTTGTAACTTCTTGTGAGTGCATTTTCTGATCTTGGGGTATGAATATGGATTGTGGGAAATTGCATCCTCTTCAAAATGAGCTTTGGATGGGTCATTTCTCATAAAGTATGAGAAAGTTATGCTTGGTCAAAGTTGAGTTGACTTTTCCTACAAAACCCTAATTTAGCAACTTTTGAATCTTGATGAATCTTGAGCAATCCTTGATTAATCATGATCAACCCTTGATCAAATGATGAATTATCATTCAAAATGAGAATGTTGACAAAAAATCTTTAGGTTTGACTGTATTTGGGACACAGTTGACTCTTGCCCTAGCACAATCGATTTTTGGGTCTCTTGAGCAATTGAATGACCAAAGTTTCTCTGCAAGGCTTGAAATTTGTCATGGATGAACTTAAGAACATATTAAGACATTGGGAAGCACTTGAGGCCATTTGGATGTAAGGACCTTGATGCAACACAAAACCCTAATTTTGAATTGACTGCCTTAGGAGGTGATTTGACTGTATAACCCTTGAGCCATTTTGAGCAATTTGAAGATCATTCTTGACAAATCTTGAGGAATATGGGAGGGAAAATTTTGGGGTACAAAACTATCCATGGGGAAGATTTTTCCTTGTGCATACTGGCCTAAAGGGAATCTTGGCTTTTGTGAATCGGAGGAAGCATGCAAGGGGAAAATGGCTTATGAATCGAAAGAAAGCTGCAGGAGGCCATTGCCTTGTGCCTGCTGGCCTGAAAAAGGTCCTCACCTTTTGAATTAGGAGCAAGTGTAAATAAGTCACTTGTCTTCTGAATCGAAAGAGGCTAGTAGGAAGCCACTAATTTCTGAATCGAAGGACATCAACAAGAGGCTTTTCCTCTTTGAATCGAAGGAGGCTACATGAGGCGTTTTGCCTTGTGCCTGCTGGACTGGTGGGAGCCCCTTGCTTTGAAGCATGCAAGAAGGAAGCTAATCCTCAATCAAAGGACGTATTTAGGAGACTTAATACACAATCGAAGCTTGCATGCAAGTAATCATTGCATTGTGAATCCAGCAAACATGTAAGGACAATGGTGCAATCGAAGCTTGCATGCAGGAGTTTATTTCCATGTGTACCAACATAATCATATAGGATGCTATTTTCTTATGGATCGAAAGAGGTATGAAGGATGCCATGGTCCAATTGAAGTAGTCTTGAAAGATACTAAAGTCCAAACGAAACAAGGGAAATCGAAGGAGGCTTTGAAGGAGACCAAAGTCCAATCGAAGCCTTGTGAATCGAAGAAAACTTGTTTTTTCTTCAAAAAATCATTTTACCTGCTTTCCCCTTTTTTAACAGTTTCCTCTTTAACTTGATGCTGGAAAACCCAATTGTATTTGTGCAAGCTTGAATTTTTGAGAATCCTTGTGAGGAAATGCCGTGAGAAATGAGAGGGAAAATTTTGGGGTACAACATATATTAAGATACGTCACCATTTCCTTCACGATCACATTGAAAAAGGGGATGTTGTGTTTGAGCATGTTGATAGCAAAAATCAACTTGTCGACATTTTTAATAAATCTCTTGAAACTGAACCCTTTTTCAACATACATGGGGAATTGGGGATCATTGATATCTCCAATGTTGCTTAATTTCATTGTGTTTCTTGCACTTTATACCTTTTCTCTAACTCTTTGTTCGATTATTTTACATCATGTGAGTGCAACTTCTGTTCCGTCAAGAGTGAAGTAATATTGTTTCAAATTTCTCCTAGAAAGTAAGACTTTTCTTAATGCATGTTTTTGGTTGGTTAAAATTTCTTGCTATGTTCTCAATTGATGAAAACCATGAATGTTCATTTCCAAAAACTTTATTCACAACCATTGTGTGTTTTCAATGCATATGTTTATAATAAGTTCTTGTATTAATTCTTTCTTATTTGTATAAGTGTGTTCTTGTTTGTACTAGCATATGTTGCTATTATCATCTCTTGCATTCGTGCATGAGTTGAATGTGTGAATTTTATTTGCATATATAGTTCTAGTTTTAGTTTGGGCACATGTTATGACAATATTTTCATTTTATATTGAGTGGTGACATTTTTTGTCGCTATGCTAGACACATGTGTATGCGGCATTGGGAATCCCATTGTATTGTGTTACATAATAGTGATACTATAGAAGCAACTTGAATAGTTTGATCGTGCATCACATTCATTATTATTCATGCATTGAATTACATATGTTGTGATGTATTATGCCTGTTATTCATCAATTTTGCATCATTACATATATATGGGGATATGTGATTGTCGTTCTTCTATGCAAAAATGTCTGAGTGATATATTAGTATTTGCGTTGGAATATGATACTTCTCATGATTTTCTATTTTTTTGTTGTTGTCAAAGGGGGAGAAGCATAGACCAGATGAAGTTAGGAAGCACAAAATCAGGGGGAGCCTTCGATAACAACATGAAATGTCTCGTTGCAAATATTTCCATCATAAAAAAGGAGGAGTGTGTGAGTGTAACTTCACTATTAGATGTTTTGCATATGTCAAAACTAGGAAAACTTAACATTTATGTATACTGGACAATATTTTTATGTCATATGGTGCACCCTTGCATTAGAGGTCTTAGAAATCATTCAAAACCACCTTGAAATTGACCAAAAACATCAAAATTTGTTTTCTGCACAAAAATCACTTGTATGTGTCGACACATACGTGTTTCACGTTGGCCCGTGTAACTTAATAATAAAGCCTATAGCTTCTACTTGGTACATGCCGACTATAATACGGTGGGAGAACTGACTTGGGTGTTTTGCATTTTATCGCAATTATTTCGGATAGCAAGAGTCGCCACCAAATTTTCTTTTATCCAATAAAGGAAAAGGTGAAAAGAATGGGAAAGACCTTTTGAGAATTTTCTTGAGTTCGGGGGGTAGGTTATGAAAAGGGAAGGTGTTAGCACCCTTTTCATCCGTAGTTATCTACGGGCTCTTAGTTGCTAGCTCACTTTTGAAATGCTTTGTAAATGTGCTTATGATTTTTTTGAAAGTATTTTTGAAAAGTGCCTTTGTTTAGGAGAACTTTGTAATGATTCTCGTCTCTATAAGAATGTATACAAAGTGTTGAATTTAGAAAATATTTCATGAAAGTGTTGGTGTATTTGAAAGATGTTTGTTTTGAGATGTTAATGAGCAAGCAACTACGAGCATTCTACCTACTCAAAGAAAATCTTTGTTTTTTTCTCCTCCTTTAGATAGTGTTAACTTACCATTAGTTATTAAGGAACCATATCATTGGATGTGAATGGACAGGCGTGGGTCATCGTACATTCATAGAAGGCAACATTGCAGGATACCTTAGCAATTTTTCATAAGGGTCTAATATCGTTTACCGAAGGCAGCGTCGAAGGGTCATCGAGGGACTACGATCTTGTAATCGAGGGTCTTTCCTAAAGTAACCCACGTTCGAGGGACATGATTATTTTATTCTAAGGCAACAAGTGTGGGTTAACCCTAGAGGTGAAAGTATGCTAAGTGTTTTGTTTTCATGAAATTTGTCTTGAATTAGAGTTGTCTACTTGTTTATTTTAAGTCTTGCTATACAAACCCTAATTTCTAGGAATAATATGGAAAATCGATAAATTGCGAAAATTAAAAAGTCCTATGCTATTACATCACTTTTAGGAGACGGGGGTACAAATTACAAATGGGGATGATAAAAGAAAATAAACTCTAACTATTACAAGGCTTTGACAATTACATTATAAGGTGTAAAATAATAAAATGTGCAAATAAATATAGAGAAAATAAATTAAAGAGAAAATCCTTTTTATGTCTTTTTGTAAGAAAATATTAGTTTAACTAAATTAGATGGAAAGAAATTAATTAATTAAATTCTTAAATTCTATGTTAATTTAATTAGAAAATAAAATTAAAATAAAGCTAAGTCTAAATTAATTTTAATCAATTTAAGAAAGAATTTTTTTTTAGGTTTTTGTTTAAAAGAAATGAAATAAAGTTAAAATAATAATTTTTAATCTAAGTATTTAATAAAATATTTTTTTTTGTATTTTAATTTAAAAATAATAATAATAAGATAAAATAAAATAAAAAAGAAAAGAAACTTAAAAAAGAAAAGAAAATAAAAGTATAAAAATTTGGGTAGGGGGGTTTGAAAGTGAAAAGGGTGTTAGAAAGTAAAAAAATTGTTTTTGTTTGTTTTAGGCCCCAACCCTTTTTGTAATCAGAAATAAAAATAAAAATAAATAAAAAGGTGGGTTACGTGTTATATAGAAAATGTGGGGTGATGTTGAAGAAAATGAGACAAGCCTAGTGCCGAAGAGCCCAATGCACTGCCAAACAAAAAAAGAACAAGGAAAATGTGAAAAATACAAAAGGTCTCGTTGGGGCTTGAACCCATGACCTTATAGAGGTATGCCTTACGCACACGCTTCCTGCCACTGGGGTGGCTGTTTCATCCGGTTATAAAACATATTGCAATAAACTTAAAATAAACTAAGTTCGTGATGTCAACTTCATCTTCTTCCTCGTGTCAGCCATAACTCTGTAACTTTCTCAACTCTCAACCATTTCAGAAATTATAAACATCAAACTTGTTAGAAATTTCACCATGATTTCAAATATATAAATAACTTAAGAAATGGATCAAAGATGAACACGAATTTTATATGGTACCTAATTTAACCTAATTTTTTCAGAAAGTTCAGGCTCAAAATTCTCACTACTCTAGCAATATAAATGAATTCTAAGGACATGGTTAGTTTCAGGGCTATGATGTCTATATTTTATCTTTTAAAATGAATCCAAATGAAGCTTGTATGAAGAGTTAGAATTTCAAAAAACTCACCTCGTAGGTGGAAATCGTGTTTTGAGTTTGAGCAACCTCCAAGTTGTTGTAATGATCTGGTTAGCTTCCTTGAACTTCTAGGAAGCTGATGCAATGCTTAGCTTGAGCTGAGAGTGCTTGGAGTCAAGTTGCAAATAGCTATTTTTGAAAATGGAGAATGGTGAAGATGGAGTTACATAACTGATTCAAGTGTTTAAATCACTTCTCTATAGTGTATAGATAATGTTTGAAGGGTTAGAATGAAAAACGCACGAGGGAAATTGAAGCTTGGATTTCAAAACCAGAAATGAAAAGTTTTGAGGTGTTTTTGGTGATTATGTGTTTGAGGAAGTTTAAGGAAGTTTTCAGGCTAGCAAAATCGTGTCCTTGGCTTGTAAATGAAGGCTCAATTTATAGGCAAAATTTTGGAAGCTTCGAGGGGTCAGAAACAAGAGTTCACATGTTATGGCCATTTGACTTGTTTTTGAAGCAAGCTTGACAAGCATTGTTCCAAGGCAAGGGACATAGCTTGTAGGGGGGCTAGTAAACTTTAAACATGTTTATATGACTATATATATGAATCTTGTGCATAAGTAACAAGTGAAAAGCTCAATACAAGTTGACTTTGTGATCAAAGCAACTTTTCAAGAATGGCAATGGTGCCTTTGTGCCATAAATGGAAATGCAACTTGGATAATGGCTCAAATTCTAAGACAATGGCTCAATATGTTGTGTAATTAATTAATTATGGAGTGATACACAAGTTATAAGTCTTCAAAGTAAGATTATGCAGCATAGCTATGAGATTTGGCTAAGTGTTCATCACAAAAATGACTTGTAATTCAAGAATGGATGTCCAACTTCTTGTCTTCGATTCTCTTAGCTCAAGCATGATCTCTTAAAGTTATTGGACATTTTGGAAAGCTTGAAACATCCAATACAACCTTTATGTTTTATACTTTTTCTAAATCAAATTGGAGCTATGTGAAAATGGCCAAGAAGTTGGGACAAAATATCTGCCTAAACTAGGTCAAAATTTCACTAAGTGTTTAAGAAAAAGTGCATGACTTCATGGGCCTATAACTCAAAATATAAGCATTTTGTGGACATGAGTCCTCAAATACAAAGTTGTAGATTTCATCAAGGTCTACAACTTTCATGTTGAAAATTTTCTTTGAATCATCATGCATCTTGGTGAAAAATTGGCATGAAGTAATGAAATTATCAAGTACAAAAACACTTAGAAAATTTCTGTCTTAGAAAGTTTGCTTTTCAAATTGACTTTTGATTTTCTTGATTCCTTGATGATCAAGCTTCATATTTTTTAATGTCTTGATGAATTTTGATCTTTGAAACTCAAATTTGACCAAAAAGTCAAATTTTGACTTTCGGTGTACCAGTTGACTTTTTCAACAGTTGACCAAATTTTAACTATAAATCATTTGATCTTGAGAGATGAATTGAGTCATGCAATTAGGTAAAAATGATGTATTTGAATACTTGAGATTATGTTTCAAACTAATAATTCATGTATTAGATCAAAAGTCAAAAATCAGCCATTCTAATCAAAAACCCTAATTTTTGACCATTTTACCCTTTTGATAAATTGAACACTTTTCTTGAGGAATTATGATCCAAACTTGATCAATTGATGAATATGACTTCAAAATGCTGATATTGGTCAAAAATCTTGAAGTTTTACTATAGGTTGACCACAATTGATTTTTACCAAATACAACTGTTTTTCAATCATATGGTCAATTGATTGAGCAAAATTGTGATTCAAGAGTTGAAACTTGACATGAGTATTCTTGGGGGTATATAATGATCCATGAAGGTCATTTGAGGCATTAGAATTCCAATTGTCCTTGTAAAAATCAAAACCCTAATTTGAGGCATTAGTGTTTAGGAGGTGGTTTGACCTAGTAAACACTTGTGCAAATATGAGCCATTGGAGATCTTATGAGAAATGTCTTGAGAAAAGAGAGGGAAAATTTTGGGGTACAACAGCTGCCCCTGTTAAATCTTCTTAAACCTGAAGATTTAGATTGGCGGGTCCTCCATTCGTGACTTGAAGGTGGAAGATGATTGAAAATTAGAGTGCCTAGAAATTTTCACTCGCTGATGCACGAGGTAATGTGTTGGTCGATTTTTTCGGGAATGGGCTTGAAGATGCCATTTGGATAGGTCATAAAGAGTTATCATAGATGGGATTATAGATGCCATCCATAGGTGACAAAAAATTGTCGGAGATGGGCTTATAGATGCCATCCAGAGCGATTGTTGGTAGAAATTGGAAGAAGTACCAGAATAAATCTTTGGTCGATTTATACTGAAACAGCAGATGTCCTTCACCTGTTTTTAACTGGAAGAAATAAATCTAACCCAGAAGAGGTTTTTTGTTCGCCTGTCTTTAACTGGAAGAAGTAAATCTAAACCAGAAGAGGTTTTTCGTTAGCCTGTCTTTAACTAGAAGAAGTAAATCTAAACCAGAAGAGGTATTTCATTCACCTGTCTTTAACTGGAAGAAGTAAATGTAAACTAGAAGGGGTCTTTCATTCGCCTGTCTTTAAGTGGAAGAAGTAAATCTAAACCAGAAGAGGTCTTTTGTTCGCCTGTCTTTAACTAGAAGAAGTAAATCTAAACCAGAAGAGGTCTTTCGTTTGTCCGTCTTTAACTAGAAGAAGTAAATCTAAACCAAAAGAGGTCTTTCATTCTCCTGTCTTTAATTGGAAGAAGTAAATCTAAACCAAAAGAGGTATTTCGTTCGCCCGTCTTTAACTAGAAGAAGTAAATCTAAACCAGAAGAGGTCTTTCGCTCGCCTGTCTTTAACTAGAAGAAGTAAATCTAAACCAAAAGAGGTCTTTTGTTTGCTGATTGATTTTCCTAAAAAGGAAGAGAATTAGTTGTATACAATGTTATGATGTATGCATTACGTAATGATGTTCTCAAAATACATGAGATTGTGTTATATGCGTTTTGTATGCATATGTCATGATGTATGAATGTGTAATGTTATTGAAATGTGTCTTAATCTGGGAAAATAAATCCCTGACTACTGCTGGGGAGTTTCGGGAAGCTGAATCCCGGACTTCTGTTGGAGACGAAGAGTTTGTGTATCTTTAACTTTGTTTAGAGTGTTTCTGCTGGGGATTCCTGCTGATTTGTTTGAGGAAACTCTCTAGGGGGTGTTGATTTCTGCTTGAGGAGTAGGGTTCAGGAACCTTGGTTGACCATTATTATACTGGAGAATTTAATTCTTAAATACCATGACTGAGGATAAAAGATATGACTAAACTTCTGATTTGTATGGAGAGGATAAAGTTAACTGGTATCTGGTCAGATCCCAGGCTTTGCAGTAACTTTCTGGGAATAATATCAACTCTATTGGGGAAGAGGAGTTTTGTCATTTGATCTGTAGTAGTCTGAGGAGTAAACTCAAGTTGGGGGAGATTGTAGTCCATTGAGGAAGGTATTCTGAAGACCTTACTGGGGAAATGAATTCATCAGGGGAAGAAATTTTTGCAAAGTTTCTTTCTCAGATTTAGAAGACCATAATCGGCTGGGGAAGAGAATTTCTAGGAGATATGTGGATCAGAATTCTGGAAGGAGAATGTATGAATTCACTCTGTGGGGATAATCTCATTGAAGTGACTCTATGGGGACATCCCAAATCTTTAATTAAATTCTTATTATTTTTCTTGTGTGTATGTTTGTTAACAGTTAATTATGTTCATATGCATATGTTCATTCAATTTTAGTCATTGGAATTTTTTGGACAAAAAAACAAAAATTTTGCACTTCAAAGTATATTTGTAATGATAATTTGTCTAAAACCAGGTGTTTTTGTACAGAGAGACAAAAATCCTAGTAAGAGGAAGCCTTCGAAAAAATGAAAAGAATACAAAGTGAAAACAAAAATTATATAGCCATGTGGAAGTGATGTCATTGGGTTCTGACTCCACTATTGCCCCTATGTCTTCGAACATCATTCCTTGTCATCAAAAGAAGTTGATTGAATTGATCTCGTATCATTTAAACTTTTGATCTTGGTAATAAAGTTGTTGTTAGTAATGCAAAGGGACATAGTCGTACACTCTAATCCTTAACTTTTGCCTGGACCTCCCTTTCGGGTTTTCGATCCACCAGGATACCCTTTTTTTCCTAAGCCGCCCTTTCAGGTTCTTGACTTGCCAGGTGTAGAATCTTTTGTATATATCCCTAATTTTTTCCCAAACCTTTTTTGGTTCACTGGGATGCCCTTATTTTTACCTAGGTATGTCAACCTAGTTGGTCGTTCTTTATGCGTAGTATTTTTTGACTATGTCCGCGTTCACAGGATGCGGGAAATCTTCGCTGTCCATATTGGTTACCATCATAGCACCGCCAGAGAATACTTTCTTGACAACAAATGGCCCTTCTTAAGTGGGAGTCCATTTTCCCCTGAGATCGCCTTGTGGTAAAATAATGTGCTTTATTACCAAGTCGCCAGCCTGGTATACTTAAGGTTTGATCTTCTTGTTGAACGCCTTGATCATACACTTTTGATACATCTAACCATGACAGAAAACATCCAATCTCTTCTCATCAATCAAATTCAACTGATCCAATCTATTCTAAATCCATTTGTCTTCGCCTAAGTTTGCTTCTTTCATAATCCTTAAGGAAGGAATCTGAACTTCAACAGGCAGGACAACTTCTACGCCATAGACTAAAGAGAATGGAGTTTCCCCAATTGATGTTCATGCCGAGGTACGATAGCCATGAAGAGAAAACAGTAGCATCTCACTCCAATCTTTATAGGTCCCCACCATCTTTTGCACAATCTTCTTTATGTTCTTGTTGGCAGCTTTCACCGCACCATTCATCTTAGGTCTATATGGAGAAGAGTTGTGATGCTTGATTTTGAACTGTGTGTAGAGTTCTGTCATCATAGCATTGTTGAGGTTAATTCTATTTTCAGTGATGATCCTTTCAAGGATGCCATATCGGAAGATAAGGTTATGCTTGATAAACCGGGCTATAACGTTCTTAGTAACTGAGGCAAATGAAGCAGCTTCAACCCATTTGGTGAAGTAGTCAATGGAGACGAGGATGAAACGATGTCCATTAGAGGCAGTGGGCTTGATTTCTCCGATCATGTCAATTCTCCACATAGCAAATGTCCAAGGAAAATCCATGACATTCAAAGGAACTGGAGGCACGTGAACCTTATCAGCATAGATTTGGAACTTATGGAAAGTCCTTGAGTGGTGATGACAACCAGTTTCCATATTTGACCAATAGTAACCAGCCCTCAGAATCTTTTTGGCCATAGTGTGTCCACTGGAATGAGTTCCGAAGATACCTTCGTGCATATCCTCCGTGATCTCTTCTGCTTGTTTCTTGTCCATACAATGGAGCAGAGTAGAATCATGGTTGTGTTTATACAAAATCTCATTTCTTAGGAACAACTTGGCAGAGGACCTCCGCAGGAATTTCTTGTCGTTGATTGAATCTCTTTTAGGATATTCTTGAACTTTGAGATGTCTTTTCACCTCGTGAAAACCAAAGCTTCTCCTCATCAGAGTCAATCTCGCAACAGTGTATCGGTTCGTCTAATCTTTCGATAATAATTTTGGGAGCTTCGTTGTCCCAATTGACCTTGAACATAGACAACATAGTTGCTAAGGCGTCTGACAACTGATTTTCTTCCCTTGGAATGTGTTCAAAGGTAACTTTCTCAAAGTATGGGATCAAGGTTAACACAAGTTCTTTGTAGGGAATCAAATTTGGATGTTTGGTATCCCACTGTCCTTTAACTTAACTAATTACTAGTGTCGAATCTCTGTATACGCTTAAGAATTTGATTCTTAGGTTAATGGCAGCCTTAACACCCAAGATGCATGCCTCATACTCAGCCATGTTGAGTTTACAGTCGAAGCAAAGTCTGGAAGTGAAAGGTGTATGGAAAACTTTGGATGAAATGATCATAGAACCAATTCTGTTACCCAAAGCATTGGAAGCTCCATCAAAAACCATAGTCCATCGGGATCCTTTTTCAGGTCTTTCATACGGTCCAGGATTTTCACAGTCGGTTATCAACATGATGTTCTCGTCCGGGAATTCAAAGTTCATAGATTTGTAGTCATTAACAGCTTGATGGGCCAAATTATCCGCTAGCACACTTCCCTTGATTTCTTTTTGTATAGTGTACTGGATGTCATATTCAGTCAAAATCATTTTCCATCTAGCTATTCGTCCGGAGAGAGTTGGCTTCTTGAAGATATACTTGATGGGATCCATATTAGAAATCAATAAAGAGGTGTGAGTCAACATATATTGTCTTAGCCGGCAAGCAGCCCATGCCAAAGCGCAACAAGTTTTCTCGAGCTGTGAATATCTTGTTTCACATCCAGTAAACTTTTTGCTAATGTAGTATATTGTATGCTCTTTTCAGCCAGACTCGTCATGTTGGCCCAGCACACACCCCATTGAATTCTCTAATACAATCAAGTACATAATTAGAGGTATTCCTTCAACTGGAGGCATCAAGATTGGAGGTTCTTGTAATTAATCCTTAATCTTGTCAAAATCTGCTTGGCAATCATCGTTCCATCTGACTACTTGATCTTTCTTAAATTGTTTGAAGATTGGCTCATAAGTAGTAGTTAAGTGAGATATGAACCGGGTAATTTATCCCTCGAATATTACCAGTTTAATGATATCTCGCAAACCAATAATATTCTCAAGAGAACCTTATCTTAATGTAGTATCGTGTATCAACCAGATCAAGCCTACGCTTGAAAGGTCAACACAACTACATCCTAAAAGGCCAAGAGGGGTTAAAATGTACTAAATTTCTCTCGAAATCATGGGCTCCCAAGTCAAAATCAATAACACCATTACGACTTACTCGCAAGACATTAGTACCTTCAAAGGGTCTTATCTGATCAGGGTTCTCATATCAACCTAATGAAGCTTACACCAATAATTACTGTTCCACCATCCTAATCTTAAGTGAACTCAAGTCTGGGTAGAGGACTTATCTCACAACACAGAGATCACCAAGCACCCACAAATAAGCAAAATAACAAACAAAAAGAAATACCATAAACACGAATAAACAAGTTAGACTTAACCCACTTAGGATAGAAATTGTCCTTAGTGGATTTGTCAGTCAGTCGCAGCAGGAAATTGAGATTAGCAATTGATTAACTTAACTCAAAATAAAACAAGAGCCGCCACCAAACATTATTGTTTCAAAAGGAAAGGGAAAATATCGAAAAACCTAATGCGGAAATAAAACAAAAAGAGAGATCTGGATATGGGGGTTGGTTAGGCAAGGGGAAGGTATTATAACCCCTCACATCTATAGTAATCCATAGGAACCTCTTGAAAATCTTTGTTATGATAAAAACTGGGTTGTTTGCAAAAATATTGGGGTGATGAGAAAGGAAGTATTTTATTCTGTTTGTACTCGCTAAGACTTCAAGAGTCATGTGCCTACGTATCCCCATTGTTCAATAAGGAAGTCAGAGCCTCTTAGTTCATGGTAAATATAACCACGAAAGTTTGTTGATTGATTTTAAATTGAAAATAAATTTCGTCGTATTCGCGTGGAAAACACAAATTACTACCCACAATTATGAGGAATGAGAATTTGCATTATCTTGATATGGAGAGCATTTACTTGGACTTTCTCACAAGCACATCTCAATATTCTAGTGGAAAATGTCATTCACTTCACAACATAATGTAGAAGTATAGTTGTTCGCATCACTACTAGAATAGACTAATATCCAATATTTTGAAAAGGTTTTAAAAGAAAAATGCACAAAGGTACAAAAATAAAAATTTCATGAGGTTTGTATTTTTTAGAACTGACATATCCTAATTTCCCCCCCCCCCCCCCTTAAGATTCCATCTATAACATCATTTACACTTCATCAAAGTCATAAGCAAAGTAGCCTCCCAACCCTCCTATCTTTGGGTTTTTTGTGTGGGAGATCACCAAGCACCTTTGTTTTTCCTTTTTCTTTATGATTAATCATTTTATGATTTACTAACCTTAACCAAAATATAAAAATGTGATTTGTTCCTTTTGTTTTTTTTGCAAGGTAGGGTTTTGAATCAAGACGATCAAGTGTGGTCATCCAATTATGGTTTAGAATCCTCAAGGTCAAAGATGGTCAAACATTGATTCTCAAGGGCTTATTCATCAAGGCATGACCTATAATATTAGGTCACCCTGTCCTCAAGCTTCAATTTACACCATTTGATCAAAGAAAGTTCAAGTTTGGTTGCATGCTTTTCAAGTCATTTCAAGTAGGTTCATGTGTTTATTTCCATGCCTTATTCATCAAGTTTTCTCAATATTTTTTCAAGATTTATCAATTAAAATCAAAGGCCGTGCATTTGGAGTTCATTTGTTTAACAAAGTGAAATGTATTACAAGAAAAGGTTAAAAGTTGCAAGTTGGTTCAAGGTGTTTTGACCTAAAAATCAAGTTTATCATGCCTATGTTAAAAATATCATAAATTCTTCATGCTTCAACATTTTTTAATGGTTCTTTGGGCAAAAGGTTCATTTTGGCATCCTCTACAACTCCTCTTCACAAGTCAAAGGCCAATTATGCTCATAAGATCGTCAAAGTTTTAGATCAATTATAGGTCATTTTTGGACTTAGAAAAATTTGACCTATAATTATAGGTCATGACCTCAACTTTACATCCATGTAATTTTCAGCTCATGTCTCCAAATACATTGATTCTTTGTGCATTGTTTTCTATTCAATGAGAGGGTCATTTAGCAAAAAGAAGTGTAGAGAATGGTTAACTGTACAAGATTTACCATGAGCTTAAAGATGGTTGTAGAAAACTGATTTTTGACCATTAACCAAAAATAGAAATCAATCAAAACTCAAATGGGACCACCTAAAGCATGTGCAAACTTATTCCAAATGGTAAAACGCATCTCGCAACAACCTAATTATGTTCTCAAAATAAATGATGTTCTCAAAATAAATGAGATTGTGCTATATGCGTTTCGTATACATATGCTATGATATTTTGTAAATGATATATGAATGTGGAATGTTTTTGAAGTGCATTTGTAAATTCGAACAACATCTTTGTTTGGGGAAAATAAATCCCTGACTTTCGTTGGGGATGAAGAGTATGTGTATCTTCGATCTTCTGGGGATTGTTTCCACTGGGGACCCCTGCTTGCTGGTTTGAGGAAACTCCGCTGGGGAACATTAATTTTTTCTCTTTGTTTGAGGAAACTTGGTTGGAGAGTATTAATTCCTGCTTGGGGAGAAGAATTCAAGAACATTGGTTGTTCATTTCTCTATTGGGGTATTTATATCCTGACTGGGGATGGTGATCACGACTTTATTAGTCTGGCTGGTGTAGTGAATGCAAGTGCATAGTCTATCGCGTTGTTTTAAAAGATATCGAACCCACAAGGACTGGTGGTCAAACTACTGTTATCTTAGGGTCACTGTGTAAAGCTAAGGCTAATTATGAAATTTGGGTGTTTGGGTTTAATCAGGAATTAACTAAAATCTAATATGTAATAACGGGACACCGATATGTACTTTTGAAACTATTCATTTAAAAACCCTCGTCTCACACTTTCGTTCTATCGATTCAGGTTATATTATTAAACTCAAATGAGCGTGCTCGCTGTATCATTTAAAATTCAAAAGTATTTTTTGAAAACAAATAGAGTCCAATTAATTTTAAAGTGCTTTCGTTGTTTTTAAAATTAATGTTTAATAACCACTATCTGGTTAAAACCTTAAACTCCCACTCTGTTGATTTTAACCTTAGACTGTCTTTTAATCTCGTACAAAAACAATTAAATAACCAAATTGGAAATTAAAACCAGAAAAGTTCTTTTGTAAAATATTAATGCCAATTATTACTAAAAATTTAAGATTTACATACCGGTATCGAGGAATTTAGCCAAACATAATTTTATTGCAGGATAACATAAAATTAAAACATAAATTTAGTAACATATGCATGGTAAGATTAAATAAATTATACTTAAAATAGGAACCTAAAATTAAATACTGAAGCAAATAATTTAAGCAGTGTGTATCCTCCACAAGACGGCAACATTAACTTGTAATGAAACATCTTGAATTAAATAAAATGGACCTAAAGGAATTCTTGAAGCTAGGAAAAAAACTAGAGTTGCAGTATTCCTCCGATGTGAAGAAATACTGCTTTAATGGTGCGGGTTTTCTATGCTTACGAGAACTCTACGAAACTGGAAAAAAAATACTAAAAACTATGAAACTGAAATAATAGTAAAGTTGCAAAACTGGAAAATAATCGGAAGTTACAATACGTAGAAGAAATAATATTATTTGGTGCAAAGTCTGGAACATAATAATGTTGGTAACGGATTTCAAATTATAGATTTCAAAAGTGATTAAAAATAGTAGGATTCCCTTTGATCCTCGTTCTTCCATCATGGAGAAGAATCCGGCTGTGATCGGTGGGAATAGAACTGACTGTTTTGAAATGCTGGTTCGCGTTTTGCATTTGTTTTCACAAAATGTCGCGGTAAGCAAGAGTCGCCATCGTCTTTTATTTTATCCAACAAGGAAAGGACAAAAGCACAGAAAAATTCCTTTTTGAGATGTTTCTCGGGTTCGGGAGGTAGATTATAGAAAGGGGAGGTGTTAGCACCCTTTCTATCTGTGGTTATCCACGGGCTCTTAGGTACTTGCTCATTATGTTTTCAAAAGTTTGCTTTTCTTTGTGTTTGTGAGTTTGAAAAGAGTTTTTGTTTTTGAAGAGAGTGTAAGTGCGAAAAGTTTTGTTTTTGTTTTCAAAAGAGCAAGTACTTAAGAACATCTACCTACTCAAAAAGGAATTAAACTGTACCAGTGTCCTTTAGACAATGCCATCCCACTATTGAGGAGTAGGTAGCATCATCGTTGGAGTTTTCGGGTCAATTCGATTAAGGGACATGTGGTCACTAAAGCAATATTAGGACGCCTTAGCGGTAACCCTAATGTCTTAGATCATTTTATCCGAGCCATTTCGAGGCAACTTATGATCTTTGGACAAGAGGGCGACCTCTAAAACTCCCTATACTCAATGACCACGTTCGAGGCAACCAAGTGAGGTGTACCCTAAGAGTGGCATGTGCGAGTGTATTGTTTTTCAGTTATATTATCTTTGAACATGTCAATGGTGAGCTACTTGTTGATTTTTAAGTTAAGATAGATCTTGTCATGCACAGCCTATTATTCAAACATCTAACAGTTAATGGTTGCGGAATATAAATTGCGGGAAATAAAGCTAAGCTATTATAAGGCGTCGGGTATTTACATCGCAAAAAACAAACCCTTGAAAATTAAATTGCGAAAACTAAATAAAAGCTGTAAATAAAATCCTAAGTTAAAACTATTACATCCTCGGAGCAAATACACAAATATAGATCAAAGATAATTCGCGCAAGAAAAATTGAATCGGAATGTCCTCTAGGGTTTTGACCCTTTTTATTTAAATAAAGCATATTTTTGTTCTTTTTGAAAAAAAAGGCTAATCTAAATTAATAATTGAATTAATTAATAAAAAGAAAATATTTTTGGGTTTTTATTTTAATTAAGGAAATAAAATGAGAATGGTAAAAATATTAAAAACCTAATTCTAAACCAATTTTAATTTATTGCAAAATATATTGAAATTGAACCTAATTAAAACTAAATTAATTGGTTAATTTTATTTTCAAAAATAAATAATATCATTAATGGAATTTAAAAATATTTTTTGTTTTCTGATTTTTTTTATGAAAAAAAAGTTAATTAGTTAATTGGTTAATTAAAATACTAACAATAATAAAATAGAAAATAATGAAAAGAAAAATAAAATAAACAAACTCAAGGGGGGGGGGGGGGGGGTGCTGGGCCTGAAGAAGGTGTTTGAGTTGCAATTTACAGGCCCATCAAGCTTCAGCCTTGTTGGACTTTTTGGATTCCCATGGGTGCTTGTTGACTGGAGACCATGGTAGGCGTACAATCTGGGTTACTAGATCTGCCTGATGTGCCACTTGGCATGCTGATCCTTGAAGTGTATGGTAGTCTTCATACCTGAAAATCCACTGGAATATATGCAAGAAAATAATAAGAAGCGTTTTGGGGGACCCGGGATTCGAACCCAGGTCCCAAGGGACAAATCAATTAGCATGCTACCAACTGAGCCAAGATGTTAACCTGTTATTGGAATATCAATCAAATATTATATACAAACAATTCAATTATGTCTGGCCAAAAATAAAAAAAACGCGCAATTGATTCAAACGAACCAATCACGCCCAACCACGTAATCATCTTCCTCACAAAACCTGGTTCGTTTACCTGCGGATTTTTATCCGCGGGAAGATTCATAGGACGTCTCAAAAATCCTCCCTAGGCCATGTAAATGAAATCCAAGAGTACCAATGTACTCGCCTCTTCCTCCTGGTCATCCCTGTAACCACCATTCTCCTTGATTTTGCCTATAAAAAAAACGCCTAAAAAACAAGAACAAGAACCTTAGGTTCGAGCATCATGATACAGGGTCCAATTATGAAATTGAATAATGCAAAAACGTTCTAAATCAAATAACAAACATGAATATGCCAATATTTTGAAGAAAAGATGCAAGAACTGGAGGTTTGGATTCCATGTTCAGAGGTCAGTTCTTGATGACTTACACTGCGATGTAGGCAATGAAAAGGCTTCCTTTTGATTGGTATAGCACCACTGGATGTCAAGGAAGAGAGCTGCGTTTTTCTTTTGGTCTGAATTCGCCTCCAAGGTTGTTTTCAATCTCACACTTTTCAAGCTTTTTTCTCAAAGTGGTATGGCCGTTTCTGCAGACTTCTATGCGTATCTTTGAGTTGTGAGTTGTGAGGATTCCTTGCATATAATGGAATGGTTCTAGGTTAAAACATGGGCCAATATCTTTGTGCATTGAAGAATCAAGATTGCCCTTTGATCACCATTAACCAGGCAAGATCTGATTTTTTATGCTTGAATGAGCCATGATGCGATTTGATTGAGTGAATAATGATAATTGCAAGTTGTACAAATCACAAAGATCCATTTACATCAATTTTTAGATTTTATTTGATTTAATATTGATTTAAAATGAATTAAATCAATAAAAATAAAATAATATATAAAAATAAATGAATGGTCATGAAATTAAGTATGGGACACGTGTGTGGCATGAAAAGACCAAATCAAGTGGAAAAAAGTGGGCCCTTTTGTCAAAAATTGGAGTTTTGAGGATAGTTGACTTTTGGCAATTTTGGAAAAATGCCCAACTTCAACAATACATAACTTCTTCATTTTTGAAGTTTTGGATGTGTTCTTTGAATTTTTATAAACCTTGAGATGTCCTCTAATCAAAAAATTTGGTCTAATCTCATTTTGATGTTCCATGCTCAAGTTATAAACTTTGGAAAAAAGGTGTTTTTGTTGACTTTCAAAAATAACCTATAATGTCCAAATTTGTAACTTTTTGTGAGAGAATTTCTTGATCTTGGGGTGTGAAGATGGATTGTAGTAAATTGAATCCTCTTCAAAATGAGCTTTAGATGGGTCATTTCTCATAAAGTATGAGAAAGTTATGCTTGGTCAAAGTTGAGTTGACTTTTCCTACAAAACCCTAATTTAGCAACTTTTGAATCTTGATGAATTTTGAGCAATCCTTGATGAATCATGATCAAACCTTTATAAAATGATTAATTAACCTTCAAAATGAGAATGTTGACAAAAATTCTTGAGGTTTGACTGTATTTGGGACACAGTTGACTTTTGCCCTAGCATAGTCGATTTTTGGGCCTCTTGAGCAATTGACTGACCAAACTTCCTCTGCAAGGCTTGAAATTTGACATGGATGAACTTAAGAACATACTAAGACATTGGGAAGCAATTGGGGCGATTTGGATATGAGGGCCTTAGTGCAACACAAAACCCTAATTTTGACTTGACTGCCTTAGGAGGTGATTTGACTGTCCAACCCTTGAGCCATCTTGAGCAATTTGAAGATTAATCTTGGCAAATCTTGAGGGATATGGGAGGGAAAATTTTGGGGTACAACAGTTGCCCCTGTTCAAGTTTCTTAAACCTGAGGATATAGATTGGCTTTCGAGCCTTTCGTGATCCGAAGGTGGAAGATAATTGAACACTAGAGTGCCCAAAAATTTGCACTCACATGGTGTAGTATCAGCATTGTGATGTTAGGAATGGGCTTACGGATGCCATTTAGAGATGGTTGGTTGGAGGATGGGCTTACAGATGCCATCTGTAGGAGTGTCGATCGCATAAGAGATTCCTTAGCGAGAAAATGCATACTTGTTGTTGTAGAAGATTCCGCTGGGGATGTCTAACTTTTGTTGAGGTTTAGGAACTTTCCTGTACTGTGACATAAGGAAGCATCTTCATCAAGATCTAGGAACTGTCTCATGCTCAATGGAGTATACTTTTGAGGTTATAGAACTTGTACACACTATGACGGAGGAAAACATCAAGATCTAGGAACTGACTCGTGCTCACCGGGAGTATACCGTTGAGGTTATAGTACTCGTCCATACTATGACGTAGGGAAACATCTTCATCAAGATCTAGGAACTGTCTCGTGCTCACCGGGAGTATACCGTTGAGGTTATAGAACTCGTCCACACTGACGGAGGAAAACATCAAGATCTAGGAGTTGACTCGTGCTCAATGGAGTATACCGTTGAGGTTATAGAACTTGTCCACACTATGACGTAGGGAAGCATATTCATCAAGATCTAGGAACTATCTCGTGCTCAATGGAGTATACCGTTGAGGTTATAGAACTTGTTCACACTATGGCGGAGGAAAACATCAAGATCTAGGAACTGACTCGTACTCACCAGGAGTATACCGTTGAGGTTATAGTACTCGTCCACACTATGACATAGGGAAACATCTTCATCAAGATCTAGGAACTGTCCCGTGCTCAATGGAGTATACCGTTGAGGTTATAGAACTTGTTCACACTATGACGGAGGAAAACATCAAGATCTAGGAACTGACTCGTGCTCACCGGGAGTATACCGTTGAGGTTATAGTACTCTTCCACACTATGACATAGGGAAACATCTTCATCAAGATATAGGAACTGTCTCGTGCTCACTGGGAGTATACCGTTGAGGTTATAGAACTCGTCCACACTGACAGAGGAAAACATCAAGATCTAGGAGCTGACTCGTGCTCACCGGGAGTATACCGTCGAGGTTATAGTACTCGTCCACACTATGACGTAGGGAAGCGTCTTCATCAAGATCTAGGAACTGTCTCGTGCTCACCGGGAGTATACCGTTGAGGTTATAGAACTCGTCCACACTATTACGGAGGAAAACATCAAGATCTAGGAACTGACTCGTGCTCACCGGGAGTATACCGTTGAGGTTATAGTACCTGTCCACACTATGACGTAGGGAAGCATCTTCATCAAGATCTAGGAACTGTCTCGTGCTCACCGAGAGTATACCGTTGAGGTTATAGAACTCGTCCACACTATGACGGAGGAAAACATCAAGATCTAGGAACTGAATTGTGCTCACCGGGAGTATACCGTTGAGGTTATAGAACTCGCCCACACTATGATGGAGGAAAACATCAAGATCTAGGAACTGACTCGTGCTCACCGGGAGTATACCGTTGAGGTTATAGTACTCGTCCACACTATGACATAGGGAAGCATCTTCATCAAGATCTAGGAACTGTCTCGTGCTCATCGGGAGTATACCGTTGAGGTTATAGAACTCGTCCACACTATGACGGAGGAAAACATCAAGATCTAGGAACTGACTCGTGCTCACCATGAGTATACCATTGAGGTTATAGTACTCGTCCACACTATGACGTAGAGAAACTGTCGAGATTGAGAACCTTATCTGAAATTCAACCGAGGATAATTCAATTGAGATTTAAGAACTGGTCATATCTTCGACTAAGCTGAGAACTTAACTGCATCTTTCCTGAAAGGTAAAAGGTCAGTCACCTGCAATGCATGAGATGGATCAAGCAATGATGTTCTCAACATAAATGAGATTGTATGGTATGATGCATATATGCATGTATCATGATGTATGAAAATGTGATGTTTTAGCTGGGGAAAAGAAATCCAAGAGCTGCTGGAGGATAAAGTTGAGTTCTTCGTTTCCGCTGGGGATGATGAACGAAGATGATTGTGAGAAGAAGCCTGCAAGAGAAGAGAACTCCGTTGGGGAATAAACTGATGAAGAGATTACTCTGAGGGGAGTTACTCTTGTGGGGAAGAGATGCTTTGCTGAGATTTTAACGATAAACCCCGCTGGGGATTCCGTTGATAAGCTCTGTTGGGGATTTTAATGATAAAATCCGCTGGGGATAGAAAGAACTTCGCTGGGGATGATATTTCAGTTGCAACTTGCTGAGGATAACCCAGTTAGACTCTTGTGAGGATAACCTTTTGAATTTGGTTGGGGAGATCTATTTGCGCTCTGCAGGGGATAAGCTTCCAGAATCTATTGGGGAAGATGATTCAACTCTGGCGGGGAAGCCTTTTTTAGACTGCGCTGGGAAATGACTCCTTTGTGATATCTTGTATTCCGCCGGGGAACATTCTTATATTCTGTTGAGGAATATTAAGATTGTCGAGGATGCTCTTATACTTGCTGGAGAATATCTTTATACTCTGTTGGAGAATATTAAGACCTTCTGGGGATACCGAACCTTTTGATGGTAGATCAACTCCGCTTGGGAAGAGTATTACTGATTTGTTCATAGTTGCAAGTCTCACTGGAGAGAGCTACCATTACTGCTTTACTCTGTGGGGGAGTGATGGTATCCCAGTCATATTCTTCAGCTGAACCTACCTTGGTACCTTAGTGGATAGAGCAACTAGACAGCTCGGACAATTCTTATTGCCCCTACTTCTGATATCACCCGTAATTAGTCTTTTGTTTCGTATGTAAATATTTATGAGCCGCAATTAATGTCAAGTGCATATATCAAGAATGAACATTGGACGTTCTTTGCAAAATAAAACAGGTAAAGGAAAAACAGTTTGAAATTTGTCTGAAAATGAATTTGTATTGATTTTGAAGTTTGGCCTGTAAATAGGCGTTTTGTACAAGAGGCTGACGCCCTAGTAAGAGAGCACCACCGAACCAATAGAATTTATACAGTTTGTGAAAAGAAAACAAAACAGCTATGTGAATAATCCCACTGGGTTCCAACTCTGCTATTGCCTTTATATATTCAAGTGCCTCATCACTTTGCTGCTTAGTTGAAGATGAATCTGATTGATTAGTGTCGTCCGAGCTTGATAGTTGATATCGAAGTCTGGATGCGAGGTGATCCAATGAGACATAGTGTTACACTTATCCCTAACTTTTGCCTGGACCGCCCTTTCGGGTTTTCAGTCCACCGGGATACCCATTTTTGCCCAAGCTGCCTTTTCAGGTTTTCGACTTGCCGGGTGTACAGATTTTTTTCAATTTCATCCCTTACTTTTGCCCGAACCCTTTTGGTTCGCCGGGAAGCCCTTATTTTTGCCTAGGCCAGTCAATCTAGCGGGTCTTTGATTATGCGTAGTATCTTTTTACTATGTCTGCGTTGATGGGGTGAGGAAGGTCGTCACCATCCATGGTGGTTAGAATCATAGCTCCTCCTGAGAAGTTGTTCTTAACCACAAATGGCCCTTCGTAAGTAGGGGTCCATTTTCCCCTGGGATCACCTTGAGGTAGGATAATGCGCTTAATTACCAGGTATCCAACTTGATACTCTTGTCGTCTGACTTTCTTGTTAAATGCCTTGATCATCCGTTTTTGGTACGTCTGACCATGACAAATAGCAGTAAGTCTCTTTTCGTTGATTAGATTCAATTGATCAAGTCGGGTATGGATCCAGTCATCTTCACTCAAACCTGCATCCTTTATGATCCGGAGAGAGGGTATCTGAACTTCAATAGGCAAGACTGCCTCCATGCCATAAACCAAGGAATAGGGTGTTTCCCCTGTCGACGTTTGTGCTGAGGTACGGTACCCATGAAGAGAAAATGGTAACATCTCATGCCAGTCTTTATAGGTCACTGTCATCTTCTGCACGATCTTCTTAATGTTCTTATTTGCAGCTTCGACAGCCCCATTCATCTTCGGTCGGTAGGGAGAGGAGTTATGGTGCTGTATCTTGAATTGCTCGCAGAGCTCAGTGATCATCTTGTTGTTGAGATTGGTACCATTGTCCGTAATGATCCTTTCTGGTACACCGTATCGACAAATCAGGTTATGCTGAATGAACCGTGCCACGATGTTCTTGGTTACCGTAGCAAAGGAATCTGCTTCAACCCACTTCGTAAAGTAATCAATCGCTACCAGGATGAAACGATGCCCGTTAGATTCCGTAGGTCTGATCTCGCCGATCATATCAATGCCCCACATTGCAAAAGGCCAAGGTGCTGTCAAAACATTCAGAGGAACAGGAGGTATGTGCACTTTATCAGCATAGACTTGACACTTGTGACATGTCCGAGAATGCTGATAATAGTCAGCTTCCATTGTGGACCAACAATATCCCGCCCGAAGGATTCTCTTTGCCATGGTATGTCCACTGGAATGAGTTCCAAAAGTACCTTCATACAGCTCTGCCATGATCCTTTCTGCTTCGATCTTATCCACACAACGCAGTAAGGTTGAATCATGGTTACGTTTGTAAAGAATGCCATTGCTGATGAAGAACTTTACTGTGAACCTTCTTAAGAACTTCTTGTCATTAACAGATGCACCCTCGGGGTATTCCTGAGCTTCAAGGTATCTCTTCACCTCATGATACCAAGGCTTTTCTGTTACCTCTTCAGTCTCAAGATCACAACAATGTGCAGGTTCATCCAATTTCCAAATAATGATCCGGGGAGCCGCGTTGTCCCATTTGACTTTGAACATTGAAGACATCGTAGCTAGCGCGTCTGCCAACCGATTCTCCTCTCTGGGGAAGTGTTCAAAGGTTATCTCCTCGAAATGGGGAAGCAGCGTCAATACATACTCCTTGTAAAGAATAAGATTTGGGTGTTTCGTATCCCACTCGCCTTTGATCTGACTGATCACGAGAGCGGAATCTCCGAAGACACTTAGAAACTTAACCCTTAGGTCAATTGCAGCTCGAAGACCCATGATGCATGCTTCATACTCCGCCATGTTGTTGGTGCAGTTGAAACATAGACGGGCGGTGAACGGAGTATGAGAGCCTTTAGGAGATATGATCACAGCGCCGATGCCATTACCCAAAGCGTTTGAAGCTCTGTCAAAGTACATAGACCATCGGGATCCTTCCTCGGGTCCTTCATCCGGTCCAAGTGTCTCACAATCAGTTATCAGCATGATATTCTCGTCTGGAAATTCAAAGTTCATAGACTGGTAATCATCCACTGCCTGATGTGCCAAATGGTCTGCCAACACACTTCCCTTGATAGCCTTTTGAGTTGTGTACTGGATGTCATACTCAGTCAAGATCATCTGCCATCTTGCTATTCTTCCGGACAAGGCAGGCTTTTCGAAGATATACTTGATTGGATCCATCTTTGAAATCAATAGAGTAGTGTGAGTCAGCATATACTGTCTCATCCGACGAGCAGCCCATGCCAAAGCGCATCAAGTTTTCTCAAGCAGTGAGTATCGGGTCTCACAGTCGGTAAACTTTTTGCTAAGGTAATAAATAGCATGCTCTTTTCGACCACACTCGTCATGCTTCCCCAGCACACACCCCATTGAGTTGTCAAGTACTGTCAAGTGTAAAATCAAAGGTCTCCTTTCAACTGGTGGCATAATAATGGGTGGCTCCTGGAGATACTCTTTGATTCTTTCAAAAGCGGCATGGAATTCATCGTTCCAACGTACCACTTGATCTTTCTTCAGCAGCTTGAAGATTGGCTCACAAGTAGCAGTTAGGTGCGAGATGAATCGGGCAATGTAGTTCAGTCGTCCTAGGAAGCCTCTGACCTCCTTCTCTGTCTTGGGAGCTGGCATCTCTTGTATAGCTTTCACCTTGGCAGGGTCCACTTGAATACCTTTGTCACTTACAATGAAACCCAGCAGCTTACCGGACCTTACCCCGAAGGTGCACTTGTTCGGGTTCAACCTCAGCTTGTACAACTTTAGTCTGTCAAACAACTTCTGTAGATGGTCAGGGTGTTCCTCCTTGGTATGGGACCTTGCAATCATATCATCGACGTATACTTCAATCTCATGATGGATCATGTCATGAAACAAAGCAACCATGGCACGCTGGTATGTTGCCCCAGCGTTCTTCAACCCAAAAGGCATGACCTTGTAGCAAAAGGTACCCCACTGAGTAACAAAGGTGGTCTTTTCCATGTCTTCGGGAGCCATCTTAATTTGATTATAACCGGAGAAACCGTCCATGAAGGAGAATACCTTGTGCTGAGCAGTATTGTCAACCAGAACGTCGATGTGAGGTAGAGGGAAGTCATCCTTAGGGCTTGCCCTGTTCAAATCCCTGTAATCAACACACATTCTGACCTTACCATCCTTCTTCGGCACTGGAACCACATTGGCAACCCACTGAGGGTAAGAAGTCACTGCTAGGAAACCAGCATCAAATTGTTTCATAACTTCGGATTTGATTTTCTCGGACATCTCTGGGCGCATACGGCGAACCTTCTGTTTTACGGGAGGACAGTCTTCCTTGGTAGGCAGGTGATGAACCACAATGTCAGTATCCAACCCAGGCATATCTTCGTAAGACCAGGCAAAGATCTCAACATAGTCATGCAACATCTGAATCAATCGCTGTTTCACACTAAGCTCCAGATTTACACCAATCTTGACTTCCTTCTTGTCTATCTCAGTACCCAGATTCACCGTTTCCACTAACTCTTCGTGTGGTTGAATGGCCCTCTCTTCTTGGAGTAGCAGTCTTGCAAGTTTGCCCGGCACTTCGCAATCATCTTCACCTTCGTCTTCGACTAAGTTGATCGGATTTTTGAAGTCATAATTGGCAGTAGCAGAGTCGTTACCAGTGAGATCCAAAGTGGATTGAGACCTGTATATGTGAGTGTGTGTAAATAACTGTTTTGCAATATATAATCAAGAAAAACAAGGAGAACAAAATTTGAAATGCAAGAACGTCCAATGCTTTTATTAATGATATATGAAAATGACACACAAAAGCCCTCACCAACGAAGCCACGGTGTCCCGGGTAAGACACCGGGCCATAAAGTTTCACAACATTGTCTATTACAAATTCAAAACAAAGAGTTCATTACTGGGTAACAAAAGTAATAGGGATGAAGTCCTTTGCTGTCCAGTTGCTTGGTCCACCGTTGGTCGTAGGATAGATCCAGCTATCGAATTCATACTCCTCCACATCATCTTCTATGGCATTTACTCTCGAGTTGCTGATGAACACAAGAGGTCTTCTAATCCTCGCATTACGAACAGCCCTTTGAGCTTCTGCAGTGAAACCCAAACCAAACTTGTTAGTCTTCTGAGTGAAATCAGGAAGTCGGCCCCAATTTGCACACTCACCCTTCTCAATAACAACCCGGACATCTTTTAAGGAAGCCATCTTCATAGGAGAATCTTCAACCACAGTCTCAGCTGATGCCAGTGTCTGAGGAACTTCTTCAAAGTGCTGAAATGGGGTCTCAATGAACTCCCCATCCATCTCTATGTATCTGAACAAGTTGAGGTGGCTGACCATATACTCTTCCTCCCCCTGCACTGTCATAATCTTCCCTCTGACTGGGTACTTCAGCTTCTGGTGGAGCGTTGAGGTTACAGATCCAGCTTTGTGGATCCATGGACGACCCAGTAAACAAGAATAGGATGGTCGGATGTCCATCACATAAAATGTAGAATTGAAGACCTGAGAACCAACTTTAATTTGAATATCAACCTCACCATGCACCATCCTTTTAGACCCGTCAAAGGCCCTGACAATGATGTTACTTGGCCTTAGCTCCAACCCTTCGCAATCCAACCGGTCTAGAGCTTTCTTGGGCAAGACGTTCAACGAGGAACCAGTGTCAACCAATACATGTGCAAGAGTAGTGCCCCTGCATTCAATGGAGACATGCAGGGCATCATTGTGGTTCTTCCCTTTAACAGTCAAATCGGAGTAGGAGAAACCAAAACCATTATCAGCAGTTAAATTGGCCACACAATTGGTAAACTGATCAGCTGATGTCTCTTGTGGCACGTGGGCAGTTTTCAGGAAGGTAATCAGAGCCTTGGCATGGGCCTCTGAACACAACAGCAGTGACAACATAGAAATCTTGGATGGGGTTTTCCCCAGCTGCTCAACTACGTTATAATCACTCTTCTTAATAATCTTCAAAATCTCTTCCATCTCCTGCTTGGAAGCTTCAACAGTAATAGTCTTCGGTGCCTCCGTCTGGGCAGGCACATCAGTGGTGATCCCTTTGCCCCTAGCGTTAGATGACTCGGCGACAGGGGTAGGATTAGGAACTTGATCAGAAATGGTAGTAGGTACACTTGCAGGTGTAATGACAACAGGTCTTCGGACAGTTGGTAGAGCAATATCAGGTGAGAAAAGTCTACCGCTGCGGGTGACTTTAGCAGGCCCAGTAATGTTGCTGACGCCGGTATCAACATCCAACTCTTGCTTAACTCCAAGAACATAAACATCTGCCCCATAGTGCCAAGGGACAGCTTTGTTGGAGGTGTAGGGGATGGGCCCCGGAACAGTGATGATTACAGGTGCGATCTTCGGAACAGATGTAATTCTAACAGGCTTCCTCGAGGGAGCCTTGGAAGAATTGTCGAAAATGGTAATAATGGGAACTTCTTCAGTAGGAATGGAAGGAACAACAGTCTTCTCAAACAGGATCTCCTTGCTATCCATCAGGTTTTGGATACCTGACTTCAGCAATGGATAACCAGTAGGTAAAACAGAACACATATGGCAACCTTCACCACAGCCTGGAAATAAACCGGCTAGCAACAGGTTCTTCTTGACAGTCATCAGAGGGGTAACAATATCTTCCACGGAAACTACAAACAAATCCTCCTCTACAGCATTTACTCCATGCTTGGGCATGGGAGCAGTCACGACATTTGGCCTCTCGGGCGCCTCAAACTCAATCTCCTTTGCATCAATCAAGTCTTGGACCTTGTTCTTCAAAGCGCAACAATCATCTGTATTATGCCCCGGGCTCTCAGAGTGATAAGCGCAGCGGGCGTTAGGGTTATACCTTGGTGACGTTGTATTTGAATTCTTTGGAGCTTCTTTTATAGTCACCAGATTGGTCTTCAGCAACTGTGGAAGAATCTGAGACAGAGTCAGGCTGAGGCGGGTGAATTGCCTTCAAGGTCTCTCGTCCCTTTGTTGGTTGTGATGCTGAGGAGCACCAGCAGGTTTCGAAATAACAACCGCATTGACAGCTTGGCGGTGTTCAGGTCTATTCTGCCTTCTTGAACTGTAGACAGCACTGGACTCTTTCTTAAAGGGTTTCTTCTCGGTGCTTGATGAGGCACCCTTCTGTATCTTTCCAGCCTTAATACCAGCTTCAATCCTCTCACCAGTCAAAATAAGATCTGTAAACCCAGCTGAAGAGCTTCCAATTAGATGGTTAAAGAATGGACTAGACAGGGTCCCCAGAAACATGTCAACAAGCTCACGATCAGCCAATGGTGGTTGCACCCTTCCGGCAAGGTCTCTCCATTTTTGAGCATACTCTTTAAATCCTTCACCCGTTCCTATTGACATACCCTGGAGTTGGGTACGCGTAGGAGCGAGGTCGGAGTTGTACTGATACTGCCTATAGAATGCAGTAGCCAAATCTTCCCAGCTGCGGATACTGGCTTCGTCCAATTGATAGAACCACTCAAGCTGAGTCCCTGAGAGACTGTCTTGAAAGAAATGGATCCATAAGTTCTTATCAGCAGTGTAAGGCTGGATCTTCCTCACATATGACCGGAGGTGCAGCTTTGGACAGGAAGCTCCGTCATACTTGGCAAAGGCAGGTGCCTTGAACTTATGGGGAATCACCACCCCAGATGATAGACCCAGATCTCCGAAGTCCACACCGGGCACCTTCTGTATCTCCATAGCGCTTAAACGGTCTTCCAGCTGTTTGTACTTATCCTCAGCAGGAGGATACTATTCTTCATCATAGTCTGTCTCGTTGTCGGAGACCATAGGGCTAGGAGCCACCCTTTCTTGTGGACTATCTTTCCCTCCGGATGAGGTGGTCAGGTCAACTTCATTCTGCAGACCGTTTCCAAACCTGCGTCCAGTATTGAACAGGATGGTCCTCTTCTTCTTCTTCTTCTTCTCTTTTAGAATCAAAGTCTTCAAGTCCTGCTGACCCTTAGCCAGATTCATGAACAACTCTTGAAACTGGGCATTCTGGGCCTGGAGGGCCTTGATAGCTTGCTCAGTTGAAGGTTCAGCAGACATGATGATTTCTGAAATAAACATCGAAGAAGATAAGAGACCTGTAATGGGTACCTGCTTATGGAATGCATGGGATGAAATGCGTATGATTTATGATTTCAAAGACAATCGGGATTCAAATTTGTAAACAAGAAAGGAAACACACTTTATTAGATTTTAAACTTCAAAATGTAAATTGTTCAACAAATTGCCCTTAGGCGTTACAAGAATGAAAATACTGAAAAGTAAATAACAACTATAAAAGAAATCATCAAAGGTCCATTAATGCTCCCATGGTCTCTTTTTCTCAGTGCGGACATAATCATTCAGAATCCGCTCATTCTCCAGTTGTCGAGTCAGCTTCTGGATCTTCTGCTCCTGTTCATTGAACCTCTCCCAATAAGAATCCCGTTCTTCCCGCAGTTGCATCTAAGACCTCTTCAGTGTCCCAATATCAGTGGGCTTATAAGGGTGGAGAATGGTTGGAAGAACCCCGTCTTTATCAGCAACTTCAAGAGTAACAGGCCTAACAGCTTCATATGGCATACCTAGCTTCTGGGCACGGATGTGGACCCATCTGAGATATGTCTCCATTGGCAGAGAAGTCTTTGGTCCCAACTCATGTGGGTCAGATTGGTGAACTCTGTCCCAAGCCCTGATGAATCTACGACGCAGCTCATTGCTATCTCCCTGAAAATCAAAGATGATATGAGGCAGCAACATCTCATGAGGCCCTTCTCTTCTGGCTCTTCCAAACTGACGGAGAGCTAAGCATGGGTTATAAGAGATTCCTCCATGGGTTCCAATCAATGGAACATTAGGATACTCTCCACAACGATCAATGACAGTCACCTCATCCAAGCCTTTGAGAGTCCAGATAATATCATTATTAGTAAGAGACATCACCCTATAAGCCCAGCCCATTCCTTCTTTGTTCTTCAGTACAGACTTAGGGAGGTGCAAAATAAACCACCTCGACAATAAAGGAGCACAACACATCAAAGTTCCCCGCTTTCGGGCGGTACGAGCATAGAGTTGATGAAGGATATCACCCAAGAGAGTGGGTACCGGATTCTGAGAGATGAAGATCTTTATGGCATTAACATCAACAAAAGTGTCAGGATTTGGAAACAATACCAGACCATAAATCAAGAGAGCCAGAATGTCCTCGTACGCCTTAAAGTCTAAGCTATCCCAGAAGTTATTAGCTTTGTCAACCAAAAACTTAGCCAGAAAACCCTTAGCTCCGCTTCTAGTTTTCCAGTTAGCCATTACCTCCTCCTTGGTCAAGTGAAGGGCTGCAGCAATCTCTTCAGGCCTAAGAGTCTTTTCCCAACCAGTAAATGGAGTCTGCTCCAAAACAAAGATACCAAGCAACTCAGAGAATTCTTCCAGGGTAGGGACCAGATGGAAGTCTTGAGAAAAATAATGCCATATCATCAAAATCGAGACTTCAGAAATCATCACAAGGCCTGAGCTATTCTCTTGAGTGCTATCTCATACATAGAGTGTGAGAAGATCACAAATAGATAGTCAACAAAGCACATGTTTGATTCCTTGAGAATGATGCATGAAGGTAACACGCAAGTCAAAGAAACTAAAGCTCTTGTGCTCATTCAGAAGTATGAAGCCTTCAAAATGGAAGAAAATGAAACCATTGAAACAATGTTCTCAAGATTTCAAATTCTGGTTGCTTGGCTAAAATTTCTGGATAAAGGGTACTCAACTGCTGATCATGTAAAGAAGATCATCATAAGTTTACCAAAGAAATGGAGACCCATGGTCACTGCTCTCAAACTGGCCAAAGATCTGAACAAAATCATTCTAGAAGAACTTGTCAGCTCTCTCAGAAGTCATTAGATAGAGTTAGAAGAAGATGAGTCGCAGAAGCAAGGTAAGTCTTTAGCCCTTAAATCTAACAAAAAATATGATTCTAAAGTTTTGCAGGAAATAGAAGAAAACTCTAGTGGATCCTCATCAAAAGAAGATGAATTATCTCTTCTCTCCAGAAGAGTCAATCAGTTGTGGAAGCACAGGAAAAGGAAGTTCAGAAATTCCAGAAGAACGAGGAATCAATCCGAACCATCATCTAGATACAAAAAGTATGAACCATCTTCTAAATACAAAAAGTCAAGAAATAGAGGCATTGTCTACTACGAATGTAATGAACAAGGGAATTACAAAAGCGACTGTCCAAAGCTTCAAAAGGAGAAACCTAAAAATAATTTCTTTAAGGAGAATAAGAAAAGTCACATGAAAACATGGGATGACTCAGATTCTTCTAAAGCAGACACAGAATCAGAAGATGAAAGAACCAACATAGCCCTTATGGCCAATGTGTCAGATGATACTAAATCATCTAGATCAGAATCAGACTCAGAGGCATAAGAGGTATTTTCTTACTTTTCTAGATCTCAATTAGAAGAGAGCCTGACAGAAATTCTAGAAAGGTATCAGAAACTTCGAGTCATAAACAAGAACCTGAAAAAGGATCTAGTTTCTGACTCTGAAGAAACTAAGAAACTGAGATCAGAAAACTCTAAGCTGAAAGAAAAAATTTCAAAACTAGAAAATGAATTACAAAATACTCAGAAGGAAACTATCTCAGAACTTCTTAGTCACCCTGATAAGATCATAAAGGAATATGATCATAGCTTTCAGAAATTTCTTGCTAAAAACATAGATATAAGCAAGATGGCTTCAATGATCTATGGAGTTGGCATAAATGGCAGAAAAGGAATAGGATACAAAGGTAAAGTATCCCAACCTAAGAAAGTTAAGGATTTGGTAATTAAACGCACTCCTATGAATTCTCACTTTACCTATGGGCACACACATGACTTAAAGTATACTAGTAATTCTTTTTCTGCTAAACCAAAATTCAAACAGAATTTTGGTAACTCTAACAAACAAGGACCCAAAAAGATTTGGGTACCTAAGGATAAAATTGTCTATGTTGCAGATATCTTTAACAGCAAGAATGAAACACCAATCCTGAGACCTGGACTCTGGATGCTCTCGACACATGACGGGAAGAAAGCATATGTTCCAAATCCTGGGGCTTAAATCTGGAGGCTACGTAGGTTTCAGAGGCAATCAGAAGGGGAAGATCATTGGCTCTTGAACTGTTGGTAACAATACTCTTCCCTCTATAACTAATGTTCTATTAGTAGATGGATTAATGCATAACTTGTTATCCATAAGTCAATTAAGTGATAACGGTTATGATATAATCTTCAATCAAAAGTCCTGTAAAACAGTTAGTCAAAAAGATGGATCTATCCTCTTTAATGGAAAGAGAAAGAACAACATTTACAAAATAAAACTTTCTGAACTAAAAAGTCAGAATGTAAAATTCCTATTGTCTGTTAACGATGAGCAATGGGTCTGGCACAGAAGATTGGGACATGTTAATATGAGAAGAATATCTCATATTAACAAACTCAATCTGGTTAGAGGACTTCCTAACCTGAAGTTCAGCTCAGATGCTTTGTGTGAAGCATGTCAAAAAGGCAAGTTTGCAAAACCTTCTTTTAAAACCAAAAATTTTGTTTCTACCTCTAGACCATTAGAACTTATGCATATAGATCTATTTGGACCAGTGAAAATTGCATCCATTAGTGGAAAGAATTATGGGTTAGTGATCGTAGATGACTATAGCAGATGGACATAGGTAAAGTTCTTAAGACACAAGGACGAGTCACACTCTGTGTTTTTTTCCTTCTATAACCAAGTCCAAAACGAAAAAGATCTTAGAATTGTTAAAGTCAGAAGTGATCATGGTGGAGAATTTGAAAACAACAAATTTGAACTATTTTTTAATGAGAATGGCATCTCTCATGATTTCTCTTATCCTAGACCTCCCATACAAAATGGAGTTGTAGAACGAAAGAACAGAACTTTACAAGAAATGGCCAGAACCATGCTCAACGAGACTAACATTGCTAAGAACATTTGGGCAGAAGAAATTAACACAGTATGCTACATTCAAAACAGAATCTCCATAAGACCTATTCTAGACAAGACTCCATATGAGATGTGGAAGAACAGAAAGCCCAACATCTCGTATTTCCATCCATTTGGATGTATTTGTTTTATTCTTAACACTAAAGAACATCTTAACAAGTTTGACTCTAAAGCACAAAAGTGTATTATGTTAGGATACTCTGAACACTCAAGAGGCTATAAAGTATACAACACAGAAACACGGATTGTAGAAGACTCAATCAGTGTCAAATTTGATGATAAGCTTGGCTCTCAAAAGTCAAAGCAAGATAAATCTTTTGCAGATATAGAAGTCCAATTTACAAGTACTGAAGACATTGCATCAGAAGTTTCACACAAAGAATCACAGGCAACACCAGAAGAAGATGTCACAAATATTACAGCAACATCTGAAGAGCCTCTCCAGAAAAGATAATCCAGAAGCAGCTTAGCTCATCTAGAAGACAAAATTCTGGGAAAGAAAGAAGACCCAATCAGAACAAGATCCACATTCAGAAACTCTGAGGAATCTCTCACGGTATTAGTGTCTCTGATTGAGCTAGCTTCTATTGACAAAGCTCTTCCGGAAAATGATTGGATACTTGCAATGCAGGAAAAATTAAACCAATTCACCAGAAACGGTGTGTGGGATTTGGTTCCCAAACCAAAAGGGTTCAACATCATTGGAACCAAATGGGTATTCAGAAACAAAGTGAATGAACAAGGAGCAGTCATCAGAAACAAAGCACGGATGGTGGCACAAGGTTATAGTCAGCAAGAGGGGATAGACTATACAGAAACCTTTGCTCCAATCTCTAGGTTAGAATCTATCGGGCTTTTAATTTCTTTTGCTATAAATAATGGCATCACTCTCTATTAGATGGATGTCAAAAGTGAATTCTTAAATGGGTACATTGATGAAGAAGTTTATGTGCACCAACCCCCTAGTCTTGAAAATTCAAAACATCCAGAATATGTCTTTAAACTAAAGAAATCTCTATATGGTCTGAAATAAGCTCCCAGAGCTTGGTATGAAAGACTAAGTAGCTTTCTGTTAAAAAATGATTTTACCAGAGGGAAGGTGGACACAACTTTATTCTGTAAGCCATTTAAAAATGACATTCTAGTTTGTCAAATTTATGTAGATGATATTATTTTTTGATCTACTAAAGCCTCTCTGGGAAGAGAATTTACTAAGTCTATGCAGGCAGAGTTTGAAATGAGCATGATGGGAGAACTCAAGTTCTTTCTGGAAACTCATACCAATCAAACTCTAGAAGGAATATACATACATAAAAGCAAGTATGTCAAAGAACTTCTAAAGAAATTCGACCTATCAGAATGTAAGCCAGCCAAAACTCCAATGCATCCTACATGCATTCTGGAAAAGGAAGAGGTAAGCAAAAAGGTAGAACAGAAGATCTACAAAGGTATGATTGATTCTATCTTATATCTTACAGATTCAAGACCTGATATTTTGTATAGTGCATGTCTATGTGCTAGATTCTAATCAGATCCTAGAGAATCTCACTTAACAGTTGTTAAGCGAATTTTCAAGTATCTGAAAGGTACTACTAATCTTGGTCTGTTTTATAGAAAAATTAAAGAATACAAATTAGTAGGGTACTATGATGCTGACTTCGCAGGAGAAAGAATAGAAAGAAAAATTACTTATGGAAGCTGCCAATTTCTGGGAGAAAATCTGACCTCATGGTCCAGCAAGAGGCAATCCACAATTGCATTATCAACCGCTGAAGCTGAATATATAGCAGCAGTTGGTTGTAGCACACAGATGCTCTGGATGAAAAGTCAACTTGAAGACTTCAATATATTTGAGAGTAACATTCTTATACTCTGTGACAATACTTATGCCATTTGTTTATCTAGAAATCATATTTTACATTCTAGGGCTAAGCATATAGAAATAAAACATCACTTCATTAGGGACTATATTCAGAAAGGAATTCTTTCATTAAAATTTATTGACACAGACCATCAATGGGCTGATGTCTTCATTAAACCCCTTTCTGAAGATATGTTTAATTTTATTCTGAAACATCTCAGCATGAAATTATGTCCAGAATAAGAGTTTTATTTATGTATTCTTTAACCCTCTGAATTTTATGTTTTTTTGGTGAACATCTGATCAATAATTCTTCATAAGTTAGAAGGACAGTTGTATCAGGATCTATCTAAGAAGATCTGAACAGTTCCCAAACGGTTCATTTCAAATATAGAAGCATGCAGTTCATAACATCAACATTTGTCATCCTCTCACAAGAGTTTCTTCTAAGGCTGAACACACATTCAAATTCTGAAGAGACTAAAGCGTTGATTGGATGCATTGAGACTCGTGTTTTATCTGTAACTATTTTATATCTCCCCGCCATCTTCCTATTTTCAGGAATCATTAATGCTATGTAATCATTTCTTTTCACTCTTTTCTTGTTAATTCAGTTTTCTATTTTTTATAAATACACCGCTCACTTTCACTTTCACTTTTTCACTCCCACTTCTTCTCTATAATATTTGTGTGCAATTTTATTTCAAAAACCTTCAAAAAGTCTGTGTGAACAATGGCTTCTTCTCAAACTGCTCAAAGCTCTCAAAGTTTTTATGGCTCTTCTTCTTCAACAGCAGACGGGTATGAAGAACCTTCAAGAACACTCCTGACTCCCATTTATTCGCTATAAGTTCTTTGTGAACTCATTATGGACTTCGTCAATATGAAGGAAAACGGTTACGACCTTACTCCTGATGTTGAACTTTAAGGATGGACAAAGAATTTTGATCGTCTACTGGGTCCAGTCTTCCCAAAATTAGTTCAAGAATTTTGGATTCACGCTACTACTTCAAACCATCAAGTTACTTATTTTGTGATGGGAAAGAAAATAGTAATCTCTGAAGATCTTTTTGCACGTTTGATAGGTCATGACGGCGGAGGCATTTGTTGCAGTGACATGGCAGAAAAATGCTCTGACCTGACAACAATTTCAAAAGAGATTTTTTTTCTTCTGGCCAACCTTCAAACAAAATTAAAGATCTGAAAGACTACTTCAGAATTTGGTTAAAAATCATCTTGGGCTGCATCAACCACAAAAAACTCACAAGTTCTCCAGACTATATCAACATTGATCAGCAATTTCTTCTGTACTTCCTTGCAACCAAGGTAAATGTCAATTGTCCTCATATGATATTTAATCATTTGAAGACAAGAGTCAAAGAGACTAGAGAAGAAGAAAGGACTAAGAGGGACTGGATACCTCTGGGCAGGCTCATATCAGATATTCTGACGAAAAACAAACTGGTAGAATATTTGACTGAGGCTCAACAAGTCAGCACTCTGGAAGCATGTGTTGGTTAACCTCTGAATACAAATAATCTGAAGAAGATGAAGATCATTGATACCATCAAGAAGGATCCAACTGTTACAACCAAGTAATTCATTACAACAAGAAGAGTTCCTCTGAAGGATTTCCCTCTTTTCTCTCAAACAAATGCTTCTCCAAAAATTATTGTCAGATATCTGGAAGCTTGCAAAATGGACGGGACTAATCCAGAAGTGAACATTCACAATCTGCGAAAACAGGCTCCGGAGATTATCCTTAAAAAATCATGGAAAAGGAAAGCTACTGGAAAAGGATCTTCTCAGAAGGTTCCCAAGGCTGATAAGAAGAAAGGTAATTCTTCTATTATTTCTATTATGGAATTAGTTCTTTTATCAACATCTGAAACCCCCTCCTCCCCAAAACCCACAGAAGACCCTTTACCACAAACCTTTGATGATTTTGATATTGAGTTTGACCCTTCACTTACTCTAGAAAACATTCTGGACGAACCACCTTCTACTATCCATCTTAACCAAAATCAGCCAGAACTTGCTCAAGTTCTTTATGATATTGATCAATTTGATCTGGTGTTCCAAGCTCCCCACTCACAAAATCCAAACTCTCAAGCTCCCCACTCTGAAAATCCAAACTTTCACGCTCCCCAATCAGAAAATCCAAATCTTGACTATGATACCACTTCACCCGTTCCTAGAATAACATGCCCTCTCATGGTCCAACAACCAATCACAATCCATGAAATTCCATAAATTCCATCTCCCTACCATTCCACTCCACCAAACACACCTCATTGACCCATTTTTATTTTTGATTCTCCCTCTCCAATCAACCTTCCAGAAGATCACCTTCGTAAAGTAATAGACTTAGAAGCGCTGGACAATCTTGCCTCTAGCTCTCAAAAAATCACCATCCCAAAACCAAAACCAAAAATCACCAAGGCAGATGTTGGTAAAAATTTGCTGATTTTTGAAACAGAGATACTTGAATGGGTTAACTCTCTGAAGCTAGCCTTCTTAGAGAATCTGAATCCTGTTGCTTCTGATTCACACTAGAACCAGTTTAGAAAATGGTTTAATTATGAATCCCAGAAATTTAAGGAGTTGAGTTATGAAATTGCTCAACAGAACTTCTGTGATCAGCTGAATGTTTCCAAGGATTAAGCTCTACGCCACTGGGAAAAGAAACCTCTTCTTCTGCTGGAAAATTCCCCTTGGGAAGATCACCATCCTTCAGAAGTTGATGAACAATGCTCTGATACTCTGCCTCTGGTTACGGTTCAAGACAAAGGCAAGGAAATTGAAGAAGCTACTGAGTCAGAATCTGCCACAGCTTGATCTGAAAAGGTGGCACCTTCTGTTGATATACCTTTTTCATCTCTTGCTCTACAAACTCTGGATGAGTTGAAGAAAGAAAATGTAGTGTACAAGGAGAGACTAGACAAGCAAGATGACACATGCAAGGAAATCAAAGGGATGCAGGGAAAACAAGAAGAGTCAAACACTCAGATTAAGAATTTGTTGGAAGCCATGTTCACACGACTTCCTACACCTCGGTCTTAGTTTTGAAAATTGTTTTCTTTACTGTGTCAAAAAAAAATTTATGTTGTTTTCTTCTGAATGTCATTGGAATCCTTTTTAATACAACTCATCTTTTATTGCTTAAAGTTTTTATATTGCTTTTTGATTCTTCACAAAAAGTGGGAGAACGTAAGATATTTCTAGTAACAGTATCGAGACGCAGTCTCAAACATTTTTTTTAAAATATCATAACTTCTACCATTTTTTTATGAAAGCAAAATAGGAACAAACTCTGTTGAAGACAGAAGTAGATGCATCAAAAAATCTGATCAGAATAAACTCCAGGGAAGTATTTCTTCTCTATTTGAGTATTCAACTCAGGGGGGGTGCCTTAAAATGCTTTATGTTCTTTCTGTTTCTATTGAAATATCCTAGTTTTTGTTATCATCAAAAAGGGGGAGATTGTTAGAACATAGTTTGATTCTACAACCCTTGTAAGAGTTTTGATGATAACAAACACAAAGAACAATTATGCTCCCTAAATTTATATTCTGTTTTGCAGAGAAGTTCTAATGGAAGAAGATCAGAAGATGAGTTAAAAAGTTGTTTCAACTCTGATTATAAACACCTCTTAAAGAAGTTCTAATGCTACAAACAGGACTCCGTGTTTCTGATCTACAAAGCTCTGGAAAGAAGCAACGGATACTTTCATCTTATGAAGCAAGCATGTTCTGAAGTGTTACAAATAAATTATTTCCATTTCAAAAGTAACGGATGAAAGGGAACAAGGATCTTTATTTTTGGAAAGCTCTTTAATTATCATTGATCAACATTCTAAAAGCTCCTACATGCTTCGCCTATTTAAACAAAGTTTGAAGGATAAATCATTTACGATTTTTCACATATAGTAACGCAACTATCTATATTATCCTCAAACATTCAAAATTCAAACTGTGTAAAACATCACTTGTCTTGTGATATTGTTTTATTAGAAAACATTCTTGTACACTTTTGCTATATATTGTTTAGTGAAATTCCTTGAGAAAACTTGCTTGTGGTTTATACTCAAGAAGACTTTGAAGGTTGTCATAGTAGTTTTGTAATCAATATTGATTAATGGATTAAGACCTCGTTGAGAGAGGAGAAATCACCTGGGGGTGGACTGGAATATTTTGAGTTCAAACGAACCAGGATAACCAACGTGATCTTTTATTTAAGTTCTAAAAATCCCAATTCAAACCCCCCTTTCTTGTGTTTTTCCATTCTTCAATAATGTCATCATTTGAGGCAAGTGCTCTTTTGCGTCTTCTTCTAGGTCTTGTGGACGTGCTTGCAATGTTTTTAGAAGGAGCTTATTGTTCAGTATCCCCTTGTTCAATTTCTTGCTCCATTTCATCTGGTTGGGCATTCCCTTGGTTGTTTCGCGCATTATCTCCAAGTGAAAGAGCATTAAGGTCATAAAGCCACATTTCCATGTTTGTGATATCAGTAAGTGAAATGTTTGGAAAAATGACACTAGGGACAACTTTGTTATGCACCATTAGATTATACCTACCATCTCTTTCGATCTTAATCAAGTGGTTATCCTGATAGTTGTCAATGTCAATGAATGTGGGCAGCAGTGGTGGTAGATTTGCAAGCTTGTCTTCGAGGTGCAGGTCAAGTGCTATAGAGGTGACTAGCCCACCAGTGCAGAAAGGCGTAGAACCTCTTACGCACAAAGACTGAATATGTGATAGAAGGAACGTGCTCGCATTGATCTGTTGGTTGGGAGTGAAGGTACAGTGGAGGAGGAACAATTCTTTAGAATTAACTTTGTTGTTGTTAATCATCCCAAATATAGTGTTGGAGATGACACGATGAAAAAACCTGATATCAGGATTATGAATGGATGAAGCATAAAGTCCCTCCTAACTGCTCGGTTCCTCATTAGAGAGAGCTTTCCAAAGATTAAAAGTTGTAGATGCCCAATCTTGGTCTTTAGGAATACGGTGGTGTACTACTCCCTCATGAGGGAAGCGGAAGAAAGCACTCAGAGTAGATTGACTTATAGAATATTCATCGTTGAACATTCTAAAAGTAGTTGAGTCGGATAGGTGCTGACTTTCGTCGCACGGTGGTTTGTATGAGAACGAGCTTAAAAATTCCAAAGTCAGTGACTCATACGTTAGAAGATTCTGGGTGCAGATGAATGGTAAGTTAGAGTTTCGGAGTAACCATCACACACTATCGAGCAATCCTAATTTTCACAAGCACTAAGTATCAACATACCGTGTAGGGACTACTGAGCGTTGATAAAATTTGAGATATTGCGCTCTTTGGTGCTCTCTGGCTTCTCCATTTCAAAAAGTAATTTTGGAAAGGTCTGGCTCTGGTCTTGAACTTCTGCGTGCCATTGTTGAAGCAAGGATAGAAGAAGGGTAGGAGTTTGTGTCAGAAGTTGGGGGTTTTGGAATGGAAGTGGGTTTGGAGAGTGGTTATGTAAAGAAATATAATGATGGAAATAAGTGGGGATTAATGAATTTTGATGTTAATGATAATGGAGTGATTTAAATAGGCGGAGGTTTAATGTAGTTAAAGTGGAGGTTTGAAGAAAATATGAAGAAGAAGAGTTCGACGAGGGTTTCTGTGATAAAACAAAAACGCTTATGTTTCTAACTTCCTGCCAAGGGGCACGCTATTGTGTCGAGCGGGATAGATTTTGTGCAGTTTGATGGACGTCACACTTGTATGGCGAATGACACGTGGCACAAAATAAGAATAAAAAATTAAAATTTTGTTTCCCATACTTTCCATATCTTTCAAAAATTAAACTCATACATTTTCAATACTTGCAAGCATGTTGTGCGTATATATATATATATATATATATATATATATATATATATATATATATATATATATATATGTGTGTGTGTGTGTGTGTGTGTGTGTGTGTGTGTGTGTGTGTGTGTGTGTGTGTGTGTGTGTGTGTGTGTGTGTGTGTGTGTGTGAACATGATAATAATAGTGCATTAAATGAAAAGTAATGTCTTGTAAATTCCACAGGTAAATGAATGAAATACTGAACAAAATATAACTGAACAGAAAATAAATAAAAATTGAATTAGCAAATAATGAAAATTCTGATCTAACAAGTCTTCTCCCCGCACTTAAACAAAACATTATCCGCAATGTTTAAAAGTGTAAAGAAGATATGCAGTAAGTCCAAAAAATTAGCTACGTCAATTGTTAAGAAGAGAAGCGGAGTAGATATGCTAGTAAAGATAGTCCAACTGGTCAACAACCACATCCATGAAAGAATGGAAGTCGATCCTCAGAATAATAAGCTCATCCCTCAACAAATCAAGCTCAGATTGTAAAGCATTTATAGCAGGCCCATGATCAAATACGAGAGGTGGAGTAGAAACTGGAGCGGCGGGGGTGTTTGAGTCAACCTCATTGGGAGAAGGAGAATGATGGTAAAAAGGAGGGGTTTTGGGGTCAATTTCCTCATCAGACAGGAATGAGTCAAGGTGGTCATAAATCATGGGTGTCTCAGGAGTAGGTGGTGGTGTAATGTGTGCTTCGGCCCAAACATATAACCAATTGTTCCTGACAAGCACACTAGTCCTAAGGTCAGGTAGGGTAAAAAGGGGAATTAACTGATTATTAATGAGCAGTTCAAAGTTATCCGGGCCTAGGTTTCCAATTATTCCCCTATTGAAACAAAAAATGATATTTATTGGTTGAAATCTACCTAGAGGGACAAGGTTTACCAGTGGTTGTCTTAAGTTGATAACATCTTCTATCATGGTTACTAAGCCTCCTATCAGGATGGGTTCTTGGAAAGTTCTCGCAAGATGGTGAAAGTTGGCTATCATAAAGGTAGCTCCGTTTACGGGACGGTTTTACGAAGCACGGAACATAATGAAAAGCTTGGCTCTAGATACTGTGGTTATATTTTTTGGCTTACTAAAGAGGGTGTGTGCTACGATCTTATAAAAATATCTTAAGGCATGGTTATGAATGTTTTCTGAGTGCATGTCATCAGGATCAGGGTTACTTATACCTGTAATATCCCCCCAGAAATAGTCTAGCTCACCCACATTGAAAAGTTCCTCTTGGATCACGGTGAATGCATCTAGGCCGTGTGGAAAACCTAACAGTTCTGCCATATCCTTATGGGTATAGGTGTATTCAATATTAAACAGCGTAAACCTAATTAGTCCTCTATTAAACCCTAGACCATTGTTAGGTTTGTAGACAAGTGAGCTTAGAAACTCCAGGGTTAATCTACGGTAGGAACTAAACCTTCTTCTTAGGGAAGATGTGCCCCAGCTTATTTGGCTTAATAGGAACAAGACACTGTCTCGGATTCCTAATGTGATCATAGCAGGTCCGTCATGGTAGATACTCAATCTTATCTCCCTATCAGATAAAGACTCAAACCTCCTCTGCTGATTCATTCGTCTAAAAATAATGCCCATAGTATCAACCGAATTCATCGTGGTTAGTGCAATTAGCTACTAGTAAAGTTAGCTTGAAGCAGGTTGACAGTTAAAATTAAGTTAGTAGAGGGTAAAATTAGAGAAACAATACTGCATAATTTTTATAAGATTAGAAATAAGCAATACCAAAAATAAGAAAAGAAAAGAAAAACTAAAAATAAGAAGCAAAAAGAAAAGACTAAAAAGTGGGTTGTCTCCTAATAAGTGCTTTGTTTAAAGTCGTAAGATCGACATAACATGGTGATTAGTCTAATGAATAGGGTGGAAGCACATCTAGCATAAATGTTGTGTAATATTCCTTATTATTGATGTTATGATAATGCTTTAGACGTTGTCCGTTGACGATAAAAGGTTCCCTACACATTCCTTTGATTTCTATTGCGCCATTTTGAAAAACCTTAGTGACTTCAAAGGGACCAGACCACCTAGAGTGAATTTTCCCGGAAATAGTTTAAGTCTAGAATTAAATAGGAGAACTATATCGCCTTCATTGAATTTTTTTCTAGATATTTGTTTATCGTGCCATTTTTTAGTTCTCTCCTTATAAATCCGAGCATTCTCGTAAGCGTCTAGTCTAAGTTTTTCAAGTTTGCGGATATCTAAGATTCTTTTCTCACCCGCGGTAGTGTAATTTAAATTAAGGGTCTTAATGGCCCAATAAGCTTTATGTTCTATTTCTACCGGCAGATGACATGATTTCCCATAGACTAGTTTAAATGGCATGGTTTCGATTGGAGTTTGTATGTCGTCCTATATGCCTATATAATTTCGTCTAACTTAGATGACCAATCTTTCCAAGAGGTTTCTACCATTTTTTCTAAGATTTTCTTAATCTCCCTGTTGGAGACCTCTACTTGCCCACTTGTTTGTGGATGATAAGGTGTTGCGACACGATGTCAGACTCCATACTTTGCTAATAATTTTTCTAAGATTTTAGAAATGAAATGGGAGCCACCGTCACTGATGACAAGTCTCGGACACCGAATCTTGGAAAGATTATGTTCTTTAAAAGCCTGACTATTATTCGTGTGTCATTTGTTGGAGAGGCTACAGCCTCGATCCATTTTGAAACATAGTCGACAGCAACTAGTATATAGTGATTTCAGAAGGAAGATGGGAAGGGTCCCATGAAATCAATTCCCCATACGTTAAAGACTTCCACTTCTAGAACTCCTTTTGAGGCATCTCATCGCGTCTAGAGATGTTTACAGTGCGTTGGAATTGGTCACAATTTTTAACCGCGATATGGACATCTTTCCACATATTAGGCCAATAGAGGCCAGCTTGTAATATTTTAGCGCAGGTCTTTGAAGTACTCGCATGTCCTCCATAGGGAGCAGCATGAAAGTGGAAAATTATGTTTTCAATTTCATTTTTGGGAACACATCAATGGAAAATACCATTGGTGCCTGTGATACGGTGGCCATAACCGAACTGTTTTGAAATGCTGGTTTGCGTTTTGTGTTTGTTTTTGCAAAATGTCGCGGTAAGCAAGAGTCACCACCGACTTTTATTTTATCCAACAAGGAAAGGAAAAAAGCACAGAAAAATTCCTTTTTCGAGATATTTCTGAGTACGGGGGGTAGATTATAGAAAGGGAAGGTATTAGCACCCTTTCTATCCATGGTTTTCCATGGGCTCTTAGGTACTTGCTCATCATTTTCAAAATTGTTTTCTTTGTGTTTGTGGGTTTGAAAAGTTTTTGTTTTAAATTCAATTTAACTTGTGCTTCTATCTTCAAGAGTGTAATGAAGTGTTTTTGAAAACTTTATTTTGTAAAGAAAGTGTAAGTGTGAAAAAAAGTTTTGTTTGAGAAAGTACTTAAAAGCTAATCTGTTTACTCGAAAAAGGAATCGTTCTATATTTGTTTCCTTTAGACAATGCTATCCCACTATTAGTGAGTAGGTAGCACCGTCGTTGGAATTTGAGGGTCAATTCGAAAGGGACATACAGTCACTAAAGCAACGTTAGGACGTCTTAGTGGTAACCCTAATGTCTTAGATCATTTATCTGAGGTAATAATATTTGAGGCAACCTTTCCGAGGCAACTATGATCTTTTAGACAAGAGGACGACCTCTAAAACAACCTATACTCAATGACCGTTTTAACAAAGGAAACCAAGTGGGAGTGTACCCTAGGAGTGCGCATGTGTGAGTGTTTTGATTTCAGTTATTTATCTTTGCACATTTAGGGTGATCTAACTGTTTAAAATTAGCCATACATTCTTGTCATGCAAACCCTTAATTATATCTAGAAGTTAAATATTTGCAGAAATTAAATTGCAGAAAGTAAACTAAGCTATTACAAGGCTTTGGGTATTTACATAGCCAAAAACAACCCTTTGAAATTAAAAGCGGTAAAAGTAAATAAATTTCCTAATTTAATTATTACAAACCGGGAGCAGATACAATAATTGGATAAAAATAAAGTGCGCGAGAAAATTAGATTGAATGCGAAACTAGGGTTTTGACCCTTCTATCCTAATTAAAAGAGAAAATTGTTTTTTGTTGTTTTTAATATTTTTAAAAGAAAAGAGATTAGGTTTTAAAAAATAAATGCTAAATTAATTAGTTAATTAAGTTAATTAATGAAAACAATTACAAGACCTATTTTTTGAGTTTTTATTATTTTAGGTAAAAATAAAATGATTAAGTTAGTAATAAAACCTATTTATTCTAATTAATTTTAATTATTTGCAAAAGAATTAAAGTTGTCTAAATTAATCAAACCTAATTAAATTAATTGATTTTTTTTACTAAAAATAAATATCTAAAATTTAATTGGACATAAAAAAAAATTTGATGATTTTTTTGATAAAAAGAGAGAATTAATTTGATGGTTAGTAAATAAATAATAAATAAATAAATGAAATAAAAGAAAATATAAAAGATGAGATATGGGCCTGAATTGGGGGTGCCAATAGCTGAAATTTGGGCCCATAAGAGAAGGTCCACGTTGACTTTTGTAATCCTGTATGGCATCTTTGACTTGGCTTATGGTGCACTCTCAATGGTGGCCACCAGATTTGGCTATCTGACGTGTTGGATGATGAGGGAGTATGATGGACATTAGGGTAACGCGAGCATTGGATTGCCTGCAAGAAAATATGAAAATAGAAAATGCTGGAGGCAGGGATCGAACCCCTGACCTCCAGTCTTCTAACGCCTTAAGCATCTACCTAGCAACCACTGGGGCACTTTGTTTTTATTGTACAGTTAATGAATAATAAAAATAATATACAAAACATGCGTTAGTGGAGAACAAAAGAAAAGGCGCGTTGATCATTTGAATTAGCCACTAGGGGAGCGAGACTTCATCATCTCCTTCCTCTCTCTGTGGGTAAAGGTTCGTTCACCTATACCTACGGACAAATGTTCGTTGCTACATACTTTTCTCTCTCAAAATCCTCCACAGGCCATGGAAATAACATCCAATGCCATGGTTGTGTCTGTTTCGTCCTCCTGATCAAAATCGTACCACTTACAAAGGCCAATTATTCCTGAAATCAAAAACCCTAATTCGAAGCTCTAAAACCTAACAATGGTGAAATTCTATACAGGCCATAAAAATGCAATTAAAGAATACATAGAGCTTGCAAACATGATTGTGATCAAGAATGTATAATTATTTCAACCTAACATTGCATAAATCATGATATACGAATTCAAAAATAGGGTGAAGTTGTGAATGACTTACAGTGCGATTTGGGGCTTGAATGGACTTATTCTTGATGGCTTTAGCTTGCTGAGAGTTCCAGGAAGCGATTGGGATAGATAACAAGCCTTGAGGATGCCTCTAACTATCAATTCGATCTCACACTTTTTTGCTTTTTTTTCAAATCTGGTTCTCCTTCTCACGCCTGTTTCTAACTGGTTTTTAGGTCTGGCCTCTTTCTATATGTAACAAAGAATGAATCAGGGTTGATAATTGATCCAAATCTTCCTCCTTTAATCCTTTTTTATTTGATTTGATTCTCCTTTTAAAACCTTTCCAAACATGATTTTTTCAATCTTTTTGTCCACTCTAATGCCTTGCACGAATTTGAATGATTGCTAGCTGTGCAATAAAGCCTGAAACAAGCATCAAAGCTTTGGTTTTCAATAATTTGGATTTTATATGATTTATTATGATTTAAATTAAATTAATTCAAATAAAAATCAAAATAAATAATAAAAATAAGATATAGACAAGTGGAAAAGGCTAGAGCACGTGGGCTATGTTGCCAACTCAAAACAAGTGAAAAAGATTGGGCCCATTTGGCAAAAATTGATGTTTTAGGGATAGTTGACTTTTGGCAATTTTGCAAAAAAGGTCAACTTCACCAATGCATAACTTCCTCAATTTTGACTCTTTGGAGGTGTTCTTGGACTTTTTAGAAAGCTTGAGATGTGCTCTAAGAAACCCTTTTGGTCTCATTTCAATTTGATATTCCATGCTCATGTATGAAGCTTTTACAAAAAAGGTGTTTTTGTTGACTTTTCAAAATGACTTATAATGTCCAAATTCATAACTTCTTGTGAGTGCATATTTTGATCTTGGGAGTTGAATATGGATTGTAGGTAATTTCATCCGCTTCAAAATGAGATTTGGATGGGTCATTTATCATAAAGTATGAGAAAGTTATGATTGGTCAAAGTTGGGTTGACTTTTCCTGCAAAACCCTAATTTAGCAACTTTTGAGTCTTGATGAATTATGAGCAATCCTTAATGAATCATGATCAACCCTTGATCAAATGATGAAATATACTTCAAAATAAGGATGTTGACCAAAAATCTTGAAATTTGACTGTATGTGGGCCACAGTTAACTTTTGCCCTAGCACAGTCGATTTTTGGACCTTTGAACAATTGACTGAGCAAACTTTCTCTGCAAGGCTTGAAACTTGACATAGTTGATATTGAGAACATATTAGGACATTGGTGAGAACTTGGGACCATTTGGATTCAAGTATCTTGATGCAACATGAAACCCTAATTTGAAGTAGACTGCCTTAGGAGAGAGCTTGTTTGGCCAACCCTTGGACTACCTTAGGAGAGAGCTTGTCTGGCCAACCCTTGGACTACCTTGAGAAACTTGAGGATCTTTCCTGAAATGTTTTGAGAAATATGGGAGGGAAAATTTTGGGGTACAACAGCTGCCCCTGTTCAATCTTCTTAAACCTGAGGGTGTAGATTGGCTTTCGTGCCTTTCGTAATCCGAAGGTGGAAGATGATTGAACACTAAAGTGCCCAGAAATTTGCACTCGCATGAAGTGGTAGTTGTCTTGTGATGTCAGGAATGGGCTTATAGATGCCATTTGGAAATTTTTGTCGAGGGGATGGGCTTAAAGATGTCATCTGAAGGAGTGTCGATCGCGTAAGAGATTCCTTAGCGAGAGCCCGTATACCTGTCGTTGAGGAAGATTCTGCTGGGGGAAGGCTGATCTTTGTCCTGAGAAAATAGAATTTTAGGAGCATATTTCGTCCGTTTATTCTACTGAGGAATTGTCTCTTAGCTGAGGAAGTGAAAATGAACTGTGATTTAGTCGTGGTCCAGGCTTCATAGTAATAAGACCGACTGCTACCTGGTCGTAATCCAGGCCTTATAGTGACTTACTGGAGGGATAAAATTAAACTTGCTATCCAGTCGTAATCCAGGTTTCGCAACTTCTTAATTCTTATCTGGTCGTAATCTAAGTTTCAGAAGGAATTCAAATGTTATTCGGTCGCATCCGGGCTTTAACTTGAATTTATGGCACACTAATATTCGGTCGACATCGGGCTTCTTAGTAGTTGTCCAGGTAAGCTGCTATTTGGTCGAAATCCAAACTTTGTAGGGTCTTGTACTACTATCTGTTCGTAATCCAGGCTTCAGTCCTTTTATCGTTATCCATTCGTAGTCTAGGCTTCATGGTATTCCGTATTGTTGTCTGGTCGTAATCCAGGCTTCGCAATACTTTACTTCTTATATGGTCGTAATCCAGTCTTCAGAACACTTTACTTCTTGTCTGGTCGTAATCCAGTCTTTAGAAGAAATCTAATGGCTATCCGGTCGTAATCCGGGATTCCCTTTGGCTGTGGGCCAACTAACATCCGATTGTAATTCGAGCTTTATAGTATCTGGTCGGGTGAACTGCTATTTGGTCGTAATCCAAGATACACAGTGTCCCTTATCTGTTATCTGGTCGAAATCCAGTCTTCATAATACTTTACTTCTTGCCTGGTCGTAATCCAGTCTTTAGAAGAGATCAAATAGTTATCCGGTCGTAATCTGGGATTCCCTTTGGCTTGGGTCCAACTAACATCCGGTCGTAATCCGAGCTTTATAGTATCTGGCTGGGTGAACTGCTATTTGGTCGTAATCTAAGCTACATAGTATCCTTTATCTGTTATCTGGTCGAAATCCAGCCTTCACAGTGTCTTTAACCGCTATTTGGTCGTAATCCAGGTTTCACAGGAACTTGTATTGTTGTCTGGTCGAAATCCAGGCTTCACAATAACTTGTTGAGCTTTTATCCGGTCGTAATACGGGATTCACGGCTTGCTGAGGATTTAAACTATTGTCCAGTCGAATCTGGGCTTCATAGTTTGCTTTTGTGAGAATTTGATTGTATCTTTCCTGAAAGGTAAAGATTAGTTGTATGTGATGCATGATATGTATCAGGCAATGATGTTCTCAAAATAAATGAGATTGTGCTGTATGATGTGTATATGCATGTGTCATGATGTATGGAAATGTGATGTTTTTAGATAGGGAAAATAAATCCCGGGTTGCTGCTGGAGAAAAGAATTAAATTCTTCGTTTCCGCTGGAGCTAGTGGATGAAGATGCTTGTGAGAATAAACCTGCAGGGGAGGATAACTTCGCTGGAGAATAAGCTGACGAGGAAGTGGCTCTGTGGGGAGGACATGCTCTGCTAAGGATTTAGCTGATAAATTCGGCTGGGGATGAATTACCGTTGCTGGCGATACCGAATCTTGTTGGGGATTGAGTTTCTGTTTGTGAAAGGAATGAACTCCGCTGGGGATGATCTTTCAGTTGCGTCCTCACTGGGGATAACCTTTTAGACTCTACTGGGGACAATATTCCAGAGTCTACTGGGGATGATTCTCCTAACTCCACTGGGGATAATTCTCCAGACTCCGCTGGGGATAATTGTCTAGTGCTGATGATGGATAAACTCTGCTTGGGGAGAATATTGTCGACTGATTCGCGGTTGTGAGCCTCAGCTGGAGAGAGTTAACATTACTGGTCTTTCTCTTACTTTGCAGAGAGTGAATGTATCTTAGTCATATTCTTCAGCTAAACCTACCTCTGTACATGGTGGATAGAGCAACTGTAAGGTCTGGACAATTCCTATTTGCCCATGTTCCTGATATTACGAGTAATCGTCTTTTGTTTCGCATGTAAATATTTATGAACAACAATCAATGTCAAATTCATATATCAAAAATTAACATTGGACGTTCTTGCAAAACAAAACAGAAAAGAGAAAATTTTGAAATTTATTTGTGGAAATGAATTGCATTGATTTTGAAGTTTGGCCTGTAAATAGGCGTTTTTGTACAAGAGGCTGACGTCCTAGTAAGAGAAAGCCCCCGAACATATAGAATTTATACAATTTGTGAAAAAACAAAACAGCTATGTGAACAATCCCACTGGGTTCCAACTCTGTTGTTGCCTTTATATCCTCGAGCATCTCATCACCTTACTACTTGGTTGATGGTAGATCAGATTGATTAGTGTCGTCCGAGCTTGATAGTCGATACCGAAGTCTGGTTGCAAGGTCATCCAATGAGACATAGTGTTACGCTTTGATCCCTAATTTTTTCCTGGACCATCCTTTCGGGTTTTCAGTCCACCGGGATACCCTTTTTTGCCCAAGCCACTTTTTCATGTTTTCGACTTGCCGGGTGTATAGATTTTTATTTTCATCCCTTATTTTTACCCGAACCCTTTTGGTTCGCCGGGAAGCCCTTATTTTTGCCTAGGCCAGTCGATCTAGTGGGTCTTTGATTATGCGTAGTATTTTTTCACTATGTCTGCATTGACGGGGTGAGGAAGGTCGTCACCATCCATGGTGGTAAGAATCATAGCTCCTCCTGAGAAAATATTCTTAACCACAAATGGCCCTTTGTAAGTAGGGGTTCATTTGCCCCTGGGATCACCTTGAGGTAGGATGATTCGCTTGATCACCAGATCCCCAACTTGATACTCTTGTCGTCTAACTTTCTTGTTAAATGCCTTGATCATCCGTTTTTGATACGTTTGACCATGACAAATAGCAGTAAGTCTCTTTTCGTCGATTAAGTTCAGCTGATCAAGCCGGGTCTGAATCCAGTCATCTTCGCGCAAACCTGCATCCTTCATAATCCGAAGAGAGGGTATCTAGCTTCAATGGGCAAGACTGCCTCCATACCATATACCAAGGAATAGGGGGTTGCCCCTGTTGACGTTCGTGCTGAGGTACGGCACCCATGAAGAGCAAATGGTAACATCTCGTGCCAATCTTTGTATGTCACCATCATCTTCTTCATAATCTTCTTAATGTTCTTATTAGCCGCTTCAACAGCCCCATTCATCTTCGGCCGGTAGGGAGAAGAGTTGTGATATTGTATCTTGAAATGCTTGCAGAGCTCGGTGATCATCTTATTGTTGAGATTTGTACCATTATCCGTAATGATCCTCTCTGGTACACCGTATCGACAAATCAGATTGTACCGAATAAACCGTGCCACGACGTTCTTGGTTATAGTGGCAAAGGAAGCTACCTCAACCCACTTTGTAAAATAATCAATTGCTACCAGGATGAAATGATGCCCGTTGGACGAGGTAGGTCTGATCTCGCCGATCATATTGATTCCCCACATTGCAAAAGGCCAGGGAGCTGTCAAGACGTTCAGAGGAACCGGAGGTATGTGCACCTTATCAGCATAGACTTGGCACTTGTGACAGGTCCAAGAATGCTGATAACAATCGGCTTCCATTGTGGACCAGTAATATCCTGCCCGAAGGACTTTCTTTGTGATGGTGTGTCCACTAGAATGAGTTTCGAAAGTGACCTCATACAACTCTGCCATGATCCTTTCTGCTTCGTTCTTATCCACACATCGCAGTAAGGTTGAATCATGATTACGCTTGTAAAGGATACCATTACTGATGAAGAACTTTGTCGCGAACCTCCTCAGAAACTTCTTATCATTAACAGATGCACCCCCGGGGTACTCTTGAGCCTCAAGATACCTCTTTACCTCATGAAACCAGGGTTTATCTGCTTCCTCTTCAATCTCAATGTCACAACAATGTGCGGGTTCGTCCAACCTTTCAATGGTAATCCGGGGAGCCTCATTGTCCCACCTGACCTTGAACATAGAAGACATTGTAGCTAACGCGTCTGCCAACTGATTATCCTCTCTTAGGAAGTGTTCAAAGGTTATCTCCTTAAAGTGTGAAAGTAACGTCAATATATACTCTTTGTAAGGAATAAGATTTGGGTGCTTCATATCCCACTCGCCTTTGATCTGACTGATCACAAGAGCGGAATCTCCGAATATACTTAAGAACCAAATCCTTAGGTCAATTGTTACTCAAAGACCCATAATGCACGCTTCATACTCTGCCATGTTGTTGGTGCAGTTGAAACATAATCGGGCGGTGAACGGAGTATGACAACCTTTAGGAGATATAATTACAGCGCTGATGCAATTACCCAAAGCGTTTGAAGCTCAATCAAAGTACATAGACCATCGGGATCCCTCCTCAGGTCCTTCATCCGGTCCAGGTGTCTCACAGTCAATCACTATAATGATATTCTCATCCGGGAACTCGAAGTTCATAGACTGGTAGTCATCCACTGCCTGATGTGCCAAATGATCTGCCAACACACTTCCCTTGATTGCTTTCTGGGTTGTGTATTGAATGTCATACTCAGTCAAGATCATCTGCCATCTTGCTATTCTTCCGGATAAGGCAGGCTTCTCGAAGATATACTTGATTAGATCCATCTTTGATATCAATAGAGTAGTGTGAGTCAGCATATACTGTCTCAGCCGGCGAGCAGCACATGCCAAAGCGCAGCAATTTTTATCAAGCAACGAGTATCGGGTCTCGCAGTCGGTAAACTTTTTGCTAAGTTAATAAATAGCATGCTCTTTTCGGCCAGACTCGTCATGCTTCCCCAGCACGCACCCCATTGAATTGTCGAGTATTGTCAAGTATAAGATCAAGGGTCTCCCTTCAACTGGAGGCATCAGAATAGGTGGCTCTTGGAGATATTCTTTGATCCTTTCGAAAGCGGCCTGACATTCATCATTCCATCTTACCACTTGATCTTTCTTCAGTAGCTTGAAGATTGGCTCAAAAGTAGCAGTTAGGTGTGAGATGAATCGGGAAATGTAATTCAACCGTCCCAAAAAGCCTCTGACTTCTTTTTCTGTTCGGGGAGCCGACATTTCCTGTATAGCCTTCACCTTTGCAGGATCCACCTGAATACCTTTATCACTAACAAAGAAACCCAACAGTTTACCAGATCTCACCCCGAAGGTGCATTTGTTCGGGTTTAACCTCAGCTTGTACAACTTCAACTTATCAAATAGCTTCTGAAGGTGGTCAAGATGTTCTTCTTCAGTCTTGGATCTTTCAATCATGTTGTTGACGTATACCTCAATCTCATGATGAATCATGTCGTGGAACAAAGTGACCATGGCGCGCTGATACGTTGCCCCAGCATTCTTCAATCCGAAAGGCATGACTTTGTAGCAAAAGGTACCCCACTGCGTAACAAAGGTTGTCTTCTCCATATCTTCTGGAGCCATCTTAATCTGATTGTAATCGGAGAAACCATCCATAAAGGAGAAGACCTTATGTTGTGCAGTGTTGTCAACCAGGACGTCGATATGAGGCAGAGGGAAATCATCCTTGGGGCTCGCCCTATTCAGATCCCTATAGTCAACACACATTCGAACCTTACCATCTTTCTTCGGTACTGGAACCACGTTGGCAACCCACTACGGGTAAGAAGTAACTGCTAAAAAACAGGCATCAAACTGTTTCATAACCTCAGCTTTGATTTTCTCAGACATCTCTGGGCGCATTCGGCGAACTTTCTGTTTCACTGGAGGACAGTCTTCCTTGGTGGGTAGGCGGTGAACCACAATATCAGTATCCAACCCAGGAATATCCTAATAAGACCAGGCAAAGATCTCAACATAGTCACGTAGCATCTGAATCAACTGTTGCTTAACACTAGGCTCCAGATTTGCACCGATCTTGACCTCTTTCTTGTCTACCTCTGTACCTAGATTAACTGATTCCACTGGCTCTTCATAAGACTGTATGGCCTTCTCTTCCTGAAGTAACAGTCTAGCAAGTTCCCCAGGAACTTCACAATCATCCTCACCTTCGTCCTTGGCTTGTTTGATCGGACTTTCAAAGTCATAACTGGCAGTAGCAGAGTCGTTATCAGTGGGATCCAGAGTGGATGTAGACCAGTATATGTGAGTGTGTGTAAGACAATAGCTGCTTTGCAAGACAAAAGAAAAACAAGGAGCGTAATATTTGTAATCCAAGAAAACATCCAATGCTTTTATTAATGATATATGGAAATGAAACATAATAAGCCCTCAAACAAAACCACGGTGTCTCGGGCAAGGCACCAGGCCATAAAGTTTTAAAATTTTCTGTTAAAAAACTCGAAACAAAAGTCTTATTACTGTGTAATAAAAGAAATTTGCACGAAGTCCTTTGTCGTCCAATTGCTTAATCAGCCGTCGATAGTCGGTTAAATCCAGCTGTCAAACTCAGACTCTTCATCATCGTCTTCAATCGCATTCACTCCCGAATTAGTGATAAACAGGGGAGGTCCTCCAATCCGCGCACACTGAACATCCCTTTGAGCTTCTGCAGTAAAACTCAAACCAAACTTGTCAGTTTTGTGTGCAAAGTCAGGGATTTGGCCCCAATTCGCACACCCACCTTTTTCAACAACAGCCCGGGCATCCTTGAGGGAAGCCATCTTCATTGGAGGATCTTCAGCAACAGTTTCAGTCGACGCCAGAGTCTGGGGGACTTCTTCAAAGTTTTGACACGGGGTTTCAATGAACTCCCCGTCCATCTCCACATACCGGAAAGAGTTAAGGTGGCTCACCATGTACTCCTCTTCTCCTCGTACTGTAACAATTTTCCCTTTTACTGGGTACTTTAAAATCTGATGGAGCGTAGAAGTTAATGCCCCAGCTTTATAGATCCACGGGCGACCCAACAAACAGGAATAAGATGGCCGAATGTCCATCACATAGAATGTAGACGCAAAAGTCTGGGAACCAACCTTGACAGGAATATCCACCTCTCCATGTACCATCCTTTTGGACCCATCAAAGGCCCTAACCACAATATTGCTTGGTTTCAGTACCAACCCTTCACAGTCCAACCGGTCTAATGCTTTCTTGGGTAAAACATTCAACGAGGACCCAGTGTCCACCAGCACATGAGCTAGAGTAGTGCCCCTGCACTCGATTGAAACATGCAGAGCATCATTATGATTCTTTCCTTTGGTAGTCAAGTCTGCGTCAGAGAAACCCAACCCGTTGTCAGCTGTTAAACTGGCCACACAGTCTTTGAACTGGTCAGCAGATGTTTCCTGCGGCACATGCGCAGTTTTAAGGAAAGCAATCAGAGCCTTAGCATAGGCTTCTGAGCACAATAATAAAGACAACATAGAGATCTTTGACGGGGTTTGCCCCAGCTGTTCGACTACGTTGTAGTCACTCTTTTTGATGATCTTCAAAATTTCCTCTATCTCCTGTCTAGAGGATTCAACAGTAATCTTCTTCAGTGCCTCCGTCCGGGCAGGCTCAGGGGTAATGATTGGAACATGAACAGGGGTAGTAGCAGATGTACTGGCAGGTGTAATAACAATAGGTTTTTGAATAATTGGTGGGGAAATATCAGGAGAGAAAAGTCTTCCATTGCGGGTGACTTTACTAGATCCAACAATATTTCTGACATCAGTATCAGCCTCTTCGTCCTTCAAGTCTTGTTTAATCCCATGATAATACACGTCAGCCCCATAGTGCCACGGGACAGCCTTATCTGACGTGTAAGGGATAGGTCCATGAATGGTAATGATCAATGGAGCAATTCTCGGAACAAATGTAATTCTAACAGGCTTTCTCGAGGAAGCCTTGGAAGAATTGGCGGAAATGGTGATTATAGAAACATCTTCAAAAGGAAACAATGGAACCAAAGTTTTCTCAAACATAATTTCTTTGTTATCCACCAGGCGTTGAACACATGACTTCAATAGATGGCAACTAGTAGGTAGGACAGAAATAGATGGCAACCTTCGCCACAGCCCGGAAATAAACCGGCTAACAGAAGGTTCTTCTTCACAGTCATCAATGGAGTAGCAATGTCTTTTACGGAAGTCACAAACGAGTCATTATCTACAGAATTCACTCCATGCTTGGGCATAAGAGCAGTCATAACATTAGGATTTTCCGTCGCTTCGAACTCAATCTCCTTAGTATCAATCAGATCCTGCACCTTATTCTTCAAGGCCCAGCAATTATTCGTATCATGCCCCGGGCTATCGGAGTGAAAAGCACAGCAAGCGTTCGGATTATACGACGGAGAGGTGGTAATAGGATTCTTTGGGGCTTCCCTCAGAGTCACCAAGTTGGTTTTTAACAACTGCGGTAGTATTTGAGACAGGGTCATACTGAGCCGAGTAGACTGTCTCTGAGGCCTCTCTGCTCTTGGCTGACTGTTGCGCTGAGGGGCAACAGTTGGTCTTGATATTACCACCGCATTAACTGCTTGGCGGCACTCAGGTCGATTTTGGCTCTTTGAGCTGTAAATTGCGCTAGATTCCTTCTTGAAAGGTTTCTTCTTGGTACTTGATGAAGTACCTTTCTGTATCTTGCCAGTTTTGATACCGGCCTCAATTCTCTCCCCAGTCATAATCAACTTGGTGAAACCAGACGATGAACTTCCGATCAAATGGTTGAAATATGGACCAGACAAGGTCCCAAGAAACATATCCACCAACTCCCTATCAGCCGGAGGGGGTTGGACTCTTCCTGCAAGATCTCTCCACTTCTGAGCGTAGTCCTTAAAACCTTCGCTCGCACCCATAGACATACCCTGAAGTTGAGTACGTGTGGGAGCAAGGTCGGCATTGTACTGGTACTGCTTGTAGAAAGCAGCAGCAAGATCCTCCCAGTTACGGATGTTAGCTCCTTCCAGTTGGTAGAACCATTCAAGTTGAGTCCCTGACAGACTATCTTGAAAGAAATGAATCCAGAGGTTCTTATCAGAAGTATATGGTTGAATCTTTCTAACATACGAGCGGAGGTGTAGCTTTGGGCAGGAGACCCCGTCGTACTTAGCAAAGACTGGTGCTTTAAACTTGTGCGGGATTACCACCCCAGATGCCAAACCCAAATCTCCAAAATCCAGCCCAGGTATCTTCTAGATCTCCATTGCGCTCAACCGGTCTTCGAGTTGCTTATACCTATCCTCAGCATGAGGATACTAGTCTTCATCGAAATCAGTGTCATGGTCAGAAACCACAGGGCTAGGTGCCCTCCTTTCTTCTAGATTCTCTCCCCCTCCAGATGAGTTAGACAAATAAACTTCTTCCCGCAACCTGTTCCCAAACCTGTGACCCATATTCAGGAGGACTGTCTTCTTCTTCTTCTTATCCTTCATGATAAGAGTCTTCATATCTTGTTGACCCTTGGCCAAGTTCATGAACATTTCTTGGAGCTGAGCATTTTGGGCTTGAAGAGCCTTGATAGCTTGATCAATAGATGTTTCAGAAGACATGATGTGCTGAAATAAACAGTGAAGAAGATGAGAAACCTGTAAGGGTACCTGTAATGAGGTGCATGGGAATGGAACGCGTATGATATGATTTCAAAGACTTTAGGGAGATTCAAATTTGTAAACCAAAATAAAACACACTTTTATTAGATTAAAAACTTGAAACAATGTTTAAATGTCGTTAAGGCGTTACAAAAGGAATACTGAAAATTAAGTCTAAACTAAAATCAATAAAAGACATCAGCGCTCCCATGGTCTTTTTTCCTTGGTGCTGACGTAATCGTTGAGGACCCTCTCATTCTCCAACTGCCTTGTAAGCTTCAGGATCTTCCGCTCCTGCTCATGATACTTCTCTCTGTAAGTATCCCGTTCCTCCCTTAGCTGGATCCAAGACCTCTTTAATGCCCCAATTTCAGTAGGCATGTATGGATGGAGGATGGTAGAAGGAACCCCTTCTTCATCAGTATGCTCCACTATCACAGGTAAGACAACTTCGTAGGGCATCCCTAGATTTTGAGCACGGGCTCGAACCCACCAGAGATATGGTTCCATCGGGAGAGAAGTCTTCATGCCTAGCTCATGTGGATCAGACCTGTTCACCCTATCCCAGGCTCGTATGAATTTGTGGCGGTGTCCCTCAACATCTCCCGTGAAGTCAAAGACAATGCTTGGAAGCAGCAACTCATGAGGTCCGTCCCTCCTAGCTCGCCCAAACTGTCGTAAGGCCAAACAAGCATTATAGGTGATCCCTCCTCTAATTCCCAGCAATGTAACATTGGGGTATTCCCCACAGCGATCAATAACAGCTACTTCTTCCATGTCTTTAGTACTCGTGATGATGTCCGTATGAGCAAGGGACATAATTCTGTAGGCCCAACCCATGCCTTCCTCGTTCTTCAAAACAGATTTGGGGAGGTGAGAAATAAACCACCTCGCCAGCAATGGTGCACAGCACATGAGAGTTCCCCATTTCTGAGCAGTACGGGCATAAAGAGCAGGGAGAATGTCACCTAAGAGAGTAGGCACTGGATTACGAGACATGAAGATCTTCACTGCGTTCACATCAACAAAGGAATCTGAATTTGGGAACAGAACCAAGCCATAGATGAGAAGAGCCAGGATGTCATCAAATGCTTGAAAGTCCAAACTATCCCAGAATTGTTGAGCCTGATTGTTGTACCCCAAAATTTTCCATCTCATATTATAAAGATTCTCCTCACAAGACTTCTTGAATTCAAGACCAGATTAGGGTTTGCTCAGCTCAAGACCTCACCTTGCACTAATAGCCTGAAATTAGGGTTTGAGTTTGCACAAGGATTTTTTGGACCATCAATGCTTCATGTGACTTTCATACACCATCTTGGACCCCTAAGATTGCTCATACCAAGTTTCAAGCCTTGAATCACATTTTTCCCAGTACATTGGACAGTTGACCTAAAAATCAGTTGTATTGGGAAAAAAGTCAACCCTAGCCAATTTACAGTCAAAATTCATAATTTTTGATCCACAACAACATTCTAGGCTCCTATTTACCATTTGATCAAGTTTGGACCACAACTCCTCAAGAAATTTGATCAAATCATCAAAAGGGAAAAATGGTCAAAATTAGGGTTTTGATTGAGAAAGGGCAATTTCTGATTTTTAACCTAGCCAATGATCAATTGGGTTCAAGTATGATTACAAGGACTCAATGGCATCATCTTGACCTAATCACATAGTTCAAAAGATCTCAAATGCATAGGATTGACAGATGAATTTTCCAGTCAACTGATCAAAAATCAACTGTACACTAAAAAGTCAAACTTTGACTTTTTGGTCAAAATCAAGTTCCAAGGGTCATAATTCATCAAGATGTGTCAAAATGTGAAAATTGTTGACCAAGAAACCTAAAATTATAAATTAGGGTTTTAATTTGAAATTTTTCATAACTTAGAATTTTTCTAAGTATGAAAAATTTCTTATTTTTTCCCAACTTTGTCCAACTTTTACACCATGATGCAATTGGATTGAAAGAAAACTTCCAACATGAAAGTTGTAGTCCTCCACAAAATCTACAACTTTGAATCACAAAGTTTTCCCAAAAGATGCTAGGATCTCAAGTTATGATTTTGTGAATAGGGGTCCATAAACTTTTTAACTTAGTGAAATTTTGCCCTAGTTTAGGCAGGTTTTTGACCTAACTTCATGGCAACTTGTCACCTAGTTACAAGAGGTATCTCAAGTTTCATTTCAAATATGGATTTTAGAGTATGTTGCAAGATTTCCAAAATGTCTAAGAACTCTCTAAGATCATTTATGGTTAGGGAGAATCGAAGAAGGGGAAATGGCAATTTATCACTTTTGTTCAAGGCATTTTCACCATGGTTCAAGTTGCAAATCTGTCCTAGCATGCTTGTACTTGGCATTACAGGTCCTAATCCTTTCTACACTCCATAATTGAATTCTAATTCAGTGGACAGTGGCTTTATTTTGATCTTTGGAGCATTGTACAATGAATTAATCCATTTATGGCATAAAGTTCATAATACTACTTTCATAAAGCTAGCTTTTTACAACTTTGCAAATCTTGAGCCATGGACCTGATCTTTTGTTGCAAACAAGATCCACAAACATCAGGAAAAGTACACCAACCCTATGCAGCTAACAAGCAAGCCTGTACAGGCCTTTGGCATTGGTCATGTCAACTTTCTTCAAAAGCAAGCAAACTTGCAAAAGTCAAGACAACTTGTGTATCTGTTAAAGGCAAGACTTTGTATCATTTCAAACAACTTCAGAACCTTGTCACAAGCCAATACACGATTGCCTAACATCCCAAACACTCTCAAACACCCAAATCACATTTTCTGCCCAAACAGGGCATCTTTTGTAAAACTCAAGCCAAATCATATTTTGCTCGTGCGTTTTTTGTTTCAAGGCTTCAAACACATTCCATACCTCCTACCTAAACTATCTAGGCCTTTGTCTTGTAACTGTAACCCCTGTTTCAAGCTTCACCATTTTCATATTTAGAGTTTGCAGGTTGACTTCTACAAGGAGTTTCAGGCAACTTCAAGGCAAGCTGAGCATTGGGATAGCTTGAGGGAACTTCAAGGAAGCTCACACGATCTTCAGGCCTCACTCAAAGTCCCCACATTGCCATATCCAAACTCAACTGAACAAGGTATTTTTCAAAGTTCTATCTCCTTATTTAGGCATCCTTAGGTCACGATTTGTGAAGCAAAAATGTAGTCCTTAACTTGCTTAAGTTGTACATATGCATATTTTCCATTTATATTAACTGAGTTAAGAGTATTTGATTGTTGAAGTTCATGAAAAAACTAGGTAAGAAATTAGGGCCATTAAAATTCTCCCTGATCTTTGAGAGTTAGGTCATGAATTTTATATCATTGGATTCGTAAGTTTACAAGCTACACTTTTTATGTTATGAGTTTTTGATTTCATGCAAGCTAGAGCAAGATACAGGTTTGGCTCAGAAACGCGCGCAGGAGGGAGCTGAAGGACAGGGACGAAGATGTCCTGGGCCTGGCGCCTTGGGCCTGTTATTATCCACACCCCATGTTTTGCTTTTACACCCCCCTGACCATTTTTCTTTTATTTTTTATATTTTCTTGCATATTTTATATTTTGACTTTAATAATTTTTTCTAAACATTAAAAAATCACAAAAAATATTTTATTTATTTTTTGCATTTTATTATATTTTTATTTTATTTTTTTTGCATAATAAATAGTTTGTTAGGATTTTATACTTTATTTTCGTAAATAAAACTTGTAAATAATTTAAAAATACTATACATTTTTATTTTTATTATTCATATGCATAAAATATTATTTCCACATATATTTTAATTTTTAACACTTGTAAATAATTTTATTTATTATTTCTTGTAAAAAGTGGACAAATAAAATAATAATAGAACATATTTTCTTTTAAAACAAAATTAGGGCTTCCCCTTTCAAAAATAATAACATTATTTTTCTCTTATTTTTAGGACTTAGATAATTTTATTTTTATCATACATAAAACAAATACAAAAACATTTTTGCATATTTACATTTTTATTGCATATTTAAATAATTGTTTATTTATTTATTGAACAATAAATTCAATTGGGTTGTAATAGTAAATTAGGGTTTTATTTTGTGCAAATATCCCCCATTCAAAACTTGTATCCCCCCTCCCATAATATTGGTGTAATAGTTTAGATTTACTTTACGCAATTTATCGCATTATATACATGTTTAGTAAATTAGGGTTTGTATGATAAGACAAAATCAAACAAATAGCATGACCTAATTCAAGACAAACAAAAATGCATGAAAAATTACAACATTTTGCACACAAGAACCCCTAGGGTTTCACTCACTTGGTTGCCTAAACAAAATGGCCATGGTATGTATGCTAGGTATCTTGGCAAAATCAAAACAAAAACAAAAGATCATAGTCCCTCGATGACGCTAGACAAGGTTACCTTAAAACAAAATGATCTTAGTCCCTAAAACTTGCTAAGATACTTGGCACCATTGCTATCATGGTCATACGATGACCCACGCCCGTCCCGTTTAACATCCAAAGATAGGTTTGATTACCAAAGCAATGGTAAATCGACAATGTCAAAGGAATAGAAATACATAGGAAAGACTTTTGAGTAGGTAGAATGCTTCTAGTTACTTGATCAAATTGCAAACCATCCTTGCTATTTTCAAACAAACACACACATTTCAAAACAATTTCCAAACAACTTTCAAAACATTGAAACATTTTTCAAAAGACAAACATCTTTGTATACATTCTTACAAATGAGAATCATTACAAAGATTGCCTAAACGATGGCCTCTTTTCAAAATACTTTCAAAAACACACAAAGCACCATTTTAAACAATTGGAAAAGCAAAGCAAGTGATCTAAACAAGTAACTAAGAGCCCATGGAAAACCATGGATGAAAAGGGTGCTAGCACCTTCCCTTTTCATAATCTACCCCCCTAATTCAAGAAAACATCTCAAAAGTCTTTCCTGTGCTTTTTTACCTTTCCTTTTGGATAAAATAAAAGTCGGTGGCGACTCTTGCTAAACCGAAACATTTGCGAACACAAACGCAAAACCTCAAGTCAGTTCTCCCACCGTATCACAGAACTGGCGACTCTGCTGGGGAAAATTATGAAAGTGGGGTTACCTTAAGGTTTTAGATCACCTTTGCATGCTTATCTTGTTTGACTTGTTTGCTTTACACTTTGGTTCTATTGTTTGGGTTTGAAACCTCTACCCGGATTTGGGAAACATTCATAGGTAAATAGCAATACGTTGTGGAAACTGTGTGGGGTATACCGACACGGTCTAAGCAATAGCTTTGTTAGTGTGACATATTTATGGGTACCGGTAGCCTTTGAGTCAATCAAAGAGAATACGGGGCCGCTGAGTGATGTCATGAAGCACTAACGAACTTCTAGAACGTTTACTTGACTAACTTGGCCTTTTAGGATGTAGTGAGATGATCGGTTTTGGTGCAATCCGAAGTTGGTAGATACTCGATACTACACTCATTGAGGGTTGGTTCCTTGGAATATTTCGGTCGCCAGTAAAGAGGCTGAATTGAAACAATGAACAAGGAAACAATCCAGTGATATTTTGAGCTCCTTAGAACCCGGTTACTATTTCTAGGACAAGATTGAGCCAACTAAACTTCAAGAGGGTACTTACCTATGAAACCCCATGCAAGCGTAAACTAGGATCTTGTGTGATTTGCTTGTACATATTACTTGTGCATAACATCATGGACATCATGAAGCATCATATGCATCCACTAACCATTTCAAGGATTTTGGAAATTCATCTTTGTTCCTGTTTTGTAGGTTATGGAATCACTTCGCAGGAAAACCATCCAAGTCAACCTTGTAAGAATTCCTCCACAACTCAAGGAGCTAGCTTCAAGGATTCCTGAGAACTCTCCATTCCCCTAGAGGCATGGTCGTCTTCTCAACTTAGTCACTTCCAACACAGAGGAAGACATGATGAAAGTTCTCTTCCAGTTCTTTGACCCTTTGCACCACTGCTTCACATTTCCTGACTACCAGCTTGTGCCCACTTTGGAGGAATTTTCTCAACTCTTGAGGATTCCTATTCTCAATCAACTACCTTTCAACAGTATGGAAAGAGATACAAAGCCAGAAGAGATTTCTCAAGCCTTAAACTTGCACTCCTCTGATGTCACAACACATTGGGAAACTAGAAGTGGTGTCAAAGGCTTCTTGGCAAAGTTCTTGTTTGAGAAGGCCCAAAGCTGCTTGAATTCCTTGGACTTACAAGCTTTTGAGGATATTGTAGCTCTTCTCATCTATGGGATGGTCTTGTTCCCTAACCCTGACCAACTCATAGATGTGAGTGCTGTCAAAATCTTCATGGCTCGCAACCTGGTGCCTACATTGCTTGGAGATATCTTGCACTCTTTTCACACTCGAACAATGAGGAAAAGAGGTGTTCTCATGTGTTGCACTCCTCTACTGGTAAGATGGTTTATTTCTCATATTCCCCAATCAGTCTTGAAGAATGAGCAAGGTTTGAGGTGTTCACAGCGATTGATGACTCTTACACATTCAGACATTCATTGGTGTTCTCGATCCAAAGAGAATGTTATCATCATCGACCGTTATGGGGAATTCCCTAATGTCCCTCTACTTGGCATTAGGGGAGGCATCACCTACAACCCTTGCTTGGCTCTAAGACAGTTTAGTTATGCCCGAAGGGATGGCCCACATAACATGATGATTCCAGACTTGGTTTTCGACTTCGACAACGACAATCAAGGACTCCGACAAAGGTTCATTCGAGCTTGGAGGATGCCAAACAAGGTAGACAGTAAGACCTTGGGACACAAGAATTATATTCCTCTTGAGCCTTACCTCAAGTGGGTACGAACCCGCGCCCAAAGTCTTATGATGCCTTACCCCTCCATTCTCCCTGTGATTATAGAGCCTGTTATGGAAGGAGAGGTTCCATACACCCTCCTACATCCTGACATGCCAACATCACTCGAAGACTTACAAAGGAGTTGGATAAAACTCAAGGGATAACGCGATACTTTTGAAGCCCAATTCTACGTCAGCGAGAAAAAGGTTTTGGAACTCACTCGTCAACTTCATGAAGAGCAGACTCTCAACACCTACATTGCACCAAAGAGGATGCGCAACGTCTTTTTACCTTAGAATTTTGTATTATTTTGCCCAAGGGGCATTGATGTACTAACAAATTTTATCTTATTAATATGACGTGTGTTTCTTTTTTGTTTAAAACAAATTTGAATTTCTGAATCCTTGAAAGCATTACATGAATACATATCATTCATCATATGCATAAACAGGTCTTCACACCAGGTTTCCTCATCTCTCTGATGTTTATTTCAGCAAGATGGATATTGAACAAACGGTCAAAGATTTGCAAGCTCATAATTCACAATTTCAACAGCTACTCCTAACCTTGGCTAAGGGGCAAGAGGAGCTCAAAACTCTGATAGAGAAAGAGAAAGAGAAAAAGAAGAAGAAGAGTGCTGGTGTGGCTACCTTGGGCAGAAGGTTTAAAGGTCAAGCCAGGCGGACTTTGGATTTTCCATCAACCTCTGAGGAAGGGGAGAGAAATGGTAAAGAGACTACAGTACCATCTGAAGCTAAAGAAGAGGAAGATGAGGACTACTCAGAACAACAATACCCTCCTGCCGATGACAAATACAAAAATCTGGAAGAGCGTCTAGCTGCCATGGAGATACAGAGAGTTCCGGGGTTGGATTTTGAGGAGTTAGGGTTGGTTTCTGGAATTGTAATCCCTCTTAAATTCAAAGTACCACTGTTTGCTAAGTACGATGGGGTGTCTTGTCCCAAGATGCACCTACGATATTATGTCAGGAAAATTCAACCACATTCTTCTGACAAAGACCTGTGGGTCCACTTTTTCCAGGACAGTTTGTCAGGAACGCAGCTTGATTGGTTCTACCAGTTGTAGAGGTCTGATGTCCATAATTGGGAAGATTTGGCAGCCACCTTCTATAAACAGTATCAATACAACGCCGACTTGGCACCAACCCGTACTCAACTCCAGGGTATGGCTATGGTGTCCAATGAGGGCTTCAAAGACTACGCCCAAAATGGAGGGATTTAGCCGGAAGGGTGCAACCACCTTTATCTGAAAGGGAGCTAGTGGACATGTTCTTGGGGACCCTGTCAGGTCCTTTCTTTAATCACCTGATTGGAAGCTCCTCTGTAGGTTTCACTGAGTTGATTTTAACTGGTGAGAGGATAGAAGCCGGTATTAGAAGCGGGAAAATTCAGAAATATGCGTCTACCTCTGCTGCTGTTAAAAAGCCCTTCACGTGAAAGAAAGAAGTGTTTGCTGTCTATGCTCAGAGGAATCAGGGAAGAACCGAATGATGACCAACTGTGGGGACAGTTATGATTCAAAAGTCTGCATCAGACCAGCCAAGAAACAATCAGCCTAGAAATGATCAGCCGAGGAATAACCATCAAAGGGTGGAAAGGCCTGTAAGGAAATTCACCAAAATAAACATGACTCCTGCTCAAGTCCTACCATATTTTTTGAAGTTAAATTTGTCCATGCTGAAAGAGGCCCCTAAATATCCTAATACTTCATCTCTGCACTACCATCTGAATGCCAGGTGCACTTACCATTCAGAAAGTCCAGGGCACGACACCAATAACAGATGGGCTCTGAAGAATAAGATTCAAGATCTGATTGACGCAAAGGAAGTTGAATTTGAAGCTTCTGAAAAACCTAGTGTTATCTCTGCTCCAATGCCTAGGCATGGACACAATGCTAGTGTTGTGGAAGAAGATCTATTTGTTTCTACTGTGGATGAACTGTTAACTCCTCTCCTAACCATCAAGTTAAATTTGTTGAAATCTGGGGTGTTCCCAGGTTGTGACCAAGACTGCCATACTTGCATGTCCTCATCATTTGACTATCCTCTATTGAAGAAAGGAATCCAACAATTGATTGATAACCAGGAAATTTTGTTTGAGAAAGCTCATGTCTCACCCATTCCAGTTTCAGAAGTTTCAATAATAACCATATACGCCAATCCTTCCAGGGTTCCTAAAAAACCCGTTAGGATTACATCCGCTCCTATGACTACTCTGTTGAAGATAACAATGCCTGGGCCCGCCCCATACAAATCAGATAAAATGGTACCATGGAACTATGGTGGAGAAATCTACTATCATGGTGTCAAACAGATTGAAGAGACTTCCGATGAAGAAAGTTCTGAAGAAGACAATTCCGACATCAGTAACATTGCTGGCACAAGCAAAATTACTCGTAGTGGAAGAATTTTCTCTCCAGAGATTCCGCCACCAAAGGCAGTCTCTGGACTCGTTCTGAAGATTACAGTTGTACCAGTGCTTACACCTGCAAGTGTACCCGCCAACAATGACAATGCAATTCTTACCCCTACTATCGCTGTTGAGAATAAAGGAAAGAATGTTCAAGAGGAGCTTGTCTTAACGAAGGCTTAATCACTTGTTATTCCTGAGACATCCAAGAGGGAGATGGAAGAAATCTTGAGGATCATTAAGAAAAGTGATTATGATATTGTTGAACAACTGGGGTAGACCCCCTCCAAAATCTCTATGTTAGTCCTGTTGCTGTGCTCTGAGGCACATGCTAAAGCTTTGGTCAAGTTTTTGAAGACAATGCACGTACCGCAAGAGACTTCTGCGGATCAATTCCAAGAGTGTGTGGATAGCCTGACAGTTGACAATGGTCTGGGTTTCTCTGATGCTGACCTGACCTCTAAAGGGAGAAAACATAACGATGCACTACATGTCTCAGTGGAATGCAGAGGAACCACCCTAGCTCATGTTTTGGTTGATACTGGATCATCTCTGAACGTCTTGCCAAAGAAAGCCTTGGATAGGTTGGATTGTGAAGGCCTAACCCTGAAACCCAGTAATATCATTGTGAGAGCATTCGACGACTCTAAAAGGATGGTCCATGGAGAGGTGGACATCCCGATCAAAGTGGGTACCCAGACGTTCAATTCAACATTCTACGTGATGGACATCCGTCCTTCCTACTCTTTCCTGTTGGGACGTCCCTGGATTCACAATGTCGGAGCTGTCACTTCCACCTTGCATCAAATTCTCAAGTACCCTGTCCAAGGGAAAATCATAATTGTTCATGGTGAAGAGGAATACATGATTAGTCATCTGAATTCTTTTTGATATGTATAATTGGATGGCGAATTCATTGAGACCCCTTTCCAACATTTTGAAGAGGTTTCTCAGGAAATAGCGGCGACCAAAGCGGTATCTTCAACTCCTGCGATCACAAGACCTGTACCTCGGATGTCTTCTCTAAAAGATGCAAGGGCAGTAGTGGAAGAAGGCGGATCCACTATCTGGGGGAAGCTTCCTGACTTTCCTTTCAAATCAGACAATTTTGGCCTGGGATTTACTTCGACTGCTCAGAAGGCCGTGCGCCGCTCCCGTGCCGAAGGGCCACCTGTGAAGATCAGCCACCAAGGGGTTAATGTGCTAGAGGACAGTGAAGAAGAGGGTAGCTTGGAAGACAGGATCTTTCCTATTGTTGGCGGAGGACTGTGCAACTTGGAAGCAAAAGACTTTGTTCCGATTACTTTCATACCGCAGTAATTTATCTTTTCCATTTCTGTTGGATCTATAATAATTCGTAAACAATTCATACTTTTTCAGCCTTGTGTCTTACCCGAGGCACATAGGTCCATTTGTAAGGGTTCTTATTTCATTTTCATATGTCATTTTAATGAATCATGGACGCTTTTCATATATAAACCTTTTATGCTCATTGTCTTTCTTTTACATTTTGTTATTTTAAGATGGTTATGCCCTTACACACACCCACACTCACAAATACAGGTACCTTTCCACTCCGGAACCCATGGGTAACGATACTGCTATAGCCTTCAGTGACTCTGAAGATCTAGTCTACCAAGCCGAATACAAAGGTGAGGAATATTGTGAGGTGCCAGGGGAATTGGCTAGACTTCTGCAACAAGAGGAAAGAACAATTTTGCCTCATGAGGAGCTGTTAGACACAATCAACTTGGGTACAGACGAAGACAGAAAGGAAATCAGAGTGGGTGCCAACCTAGAGCCAAGTGTCAAGGAGCGCTTAATTCAGTTGTTACATGAATATGTTGAGATCTTTGCCTGGTCATACGAAGACATACCGGGACTTGATACAGACATTGTGGTACACCATCTCCCTACAAGAGAAGATTGTCCACCAGTTAAGCAAAAAGTCTGCCACATGAGGCCCGACATGTCAGAGAAGATCAAAGCAGAAGTTATGAAGCAGTTCAATGCTGGATTTCTGGCTGTTACTTCATATCCTCAATGGGTTGCTAACATTGTGCCCGTGCCTAAGAAGGACGGCAAAGTGAGAATGTGCGTGGATTATAGAGACTTAAACAGGGCCAGCCCTAAAGATGATTTTCCACTTCCGCACATTTACATCCTGGTTGAAAACACAGCTCAGCACAAAGTATTTTCTTTCATGGATGGATTCTCAGGCTATAACCAGATCAAAATGGCGCCTGAGGACATGGATAAAACTACATTTGTTACACATTGGGGTACGTTCTGCTACAAAGTTATGCCATTCAGACTGAAGAATGTCGGGGCAACCTACCAGCGTGCCATGGTAGCTTTGTTTCATGATATGATACATCATGAGATAGAGGTCTACGTAGATGACATGATAGCCCGATCACAAACTGAAGAAGAACACCTTGATCACTTGCAAAAGCTGTTTGTCAGGTTGAAGGAGTACAAGCTCAGATTGAACCCAAACAAGTGCACATTCGGAGTCCGGTCCGGTAAACTCTTGCGTTTCATTGTCAGCAACAAAGGCATCGAGGTTGATCCAGCCAAAGTCAAAGCTATACAAGAAATGTATGCTCCTCGCACTGAGAAAGAGGTCAGAGATTTCTTGGGAAGCCTAAACTACATTGCTAGGTTCATTTCTCACCTAACATCTACCTGTGAACCAATCTTCAAGCTGTTGAAGAAAAATCAGGTAGTCAGATGGAATGATGACTGTCAAATTTCTTTCGATAAAATCAAGGAGTATTTGCTAGAACCTCCTATCTTGATGCCACCCGTCGAAGGAAGACCGCTAATCATGTATATGACCGTTCTAGAGAATTCAATGGGGTGCGTACTGGGCCAACATGACGAGTCTGGCCGAAAAGAGCATGCCATTTATTACCTTAGCAAAAATTTCACTAACTGTGAAACAAGATATTCACTGCTGGAGAAAACTTGTTGCGCTTTGGTATGGGCTGCTCTCCAGCTAAGGCAGTATATGTTGACTCATACCACTTTGCTGATATCTAAGATGGATCTGATCAAGTACATCTTTGAGAAGCCTGCTTTGTCCAGAAGGATAGCCAGATGGCAGATGATCCTAACGGAATACGACATACAGTACACAATCCAAAAAGCTATAAAGGGGAGTGTGCTAGCCGATCATCTGGCTCATCAAGCTGTTGAAGATTACCAATCCATGAGGTTCGACTTCCCTGACGAAGACATCATGACATGGGATAACGTTGAAGGTTTCAGACCATATGACGGACCTGAACCACGATCCCGATGGACCCTGTACTTTGATGGGGCCTCCAATGCACTTGGCAACGGTATCGGCGCGGTACTCATCTCCCCAGAGGGTTGCCATACACCTTTCACTGCCCGACTTTGCTTCAACTGTACGAACAACATGGCAGAGTATGAAGATTGCATCTTTGGACTCAAGGCTTCCATAGACTTGGGAATCAAATCTTTGATTGTGTTTGGGGACTCAGCTTTGGTCATCAGTCAGAACAAAGGAGAGTGGGATACTAAGCATCCAAACCTCATCCCTTACAAAGAACATGTCTTGACATTGCTACCACATTTCGAGCAGATTACCTTTGAGCACTTCTCGCGAGAAGAATATCAGCTAGCAGATGCTCTAGCTACAATGTCATCCATGTTTAAACTTAACTGGGACAATGAGGCTCCCCAAATCACCATTGAACGGATGGATGAACCTGCACATTGTCACGAGATTAACATCGAAGAAGTAGTGGACCAGCCATGGTTTCATGAAGTCAAAAGGTATCTCGAGGCGCAAGAATACCCTGAAGGAGCTTCAGTCAATGACAAAAAGTTCTTAAGGAAGTTCTCAGCTAAGTTCTTCCTAAGTAATGGAATCCTGTACAAGCGCAATCATGATTCTATTCTGCTCCGTTGTGTAGACAAGGCTGAAGCTGAAAGGATTATGGCTGAATTGCATGAAGGTACGTTTGGAACTCACTCTAGCGGGAATACAATGGCTAAGAAGATTCTAAGGGCAGGCTATTACTATCTACCATGGATGCTGACTGTTATCAACACTCCCGGACATGCCATAAATGTCAAATCTATGCCGACAAGGTACACGTGCCTCCAGTTCCTCTAAATGTCCTAACAGCTCCTTGGCCATTCGCTATGTGGGAAATCTACATGATTGGAGAGATCAAGCCTACAACATCCAATGGACACCATTTCATTCTGGTGGTCATTGATTATTTCACCAAGTGGTTCAAAGCAGCTTCCTTCGTATCTGTTATTAAGAATGTTGTTGCCCACTTCATCAAACAGAATCTCATTTGCCGGTACGATATCCCCGAAAGGATCATCACTGATAACGGTACAAACCTTAACAATACTATGATCATCTCCCTGTGCGAGAAGTTCAAGATTCAACATCACAATTCATCTCCCTACCGGCCAAAGAAGAACGGTGTTGTCGAAGCTGCGAACAAAAATATCAAGAAGATCATACAAAAGATGACAGTCACCTACAAGGACTGGCATGAAATGTTACCGTTTGCTCTTCACGGGTACCGTACCACGGCACGTACATCAACTGGGGAAACACCCTATTCTTTAGTTTATGGCATGGAAGCTATCTTGCCCATCGAGGTTCAGATTCCCTCCTTGAGAATCATGAAGGATGCTGGTTTGAGTGAAGACGATGGGTCCAAACTAGGCTTGATCAGTTAAACTTAATCGACGAGAAGAGACTTACTGCTGTTTGTCATGGTCAGACGTATCAAAAACAGATGATCAAGGCTTTCAACAAGAAAGTCGAACGACAAGTGTATCAAGTTGGAGATCTAGTGATCAATCGCATCATCTTGCCACAAAGTGATCCCAGGGGAAAATGGACTCCTACCTACGAAGGACCATTTATGATCAAGAACATCTTTTCTGGCGGGGTAATGATTTTAACCACCATGGATGGCAACGCCCTACCGCACCCTGCGAACGTAGACATAGTCAAAAGATACTACGCATAAATGACTCGCTAGGTTGACACACCTAGGGAAAAAAAGGGCATCCCGGTGAATCGAAAACCCGAAAGGGCGGTTCAGGCAAAAATTAGGGATAAACAATAAAATTTGTACACCCTGCAAGTTGAAAACCTGAAAGGGCGACTTGGGCAAAAAAGGGTTTCCCGGTGGACTGAAAACCCGAAAGGGCAGTCCAGGCAAAAGTTATGGAATTAAAGCGTATGACTATGTCTCGTCGGATCACTTTAAGGACAATCTCTTCATAGAAAAACCTGGAGTTTCTGATCAATCCAGTCATCTTCGAACGAAGCAACGAATGGACAAGATATTCGGAGTTACGAAGGCTATAGCAAAATGAGAACCCCATGGGATTTTTTACACATAGCTATCTTTTCTTTGTATAAAATTTTTCTCATTTTTTATGACACCATCCTCTTACTAGGATGTCTGTCTCCTTTGTACACAAATACTTATTCAAAGTAAATACAAAGATACCTCTTTAAAGTGCAAAAAACCTTTTGTTTTTTTTATACTTGTGTTTTTATTTGCAAAAACGTCCAATGATTCATTGATGAACATATGCATTTGAACATAATTACTGTTTACAAATAAACCGGGTGGAAAAGAAAAATTACTGACAGACTGAAAGGATAGGAAAACGTCTTTAGGCTATTCCAGGAGCAATCCATACAGTACATCATCTAGATTCCCAGCGGAGCTGAAACCTTGAAATACATATCCCCAACGGAGTTATAATTTCAAACCCTTAATTCCCATCAGAGTTAAGTTTTCAAACTCCCAATCCACAGTGGAGCAAAAACTTTGAGTTACAGGCCCCCAGCGGAGATAAAACCTTCTTCCCTAGTCGAGTCAAGATTTCCAACTACCAATCCCCAGTGGAGACCATCCAGTTTCTCCAAATTCCCCAGCAAGTTGTCTTGAAACCTGGAAATCAACCAGATAACAGTTAACCTTTGTCTATCCCCAACCTAGGTTAATTCCTCAGTAGAGTGGCATACAACCTAAGCTTCTGCACCTACTCTCCAGTAGTAAGCCTTCTTCCCTGCAGAGTTTTTATTCCTCAACAAGATGAAGATTCTCATTCTCAATTCCCCAGTAAGGTCGCCAGAATGAAGATTCTCATTCTTAATTCCCCGCAGAAGTCATCAGAGTTTTCCCTATTCCCTAGCAGAATAAGGTTTCCCTTTGTGTAATCACCAGTAGACGTTATCAAAGTTCTCTGGATTCTCCAAGCAGATTTCTCAAACAGTATTTGGGATTACTCTCACAACAGATTTTTGTCAATATTCCAATTTCAAGACTTGAAGGATCCCCATATCCCCAGTGAAATCACTAAGGATTTATTATTCCCAACAGTCGCCAAGGATTTCTCGTCCTCAGCAACTAAAGATTTTGAATCTCCAGCAGCGGTCAAGGATTTATTTTCCCCGACAGCAATCAAGGATTTATTTTCTTTAGCAAAACAGCGAATCAGCTTACATGCGCATACATTACATATATCATAAACATTGATAAAGCGTGTATAGTGCATCATACATTACATGCAACATAACTTTGTGTTTCAGCTAACATTTTACCCTTTTCAGGATAAGATTAACAGCTACTTTTGACAATGTTCAAAGATTTCAGATACAGTACAGATATGCACCAGACAAGGATGCCATTCTAATACTCATTCAGATCTCAACAACTTTCAAATACAGTTCAGATACACTCCAGACACGAAAGTCATTTTGATACCTATTCAGATTTCAAGTCAAAGATTCAAGTCCAGATACACTCCAGACACGAAAGTCATTTTGTTACTTATTCAGACCTCAACTTCATGATACAGTCCAGATACGCTCCAGAAACGGTTGCCATTCTGTCACTTATTCTGATTTTCCCAGCTCAGAGACGCTCCAGACACGGATGCCATTTTGTCGCTTATTCAGATTTCAGACTCAGATACAATACAGATACACTCCAGACACGGATGCCATTTTGTCGCTTATTCAGACTCAGATACAATACAGATACACTTTAGACACGGAAGTCATTCTGTTATTCATTCAGATTCAAGTATAGTTACAGCTCAGATACGCTCCAAACACGGCTGATATTCCCTTGCTCATACATATTCAGTCTTCAGATACAGTTCAGATACGCTCCAGACACTGATGCTATTCTGTTTCTCATTCAGATTCAGTCTCCAGATACAGCTCAGATACGTTCCAGACGCGAACACCATTCTGATACTCATTCTTCTGACTTACGACTTATAACTCAGCAAACATTCTTGGATGGCATCTACAAGCCCATCTCCGACAAGATTCTGTCACCTCTCTAAATGGCATCTTTAAGCCCATTCCCTTAACTACATTCTGACGAGTGCAAATTTATGGGCACTCTAGTGTTCAATCATCTTTTACCTTCGAGTAACGAACGGCAAAACTCGCCAATATAACTCTTCAGGTTCAAGAAGATTAAACAGGGGCAGCTGTTGCACCCCAAAATTTTCCCTCTCATATTATCAAGATTCTCCTCACAAGACTTCTTGGATTCAAGACCAGATTAGGGTTTGCTCAGCTCAAGACCTCACCTTGCACTGATAGCCTGAAATTAAGGTTTGAGTTTGCACAAGGATTTTTTGGACCATCAATGCTTCATGTGACTTTCATACACCATCTTGGACCCCTAAGATTTCTCATACCAAGTTTCAAGCCTTGAATCATATTTTTGCCCAGTCAATTGGACAGTTGACCTAAAAATCAACTGTATTGGGGAAAAAGTCAACCATAGCCAATTTATAGTCAAAATTAATAATTTTTGATCCACAAAAACATTCTAGGCTCATATGTACCATTTGATCAAGTTTGGACCACAACTCCTCATGAAATTTGATCAAATCATCAAAAGGGCAAAATGATCAAAATTAGGGTTTTGATTGAGAAAGGGAAATTTCTGATTTTTAACCTAGCCAATGACCAATTGGGTTCAAGCATGATTACAAGGACTCAATGGCACCATCTTAACCTAATCACATAGTTCAAAATATCTCAAATACATAGGATTGACAGATGAATTTTCCAGTCAACTGATCAAAAATCAACTATACACTGAAAAGTCAAACTTTGACTTTTTAGTCAAAATCAAGTGCCAAGGGTCATAATTCATCAAAATGTGTCAAAATGTGAAACTTGTTGACCAAGAAACCTAAAATTACAAATTAGGGTTTTAATTTGAAATTTTTCATAACTTAGAATTTTTCTAAGTATGAAAAATTTCTTATTTTTTCCCAACTTTGTCCAACTTTTTCACCATGATGCAATTGGATTCAAAGAAAACTTTCAACATGAAAGTTGTAGTCCTCAACAAAATATACAACTTTTATGCACAAAGTTTTCCCAAAATATGCTTGGATGTCAAGTTATGATTTTGTGAATAGGGGTCCATAAACTTTTTAACTTAGTGAAATTTTGCCCTAGTTTAGGCAGGTTTTTGACCTAACTTCATGGAAACTTTTCACCTAGTTCCAAGAGGTATCTCAAGTTTCATTTCAAATATGGATTGTAGAGCATGTTGCAAGCTTTCCAAAATGTCCAACAAATCTCCAAGATCATTTATGGTTAGGGAGAATCGAAGAAGGGAAAATGGCAATTTATCACTTTTGTTCAAGGCATTTTCACCATGGTTCAAGTTGCAAATCTGTCCTAGCATGCTTGTACTTGGAATTACAGGTTCTAATCCTTTCTACACTCTATAATTGAATGCTAATTCAGTGGAGAATGGCTTAATTTTGATCTTTGGAGCATTGTACAATGAATTAATCCATTTATGGCATAAAGTTCATAATACTACTTTCATAAAGCTAGCTTTTTACAACTTTGCAAATCTTGAGCCATGGACCTGATCTTTTGTTGCAAACAAGATCCATAAACATCAAGCAATGTACACCAACCCTATGCAGCTAACAAGCAAGCTTGTACAGGCCTTTGGCATTGGTCATGTCAACTTTCTTCAAAAGCAAGCAAACTTGCAAAAGTCAAGATAACTTGTGTATCTGTTAAAGGCAAGACTTTGTATCATTTCAAACAACTTCAGAACCTTGTCACACGCCAATACACGATTGCCTAACATCCCAAACACTCTCAAACACCAAAATCACATTTTTCTGCCCAAATAGGGCATCTTCTGCAAAACTCAAGCCAAATCATATTTTGCTCGTGCGTTTTTTGTTTCAAGGCTTCAAACACATTCCATACCTCCTACCTAAAATATTCAGGCCTTTGTCTTGCAACTGTAACCCCTGTTTCAAGCTTCACCATTTTCATTTTTGGAGTTTGCAGGTTGACTTCTACAAGGAGTTTCAGGCAACTTTAAGGCAAGTTGAGCATTGGGATAGCTTGAGGGAACTTCAAGGAAACTTACACGATCTTCAGGCCTCACTCAAAGTCCCCGTATTGCCATATCCAAACTCAACTGAACAATGTATTTTTCAAAGTTCTATCTTCTTATTTAGGCTTCCTTAGGTCACGATTTGTGAAGCAAAAATGTAGTCCTTAACTTGCTTAAGCTGTACATATGCATACTTTCCATTTATATTAACTGAGCTAAGAGTATTTGATTGTTGAAGTTCATGAAAAAATTAGGTCAGAAATTAGGGCCATTAAAATTCTCCCTGATCTTTGAGAGTTAGGTCATGAATTTTATATCATTGGATTCGTAAGTTTACAAGTTACACTTTTTATGTTATGAGTTTTTGATTTCATGCAAGCTAGAGCAAGATACAGGTTTGGCTCAAAAACACGCACAGGAGGGAGCTGAAGGACAGGGACGAAGCTGTCCTGGGCCTGGCGCCTTGGGCCTGTTGTTATCCACACCCCCTGATTTGCTTTTACACCCCCTGACCATTTTTCTTTTATTTTTTATATTTTCTTGCATATTTTATATTTTGACTTTAATAATTTTTTCTAAACACTAAAAAATCACAAAAAATTTTTTTGCATTTTTTTTTTTTGCATAATAAATTGTTTGTTAGGATTTTATACTTTATTTTCTTAAATAAAACTTGTAAATAATTTAAAAATACTATACATTTTTATTTTTATTATTCATATGCATAAAATATTATTTCCACATATATTTTAATTTTTAACACTTGTAAATAATTTTATTTATTATTTCTTGTAAAAAATGGACAAATAAAATAATAATAGAACATATTTTCTTATAAAACAAAATTAGGGTTTCCCCTTTCAAAAATAATAACATTATTTTTCTCTTATTTTTAGGACTTAGATAATTTTATTTTTATCATACATAAAACAAATACAAAAACATTTTTGCATATTTACATTTTTATTGCATATTTAAATAATTGTTTATTTATTTATTGAACAATAAATTCAATTGGGTTGTAATAGTAAATTAGGGTTTTATTTTGTGCAAATATCCCCCATTCAAAACTTGTATCCCCCCTCCCATAATATTGTTGTAATAGTTTAGATTTACTTTACGCAATTTATCGCATTATATACATGTTTAGTAAATTAGGGTTTGTATGATAAGACAAAATGAAACAAATAGCATGACCTAATTCAAGACAAACAAAAATGCATGAAAAATGACAACACTTTGCACACAAGCACCCCTAGGGTTTCACTCACTTGGTTGCCTAAACAAAATGGCCATGGTATGTATGCTAGGTATCTTGGAAAAATCAAAACAAAAATAAAAGATCATAGTCCCTCGATGACGCTAGACAAGGTTGCCTAAAAACAAAATGATCTTAGTCCCTAAAACTTGCTAAGATACTTGGCACCATTGCTATCATGGTCATACGATGACCCACGCCCGTCCCCTTTAACATCCAAAGATAGGGTTGACTACCAAAGCAATGGTAAATCAACAATGTCAAAGGAATAAAAATACATAGGAAAGACTTTTGAGTAGGAAGAATGCTTCTAGTTACTTGATCAAATTGCAAACCATCCTTGCTATTTTCAAACAAACACACACATTTCAAAATAATTTCCAAACAACTTTCAAAACATTGAAACATTTTTCAAAAGACAAACATCTTTGTATACATTCTTACGAATGAGAATCATTACAAAGATTGCCTAAACGATGGCCACTTTTCAAAATACTTTCAAAAACACACAAAGCACCATTTCAAACAATTGGAAAAGCAAAGCAAGTGATCTAAACAAGTAACTAAGAGCCCATGGAAAACCATGGATGAAAAGGGTGCTAGCACCTTCCCTTTTCATAATCTACCCCCCGAACTCAAGAAAACATCTCAAAGGTCTTTCCTATGCTTTTTTACCTTTCCTTTTGGATAAAATAAAAGTCGGTGGCGACTCTTGCTAAACCAAAACATTTGCAAAAACAAACGCAAAACCTCAAGTCAGTTCTTCCACCGTATCACACTGATCAACCAAGAACTTAGCCAAGAAGCCTTTAACCCCACTCCGAGTCTCCCAGTTAGACACTACAACAGCCTTTGTAAGATGGAGGGCTGAAGCAATATCCTCTGGCCTAGGAGCTATCTCCAAACCTGTAAATGGTGTCTGCTCTAGAATAGAAATGCGAAATAGATCAGAGAACTCCTCCAAAGTAGGGACCAACTGATAGTCCGGGAAGGTGAAACATTGGTGCAACGGGTCAAATAATTAGAACAAGACACTCATCATTTATTCATCCAGCTCGGAAGTGACTAGGCTGAGGAGGTGACCATGTCTTCTGACAAAAGAAGAAGCATCAGGGACCTTTGAAACCAACTCTCTAAGCTGAGTAGGAATATGCACGAAGCTGATCCGAATAATGTTTCTACTCATAGATGCCATGATCTGCAAAACAGAACAAAGATGAATCCCATCGGTCTTTGAAATGGTTAGTCTAACAAAGATGTGCATGCAATGTAATGATGCATGATGTCATGATAAGAACACACCATAGGTATCACAGATAGCAAACATGGTAAGGGCAAACAAGTCACACAATAGCCCTTAAATTTCAGGCTCGCATGGAGTTTAGGTACTACCCTCTTTCAGTTTAGTTGGTTCAACCTGTCCTAGTAATAGTAACCGGGTTCTAGAGGATCTCAATATTACTGACCATCCTCGATCGGTCATAATTCCAGTTTAGCAACCTTTTCTTGCGGCAGGAATCATCGCGAGAGTATGGTCTCAATGAGTGTAGCATACTGCTACTTTTCTATGGCCAAGTTGGTCAATTATAGGTTCTAAGGTCAGTTGGTGCTTAATGACCCCTTAGCAGCCCCATATTCTCCTTGTTCCTCCACAAGGGATACTGGTACAAACTAAAGTGTCACACCAAGGTAGCTACTACTTCTACCGTATCGGTCTAGGCCGTACAGTTCCCTCACAGTCTATTGCTACTTACCTAAAAGGTATCCCCGGATCCGAGTTAGGATCTATAGTAACTCCGATACAAAGCCCACAAAGATAAAGCAAACAGATCAAACAATTGAAAACAATATGGTGAACTATTCCTAAGGTACACCCCACTTACTACAATCCCCAGCAGAGTCGCCAGTTCTGTGATACGGTGGCCAGAACCGGACTGTTTTGAAATGCGTGGTTTGCGTTTTACGTTTGTTTTTGCAAAATGTTGCGGTAAGCAAGAGTCGCCACCGACTTTTATTTTATCCAACAAGGAAAGGAAAAAAAGCACAGAAAAATTCCTTTTTCGAGATATTTCTGAGTACGGGGGGTAGATTATAGAAAGGGAAGGTATTAGCACCCTTTCTATCCATGGTTTTCCATGGGCTCTTAGGTACTTGCTCATCATTTTCAAAATTGTTTTCTTTGTGTTTGTGGGTTTGAAAAGTTTTTGTTTTAACTTCGATTTAACTCTTGCTTCTGTCTTCAAGAGTGTAATGAAGTGTTTTTGAAAACTTTGTTTTGTAAAGAAAGTGTAAGTGTGAAAAAAAGTTTTGTTTTGTTTGAGAAAGTACTTAAAAGCTAATTTGTTTACTCGAAAAAGAAATCGTTTTGTATTCGTTTCCTTTAGACAATGCTATCCCACTATAAGTGAGTAGGTAGCACCGTCGTTGGAATTTGAGGGTCAATTCGAAAGGGACATATAATCGCTAAAGCAACGTTAGGACGTCTTAGTGGTAACCCTAATGTCTTAGATCATTTATCTGAGGCAATAATATCCGAGGCAACCTTTATGAGGCAACTATAATCTTTTAGACAAGAGAACGACCTCTAAAACAACCTATACTCAATGACCGTTTTAACAAAGGCAACCAAGTGGGAGTGTACCCTAGGAGTGCGCATGTGTGAGTGTTTTGATTTCAGTTATTTATCTTTGCACATTTAGGGTGATCTAACTATTTAAAATTAGCCATACATTCTTTTCATGCAAACCCTTAATTATATCTAGCAGTTAAATATTTGCAAAAATTAAAGTGCGAAAAGTAAACTATTACAAGGCTTCGGGTATTTACATGGCCAAAAATAAACCCTTTGAAATTAAAAGCGGTAAAAATAAATAAATGTCCTAATTTAATTATTACAAACCGGGAGCAGATATAATAATTGGATAAAAATAAAGCGCGCGAGAAAATTAGATCGAATGCGAAACTAGGGTTTTGACCCTTCTATCCTAATTAAACGAGAAAATTGTTTTTTGTTGTTTTTAATATTTTTAAAAGAAAGGAGATTAGGTTATAAAAAATAAATGCTAAATTAATTAGTTAATTAAGTTAATTAATGAAAACAATTACAAGACTTGTTTTATGAGTTTTTGTTATTTTAGGTAAAAAATAAAATGATTAAGTTAGTAATAAAACCTATTTATTCTAATTAATTTTAATTATTTGCAAAAGAATTAAAGTTGTCTAAATTAATCAAACCTAATTAAATTAATTGATTTTTTTTACTAAAAATAAATATCTAAAATTTAATTGGACATAAAAATATTTTTGATGATTTTTTTGATAAAAAGAGAGAATTAATTTGATGGTTAGTAAATAAATAATAAATAAATAAATGAAATAAAAGAAAATATAAAAGATGAGAGATGGGCCTGAATTGGGGGTGCCAATAGCTGAAATTTGGGCCCATAAGAGAAGGTCCACGTTGACTTTTGTAATCCTGTATGGCATCTTTGACTTGGCTTATGGTGCACTCTCAATGGTGGCCACCAGATTTGGCCATCTAGCGTGTTAGATGATGAGGGAGTATGATGGACATTAGGCTCACGCACGCATTGGATTGCCTGCAAGAAAATATGAAAATAGAAAATGTTGGAGGCAGGGATCGAACCCTTGACCTCCAGCCTTCTAACGCCTTAAGCATCTACCTGGCATCCACTGGGGCACTTTGTTTTTATTGTACAGTTAATGAATAATAAAAATAATATACAAAACATGCGTTAGTGGAGAACAAAAGAAAAGGCACGCTGATCATTTGAATTGGCCACTAGGGGAGCGACACTTCATCGTCTCCATCCTCTCTCCGTGGGTAAAGGTTCGTTTACCTATACCTACGGACAAATGTCCGTTTCTACAGACTGTACTCTCTCAAAATCCTCCACAGGCCATGGAAATAACATCCAATGCCATGGTTGTGTCCGTTTCGTCCTCCTGGTCACAACCGTACCACTTACAAAGGCCAATTATTCCTAAAATCAAAAACCCTAATTCGAAGCTCTAAAACCTAACAATGGTGAAATTCTGTACAGGCTATAAAAACGCAATTAAAGAATACGGAGAGCTTGCAAACATTATTGTGATCAAGAATGTATAATTATTTCAACCTAACAGTGCATAAATCATGAGATACAAATTCAAGAACAGGGCGAAGTTGTGAACGACTTACAGTGTGATTTGGGGCTTGAATGGACTTGTTCTTGATGGCTTTAGCTTGCTGAGAGTGCCAGGAAGCGATTGGGAAAGATAACAAGCCTTTGGGATGCCTCTAACTATCAATTCAATCTCACACTTTTTTGCTTTTTTTTTTCAAATCTGGTTCTCCTTCTCACGCCTGTTTCTAACTGGTTTTTAGGTCTGGCCTCCTTCTATATGTAACAAAGAATGAATCGGGATTGATAATTGATCCAAATATTCCTCCTTTAATCCTTTTTTATTTGATTTGTTTCTCCTTTTAAAACCTTTCCAAACATGGCTTTTTCAATCTTTTTGTCCACTCTAATGCCTTGCACGAATTTGAATGATTGCTAGCTGTGCAATAAAGCCTGAAACAAGCATCAAATCTTTGGTTTTCAATAATTTGGATTTTATATGATTTATTATGATTTAAATTAAATTAATTCAAATAAAAATCAAATTAAATAATAAAAATAAGATATGGACAAGTGGAAAAGGCTAGAGCACGTGGGCTATGTTTCCAACTCAAAACAAGTGAAAAATATTGGGCCCATTTGGCAAAAATTGAAGTTTTAGGGATAGTTGACTTTTGGCAATTTTGCAAAAAAGGTCAACTTCACCAATTCATAACTTCCTCAATTTTGACTCTTTGGAGGTGTTCTTGGACTTTTTAGAAAGCTTGATATGTCCTCTAAGCAATACATTTGGTCTCATTTCAATTTGATATTCCATGCTCATGTATGAAGCTTTGACAAAAAAGGTGTTTTTGTTGACTTTTCAAAATGACCCATAATGTCCAAATTCATAACTTCTTGTGAGTGCATATTTTAATCTTTGGAGATGAAGATGGATTGTAGGGAATTGCATACTATTCAAAATGAGCTTTGGATGGGTCATTTCTCATAAAGTATGAGAAATTTATGCTTGTTCATAGTTGGGTTGACTTTTCCTGCAAAACCCTAATTTAGCAACTTTTGAGTCTTGATGAATTATGAGCAATCCTTGATGAATCATGATCAACCCTTGATCAAATGATGAAATATACTTCAAAATGATGGTGTTGACCAAAAATCTTGAAATTTGACTGTATATGGGCCACAGTTGACTTTTGCCCTAGCACAGTCGATTTTTGGACCTTTGAACAATTGACTGAGCAAACTTTCTCTGCAAGGCTTGAAACTTGACATTGTTGATATTGAGAACATATTAGGACATTGGTGAGCACTTGGGACCATTTGGTTTCAAGTATCTTGATGCAACATGAAACCCTAATTTGAAGTAGACTGCCTTAGGAGAGAGCTTGTTTTGCCAACCCTTGGACTACCTTGAGCAACTTGAGGATCTTTCTTGAAATGTTTTGAGAAATATGGGAGGGAAAATTTTGGGGTACAACAGCGCCTCTCTTGAAAAGCAAAGGCTCATCCCAATAATAGTGTTTAAGGTCATGAAATAATTTCTTCTTTTGTTGATAAGACATATTAGGTGGAAGCACTCCAGCAGCCAAGTAGTTGACAAAATCGGCATACCATGGCAGTATGGTTTTAGTGTAGACTTCTTCCATAATTTTGTTTGTGTTCTTGTTTCATAAGTCACAGGGTACTCTGTTGTACTACTCTCCAATTCTAATTGGGCTATAAGGCGTTCATAAGGAAAAACATCATTTATGGGTACATGATCTGGTTTGATGCCTTCTATTCTGGACAGGTGGTCAGCTACTACATTCTCAGTGCCTCTCTTGTCCTTGATTTCTAAATCGAATTATTGTAGAAGTTAGATCCACCTTAGTAATCTTAGTTTGGCATATTTCTTACTTAAGAGGTATTGGATTGCAGCGTGATCGGTATAGATAATTATTCGTGCTCCTACTAAGTAAGAACAAAATTTATCTAAAGAAAACACAACAACTAACAGTTCTTTTTCTGTGGTGGCGTAATTCGTTTGTGCGGGATCTAGGGTTCTACTTGCATAGTAGATTTCATTAAGATTTTTGTCCTTTCTTTGTCCTAGAACTGGACCTACGACATAGTCACTGGCATCACACATTATTTCAAATGGTTCGTTCCAATCAGGAGGTTGCATAATAGGTGCTTAAATTAATTCCTTTTTTAGTGTTGTAAATGCGTCCAAGCATTTTTTGGTGAAAATGAACTCATCATCTTTTATTAGCAGTTCGGTTAGACGTTTGGTTATCTTAAAGAAGTCTTTAATGAAACGTCTATAAAAACCAGTGTGTCCTATAAAACTTCTTATTTCTCTAACAGTTTTGGGTGGTTGAAGATTTTCTATTACTTCGATCTTTTTTTTATGTACTTCAATTCTCTTATCGGATACGATATGCCCTAAGACAATTCCTTGTCGGACCATGAAGTCGCATTTTTCCCAGTTTAGCACGACGTTTACACTTACGCATCTTTTTAGTACCATTTCAAGGTTCGATAGACATTCTTCAAAACTTTCTGCACAGACGGAGAAGTCATCCATAAAAACTTCCATTATACCATCTAAAAAATCATAGAAGATGGACATCATACATCTCTAGAATGTTGCAGGGGCATTACATAGTCCTAATGGCATTCGTCGATAGGCGAACGTGCCATAAGGACAAGTGAAAGTTGTCTTTTCTTGGTCGTCGGGATGGATAGGAATTTGGAAAAATCTGGAATAACCGTCTAAATAGCAGAAATAACAGTGTTTAGCTAGTCGTTCAAGCATTTGATCAATGAAAGGTAAAGGAAAATGATCTTTACGAGTGGCTTTGTTTAACTTTCTATAGTCAATGCATATTCTCCACCTGGTGTGAGTTTGTTGTGCTACGGGTTCTCCTTTAGCGTTGCTGACAACTATAACACCTCATTTCTTTGGTATGACATGTAGTGGGCTAACCCATTTACTGTCGGATATTGGGTATATGATTCCTGCTTCTAATAGCTTTTCTACTTTCTTTTTTACTACATCGCTCAGAATAGGATTGATCCTTCTTTGACGTTCCCTAGAGGTATTGCAGTTTTCTTGCAACATTATACGGTGCATGCAGATAGAAGGGTGTATTCCTTTTAGATCTGAAATGTTATATCCTAAAGCAGTTGGGTATTTTCTTAGGACATGTAATAATTTTTCAGTTTTTATTTGTCCTAGGTCTGCATTGACTATAACTGGTCATTCAAGTTCTGTATCTAGGAATTCATACCTTATGTCTTTGGGTAGCATTTTGAGTTCTATGGTTAGCTTCTTTGGACAAGGTATAGGATCAGGAGTTAGAACTATGCATTCACTCAGATTTTCATCTTGATATTCAGGGCACCAATTATCATCTTCGAGAATTTGAGGTGTAGGAATCTTCAATACCTTCGAATATGTGGTTTTTTGTTTCTCCAATTCTTTTACGCATTTATCTATTTCATCTAAGAAACAGCATGAATCATCGATGGTTGGTGCCTTAAAGAATTTAGACAAGATGAATTCAATTTTTCTTCTCTGACTTTGAAAGTCAGTTTTCCATTTTTAACATATATGATGGCTCCTACAGTGGCTAGGAATGGTCTACCTAATATAATAGGAATATTGGAATCTTCTTTAATGTCCATGATTATGAAATCAGTGGGGATATAGAATTATCTTATACGTACAGGGACGTTTTCTAACATACCTAAAGGAAAATTCATTGATCGATCTGCTAATTATACAGACATTCTTGTTGGTCTTAGCTCTCCCATGTCGAGTTTTTTGCAAATTGATAAGGGCATTAGACTAATAATAGATCCTAAATCACATAGTGCTTTGTCTATGACAAACTTTCCGATTATGAAAGGTATGGAAAAACTACCTAGGTCTTTAAGTTTAGGAGGCATGTTGTTTTGGATTATAGCACTACATTCAAGGGTGAGCAGTACAGATTCATTATCCTCAAGATTTTTCTTATTGGATAAGATTTCTTTAATAAATTTAGCATAGGAGGGCATTTGTGTGATAACTTCTGATAAAGGTATGCTAATGTTAAGTTGTTTTAGAATTTCAAAGAATTTCTTGAATTGCCCTATGTTTTTAGACTTAGAAAATCTTTGAGGATATGGAATAGGTGGTTTATAGGGTGGCAGAAGCACATAAGGTTCTTCTTTTTCCATGGCCTCTTCATCACCTTCATTTTCTACTTCCTTCGGTCCAGCTTCCTTCTCAGTTCCTTTTCCATGTTTCTGGTACACATATGGGTTCTCGACTCTATGTTCAGTTGGTCCGCCAAGTTCTATGCCACTCCAAAGTGTTATGGCATTAGCATGTCCCTTTGGATTTGGTTGGGGTTGTCCAGGAAAAGTTCCAGCTGGAGCAGCTGTAGTTGCTTACTGTTGAGCAACTTGGGAGATTTGTGTTTCTAACATTTTTTTGTTTGTGGCAAGAGCGTCAATTTTATTCGTTTGTTGCTTAATTTTCTCATTGGTGTGAATATTTTGATTCATGAAATATTTATTAGTTTGAGCTTGGGTGGCTATAAAGTTTTCTATCATTATTTCAATGTTGGACTTCCTAGGGATATTCGGAATAGTTGAGACATTTTGGTTGGCTTTCTGAAATCTTGGGGGTGTAGTAGGAGCTTGCCCTGGTGCGTACAAAGCGTTGTTGCTTTTGTATGAGAAGTTTGGATAATTCTTCCAAGCAGGGTTATAGTTATTGCCATAGGGGTTTCCTTGAGCATAACTCACTTGATCAACTAGTAATCCTGATATGAGTTGACATTCGGGTGCAGCATGCGCGTAAAGTCCGCATAAATCACAGGTTAGAGCTACTACAGCCACGGTGGTTGCGGGAGTTATGGTCAAGCTTTCTATCTTTTGGGTAAGGACTTCTACCTTGGCGTTAAATTGGTCTAAGCTACTAACTTTGTGCATACCGCCTTTTATTTAAGGTTTCTCCAACATGGTTCTTTCACTTCCCCACTGATAATGATTTTGAGCCATACTTTCGATAAGTTGATAGGCATCATGGTACGATTTATCCATCAGTGCACCACCATAAACTGTGTCAATTGTTTGTGTTGTGTTGTACAAGAGACCATTGTAAAAGGTGTGGATGATCAGCGATTCTTCTAGACTGTGATGTGGACACAGTCGCCACATGTCTTTGTATCTTTCTTATTCTTCGAAGAGAGATTCACTTTCCTTTTGTTTAAAACTGTTGATGTTGGCTCTTAGCATAGCCGTCTTACTCAACGGAAAATATCGCGCTAGGAAAAATTTATTCAATTCGTTCCATGTGGTAATAGAGTTGGATGGTAGAGACTGGAGCCATGCTCTAGCTCTATCTCGTAACGAGAAAGGAAAAATACAAAGTCTTATTGCTTCAGGGATGACACCATTTGCTTTCATTATGTTCGCGTACTGGACGAACATGGATAAATGAAGATTTGGATCGTCCGTAGGACATCCTGAAAATTGGTTTTGTTGGACATCTTGTAATAACGAAGGTTTTAACTCGAAATCATTCTATGCGATAGCGGGAGCAGAAATACTGTTGTGGGGTTCCTCTTGCGATGGGGTAGAATAATCCTTCAGAGGGTAATTTTTAGGTCCTTCATCCATTCTTGGGTCAGGAAAAGAATAGTTAGGAAGATTGAATTCGGGAAGATTTTACTTGGCTTGGTACTCTCTAATTCGGCGTCTTATATTAACGAAATGCTCGATCTCATCGATTGGTTGCTCTAATTTTCCTTTAGAGCGAGTGCTTGGCATACAATCAACGGATATAATAAAATAAAATTGGTTTCCTTAGTCTATACTGCGTAACAAGGAATTTATAGTATTGACTAAATCAGTCCCCGGCAACGGTGCCAAAAACTTGATCGCGACTTTATGAGTTTGTCGGGTGTAGTTCCTACAAGTGCACATTCTATCGCGTAGTTTTAAAAGATATCAAACCCACAAGGACTGATGGTCAAACTACTGTTATCTTAGGGTCACTGTGTAAAGCTAAGGCTAATTATGAAATTTGTGTGTTTGGGTTTAATCGGGAATTAACTAAAATCTAATAATTAATAACGAGACACCGGTATGTACTTTGTCAACTTCAGGGATTCAATAAGTCATTAGCATTTGTTTTCAATATTAAAACATTGTTTCAGTGGAAATTATTCATTTAAAAACCCTCATCTCACACTTTCGTTCTATCGATTCAGGTCATATTATTAAACTCAAATGAGCGCTCTCGCTGTTTCATTTAAAATTCAAAAATATTTTTTGAAAACAAATAGAGTCCAATTAATTTTAATCTCTCTCGCTATTTTTAAAATTAATGTTTAATAACCACTATCTGGTTAAAACCTTAAACTCTCGCTCTATTGATTTTAACCTTAGATTGTCTTTTACTCTCGTACAAAAACAATTAAATATCCAAATTGGAAATTAAAACCAAAAAAGTGCTTTTGTAAAATATTAATGCCAATTATTACTTAATCCCTTCGGTTTAATATTTACATACCGGTATCGGGGAATTTAGCCAAACATAATTTTATTGCAGGATAACATAAAATTAAAACATAAATTTAGTAACACATGCATGGTAAGAATAAATAAATTATACTTAAAATAGGAACCTGAAATTAAATATTGAAGCAAATAATTTGAGCAGTGTGTATCCTCCACAAGCCGGCAGGATTAACATGTAATGAAATATCTTGAATTAAATAAAATGGACCTAAACAAATTCTGGAAGCTAGGAAGAAAATTAGAGTTACAGTATTCCTCTGATGTAAAGAAATACTGCTTTAATGGTGTGGGTTTTCTATTCTTACAGGAATTATATGAAACTAGAAAACAAAATACTAAAAACTATGAAACTGAAATAATAGTAAAGTTGCAAAACTGGAAAATAATCGCAAGTTACAGTACATCGAAGAAACAATAAAATTTGGTGCAAAGTCTGGAATGTAACAATGTTGGTAACTGATTCCAATTTATAGATTTTAAAAGTGAGCAAAAATAGGAGGAATCCCCTTGATCCTCGTTCTTCCATCATGGAGAAGAATCCGGCAAAACTGTCTGTTCCATCCGCTTCATGGATATATTTCCATAACAGTTATATGGGTTGTCACGAGCGTCATGCGCGCTGTGACGTGGGGCACACATCTTGACACTGTGCAGGTCGGGACATGAAGTGTGCCGAGGGGAACACTTTTGCAAGTTATGACGGGCAGTACGCGCCTGTGGCGGGTGACACGCCTTATGATACAGAATGCTTCTAAAATGCTTCTAAATGGCCATTTCTTCTTCATTTCTCCATTGTTTTTCTTCCTTTTCTCATTTATACCTTGCAAAAGCTAAGTACCTGAAATGTGTTGCAAATACTAAAAATAGAGATAAAATGTGACATAATAAACGAAGAATTAGAAGTTTTATCTATGTAAATCGAGCGAAAAATGCTATAATTTTTCGTGTTATCAGATGGAAGAGATGGATAACCTTCTGACTTATCTAAGGAAGATAAGGTTGACTGGAATTTTATATGATTCCAGGTTCTATAGCAACTCTCTGGGGATAGTGGCAACTTCACTAGGGAGAGGATTTTAGCCGGTGATTTATGGTAAAATCATACTCAAGCTGGGGAGTGTCAGAATAAATCTATGCCTTGATTCTATTTGAAGATGTATTGAATGGGTATCAGAATCATATGCATATCTAGACTATATATGAACTGTATCTAACAGATGTATTGAATGAGTATCAGAATGAATCTGTATCTTGATCGTATTTGAATTGTATTCGGAAGATATACTCAATGAGTATCATAATGAATTTGTATCTTAATTGTATCTGAATTGTATCTGGAAGAGAAATCTGGAATGAGTTCCAGAATGAATCTATATCTTGATTGTATCTGCACTGTATCTAGAAGTGGATCTGGAATAAGTGTCAGAATGAATGTGTATCTTAATTGTATCTGCACTGTATCTAGAAGAGAAATCTGGAATGAGTGCCAAAATGAATCTATATCTTGATTATATCTGCACTGCATCTAGAAGTGGATCTAGAATGAGTGTTAGAATGAATATGTATCTTGATTGTATATGGACTATATCTAGAAGAGAGCATGGAATGAGTGTCAGGATGAATCTATATCTAAATTGTATCTGAACTGTATCTAGAAGAGAATCTAGAATGAGTTTCAGAATGAATCTATATCTAAATTGTATATGAACTGTATCTAGAAGATGATAAATTGTTGGAGAAATAAACCTTGTTGGGGAAATACTCTTGTTGAGGAAACACCCTTATTAAGGAAATAAACTCTGCTGGAGAACAGAAGTCTGAAAGGGGGTTTTACAACCTTGGAGGAACAAACTCAGCTGGGGAAGAGAAACTCCATGAACTATACTGATTGGAACTCTAGGTTGGTGATATTTCAGGGGAGAATATCATACTCATTTATCAGCTAGAGTGATATGTCGTCGCAATTGCAGGGAATGTGTGAACTTGTGAAGATTACTCTGTGGGGATAATCTCATGGAAGTTGCTTTGTGGGGATCCGTGGAGACTTGAACATACCTCTACTTCTAGAGCCCTTGTAGAATGTTAATCAAGTAGATAATTCTTCTACTGATAGACAAGTGACGAGATGACGAGACATAGTCGTACGCTTTAATCCTTAACTTTTTCCTGGACTGTCCTTTCATATTTTTAGTCCACTGGGATACCCTTTTTTGCCCAAGCCGCCTTTTCAGGTTTTCGACTTGCCGGGTGTACAGTTTTATTTACATATCCCTAATTTTTGCCTAAACTCTTTTGGTTCGTCGAGATGGCCTTATTTTTGCCTAGGCCAATCAACCTAGCGGGTCTTTTTTCATGTGTAGTATTTTTCGACTATGTCTGTATTCCAAGGGTGCGGAGAATTGTCACTGTCCATAGTTGTAAGTGTTGTAGCACTGTCAGAAAATGTTTTCTTGATCATACATGGCCCTTTGCTGGAACTCATGTTCAATTCCCCAAGTGATTCAGATGGAGATCTGCCCCTGGCTATTCAGAACTTTTGAGAGATTCCTTTAATATTGACTCGACTGCCCCCAGATCAGTGAGACACCATGTCATGCCCCTTGATTATGAAAGGCTTGTTACTGGAAATGTCTTTCCATATTAGGTGATTTTGTTCATTGAGAGGATTTTTGTTCATTGAATATCCGTTATGCGAATTTCTCTGCTGTCGAATAATTAGTCATATGCAAACAATGGCATTTAAAAAACACAAAGCTTATGTCTGTCTTGAAGTTTTGAAAATGCATTTTTATTAAACAAACTGAATTTTGTAAGAATATGAATTCAACTCAGGATTTATAGTAAACCTCACAGGAGTCATGATACCTTTTGTAACAATATGCTTTCGAACTAACCCATGCTTCAGTTAGGACTTTTAAGGGTTGTAACGTGGCTTGGTTCATGGTTTAAGAAACAAAGGATCAAGGCTCAAATTTTATTTGTACCCAACCCGTTCTTCGTGATATTCTTCAGTCTTATACTCAGTTAATTTTGCGTTTAGATACCAATCGAGTCTGGAATCTTTGCCCTGATATTCTGGTGATGGTTCAGATACCAAAAATTTATTTGAGAAGGAAGTCATTTTTTTTGTAAAATTTTTATTTTGTTGAGGATTTGTAGCGACCTCTTTTTTTATTTATTTTATTTTATTTTATTATCCCTACCTTTTTCCTGAACTGTTTCTTTTGTGATTACAGTCAGCGCGGGATGCCCCAGTTTTTTTCTTAAGTATCCTTCATAGGTTTTGACTTGACGGACTTTTCTTTTGAAAAATCATGACTGCTTGTTTTAGTGAGGGGAACCATCACTGTCTTCTGACATAGAAGAGCATTTTTGGTACTATAAAGTGAAAGCTTGCGAATGAATATGCTTTTGAATTAACTGAGAAACTACAATGTCTCAGGTTATGATTAAAGGATTCAATTTGTGTGAAAAAGAAAACTCCTACTTCTTAGGATCAAATGGGTTGACTAGGGATTATCTTCCTTATAACTCCATTGTTTAGGATTTGAAATAATGCATTTACATCGTCAACAAGGTATGTTCAAAAGCATAATGTATGAGATTATGGTATTGTTTTCGTCATCCTCCCTCTAAAGGCTTATAACTTTTAATCAAGAGTTGAATATCATAAAAAAGGCGTAAAAGCATAATTTTAGTATAGTGAAAACGAATGGATTAACTCAAGACAAACATATACAATACATTAATGAGAATAACCAAAGTCTGACATAAAGATAAGTGTTTAAACAAACAAATAAATTACAACTGGAGATTCGAATAAACAAAAACCTTCTCCGCCTAAATTTGTCACTTCAGATGGTGTGCCTTTTAGGGATGATAGAAAAACTCAAGTTGACCATCTTGTGTAAATTCCAACGCTCCTTCGTCGATCAGGTCTTGAATCTTGTTCTTCAACGTCCAACAGATGTTAGTGTCGTGTCCAGAACTGTTGGAGTGGTATGCACACCTTTCTTTATAATTGTAACGGGGAGAAGAAGTATTGGGTTTTTGAGGAGGATCCTTCAATTTCACTAGCTCTTCCTTCAAAAGGTGTAGTAGTTCCTGGGATAATGGCATGTTTATCTTACTAAATTGTCTCCTAGGTGCATCCGGCCTACACTGATTGCCTTGCTGTTTATGTTACGTTGGTGCAGGATTGGAGATTAGCACAACTCCCACAGATTGGTTGTAGTCTCTCTTATTATACCCCTTCTAGCCATACACAGCATTGACTTCCTTCTTACCACCGAACGGATTTTTCTCAGCATTAGAAGAGGTAGCCGTCAGGATCGTCCCATTCTTGATACCACTTTCAGTTCTTTCCCCAGTCAAAATCATCTCTGTAAAGTCGAACGAGCTTCCAATCAACAAGTTTAAGAACGGGCCTGCCAGAGTACACATAAATGTGTCTAGCATTTCCCGGTCAATTAGAGGAGGTTGCCTCTTTCCATCTAAATCCCTCCATTTCTGCGGATATTGCTTAAACCCTTCTCTTGAGCCCATGGACATATTCTGCAATTACACTCTAGTTAGTGCCAGGTCAGCATTGTATTGATACTGCTTTTAGAAAGCAGCAACCAAATCTTACTAGGTGTGGATATTGGTTCCCTACAGCTGATAGAACCATTACAGTTGTGTGCCAGCCAAACTTTCTTGGAAGCAATGGACCCATAACTTCCGGTCAGCAGTGTGATGCTGGATCTTTCTGACGTGTGACCTCAGGTGAATTTTAGGACAAGAGACCCCATCATATCTGGAGAAGACGGGGACCTTGAACTTAGGTGGGATGACCACCCCTGGGACCAAACCTAGTTCACCGCAATCTAGTCCTGGTATCTTCTGGACCTCCATAGCCTTGATCATATCCTCTAACTGTCTATATTTATCATCAGTAGGAGGGTATTGTTCATCCGAGTAGTCCTCGTCTTTAGAACCCTGGTTATTCCCGTCTTCCTGCTTGATCATTTTATCCTCTTCATCTTGGTCGTCATCTTCATTAGAGGAGACGTCAACATCTTGAATTGGATGGGAAGGACCTTTAAATATCCTTCCCAGGTTGAGGACAACAATTGGCTTCTTAGTCTTCTTCTTTTTCTTATCTAGGAGCGTCATTATTTCTTGTTTCCCTTTGGCCAGATTCAGAAGGGTCTCCTGGAATTGTGCATGCTGAGCTTGGAGGTCTTTGACATTTTGTTCTAGGGCCATTTTTCTGCTGAAATAAACAGCAAGAAAATGAGAAACCTATACTAGAAAACTTGTTCATGAAATGATGCATGATATGTAGATGCAAATTTTTTCAAGGATCTCGCAGGGTAAACAAAGAAAATGTTAGAATCCGACTGTAACTTTGATTGAAGAACTTTGTATCATTGAATGTTCTTCTACAAGAATCAAGCCCACCATGTCGAGCGGTTCATAGCCTCTGACTCAAGTTATCAAGCTTTGGTCTTTTGACGGCATTGGCTAGAGGAAAATAAATCCCCTTGCCCCTTGCTAGATGCATGGTTCATCATAACCTGCATCACAGGCCCTTGAGATCCTTGAAATGGTTAAAAAATGATATGTGTAATGATGTCATGATGTTATGATTTCATGTTTAAATAATCATACACAAGTAAAACACACAAAGCCTTAGGTTTAGGCTTGCATGGGGTTTGTAGGTAAGTTTCCTCTTGAAGTTTTAGTTGGATTAACTCGTCCTAAAAGAAGTAACCAGGTTCTAAGGAATCTCAATATCATTGATCTTTCTTCATCAGGAATTGTTTCAGCTCAAGCGATCTTTTCTCACGGCCAAAATATCCCAAAAGTTTGATCTCAATGATTTTAGTATCGAGTATCAACCAACCTTCAGTTTTGCACCAAATTCGGCTATCTCACTACTTTCTAATGGCCAAGTTGTTTCAACTCAGGTTCTACGGTCAGTTAGTGCTTCATGACACCACTCAACGGCCCCGTATTCTCCTTGATTCAACTCAAGGGATACCAGTACCCACAAATGTGTCACACTAACATAGCTATCACTTCAACCATATTGTTCTACGCCGTACAGTTTCCAAGATCTATTGCTACTTATCTAAAATGCCCTAGATCCAGGTATAGGATCTTTACAAGAATACCCAAAACAACCCTTCAAGAATAAATCAAGCAAGTCAAACAAGGAAAGCATTTAAAATATGAACTATCTCTAAGGTAACCCCATTTTTAGTAGTAAACCCCAGCAGAGTCGCCAGTTCTGTAAAACGGTGGGAGAACTCACTTTAGTGGTTTTGCATTTTATCGTAATTATTGCGGTTAGCAAGAGTTTCCGCCGACTTTTCTTTTATCCAAGAAAGGAAAGAGTGAAAAGAATATGAAATACATTTTTAAAGATTTTGAGTTCGGGGGGTAGGTTATGGAAAGGGAAGGTATTAGCACCCTTTCCATCTGTAGTTATCTACGGGCTCTTAGTTGCTAGCTCACTTTTGAAAATGCTTTTTGGTGTAAGTGTATTTGAAAATATTTTTGAAAAGACACCTTAGTGCGGAGAACTTTGTAATGATTCTCTTATCGTTGAGAATGCATACAAAGTGTTTTTGTCTTTAAAAGTATTTAGAAAAATAAAGTGTATGTGTGAGAAATTGTCTTGTTTTGGTGAGCAAGCAACTACAAGTTGTCTACCTACTCGAATGGTCTTTGTTATTTTCCACTTTTCCTTTAGATAATTCTATCCCACCATTAGTTGGTTGGAAGCCCTATCATTGGATGTTTGAGGGACAGGCGATGGTCATCGTACAATCATGAAGGTAACTCGTAAGAAGCTTTAGCAATTACCCTAAGGTATTAAGATCATTTACCGAGGCAACGTTGAAGGTCATCTAGGGACTATGATCTTGTAACCAGAGAGTCTTTGCTAAAATTTCTCACGTTCGAGACACGTGAATGTTTTATTTCGAAGGTAACAAGTGAAGGTACCTTAGAGGTGCGTGTGTGCGAAGTGTGTTGTGTTTCAGTTATTTGTCTTGGGTGTTAGGTTTTCTACCATTTGCTTTTAGATATTATCATGCAAACCTATTAGCATACATCTAGCAGTTAAATATATACATAAGGCAAAAAAATAAAAGTACGAGAATTTAAACTACGCTATTACATCGCTTCGGGATGAGGGAATACAAACCAAAATGGGGGAAAATATAAAGGTCCTATTTAACTATTACAAACTGTGGACAATTAAATAAATTATGAAAAAATGATAATGCGAAAATATAAATAACGCGCGGAGAATGGAAAAGAGGTAATACCTAAAACCCTAGAAATTCTAAGTGTAAAAAAGATTTTTTGTTGTTTTTAATTTTAATTAAAAAAAAGAAGACAATTTAATTGTGAAAACTAATTTTGATCAATTTTAAATTAATAAAAACAAAAGTAGTTAAATTAATTTATTTATGAAAATTAATTTACTTAATTAAAAATCTAATCTAATTTTTTTCTTTTGATTTTATGATTTTATTAAAAATTACTTATTAAAAGAAAAGAAAAAGGAAAATGAAATTAAAAAAAATCAAAATAGGCTAGGCTTGGAGAACCAATTGAGGAGGTGCAAGGGAAAGCAAAAGATTTTTAGGCCCAAGCGCTAGCCCAACTGTTGAATGATCCAGTGAGAACGCTCTCTGCATGCACGCCATGGTCCAGGCTGTTATTTCTGTATCCATACTTACATGTGAAATGTTAAAAAATTCAGGAAATACATATGAATGGAATAAGCATGCTTACAAGGATTTAAACCATGAAAATCTTGAAAAAATGAAACCCACCAATCTTACCAATCGTAGTTGAGGTGAGGGTGGTTTCTAGGGTTGATTTGAGAAGGGTAATGGTTGGTTCTGACTCCTGGCATGTTAGGAGGACAATGGATTGCTTGGATTGGTTTGAAAACTACTGGAGACGTGAGATACAATTTTCACAACTTTTAGAATTTGGCGAATTTTTGGAGGGCTCTTGTATGCAAGGATTTTCGTCCTCTTTGGAGTTGTTATGCTTAAGTATTTATAGAGAGAGTTAATGGGCTAGCAAAGATGGAAATGAATCAATCATTTAACCATGTTTTAAGACAAGAGTCAAAATTTGAAAACTTGCCAAACTTTGTAGCATTTAACCATGTTTTAAGACAAGAATCAAAATTTGAAAACTTTCCAAACTTTGTAATGTAACACCCCAATTCTACCCCTCATAATTAATAATAAAATCAGAGTTTCAAAATTTCATCCAAACATAAATTGAGATATCACATATTCGTGTTTCCATCACTTTGCATAATAATGCACATCACAAAAATCAAAAGTCGGATATACCGATTCGTAACATAAATCATCATATAAACATATGACTAATCACAGCACAGCGGATGTGTTCAAAAAATGTACGTATCATCATGTTATCATCAATACATAAAATCATAAGATAGTATACATAAACTATCCTATCAAAATAATAACGTCGCCCAAATCCCGAGTGTTACTACTATCAGATTAGAGTGACTCAAAATAAAGAGACTCGAGCTAATCCTCATCATCCTCGCGAATCACCTGCACGTTACCAATATAAAGGCAACGGCGAAACAAGTAAAGGGTGAGATACTCCAAAACATATAATTAAAGGCATTATAAAATATATAAATAGTTTTAGAATCATAAATGATATAGGTTAATAAGAATATGTTAACAAATATCAAATCTCACATACTTTAAAATCATCATTTAGTGTATAAGATCAACACTTTAATATCATCACATAATCACCATAATCATGTCAAAACAAGACATAAACTCCATCGCCATGAACTCATATCGTCGCTTTACCGTCATGTTATATTCATCGCATAATTTCCATGAAATTATCACATCATAATCACTTTATGTTCAACACAAAAATCATCACAAAACAAGGTATCATATAGTATCGCAATTCATTATAAGCCATCAAATAAAACTCAACGCCAAAAGAATCAAAAATAAACATAACCGACTCCATGAGACACGACTATGTTATGCATATGGTACTCGTCGCTTTGTCCATAATTAGGGACATTCGGCATAAAAGCCCAACGTCGCTTTGGCATAAAAGCCCTCGTCGCTTGGCATAAAAGCCCTCGTCGCCAATGCAATGTATGTGACTCGACAACACGACATCACAAACACGACACAACAAAACATCATCATCACACATCAAAATTGATATAAAACTCACGTCGCCATATTCATCCACATCGAGATAAACATATCATCGCATCGCATATCATCAAGTATTCATTATAAATAAACCGTCGCAAACATCATATTTAATCACATCACATCATTATCAAATAATTCACTAATTTCAAACACGGAAAAATAGTCAAACATCAATAATCGTTGCAAAAGTCATTCACAACAATCAACATCAATTATAAACATTAGCGTTGCAATCGAATTGTCCATACGCGACTTAAACCAACTAAAACGCAACCCGGTTCAACTTAACCGTAAATTGACTTATTTCGGGTCGCTCCGTTAAAAACTCGTAATCTCGAAAAACTAACCTCACCACGACGTTCTACGCGTCAAAATTAGCTAGCACGTCAATTTTCGTTAAATTCGGAGCAACTTGCTCCGTCGCCGAAATTGCCGAAATCGAGAAATCGGACATAATCGGGTTCCAAATTAAATCGGTTAACTTATGTCATATTTGTATTTAATTAATATAAATATTTAATAAATTAAATTTAAAAATAAAAAAAAAACATAAATTAAATAATTAATTTTTCTAAATTTACTTCCATTATGCCTACTGCCAGTACGTTAATTTTTTCTAAACTTAACTTCCAATTCTATGCTGCTAGTTTGCTTTTTAGAAACATATTATACTGTTAGTTTTATTTTTGTTTTCTAAACTTGAATACTGCTATTACGTTTTGTTCTTTTCTTCTAAACTTCATTCTACTGCTAACTTAGTTTATAAGCTATACTTAAATGAACATGCTGTTAAATTGCATTCTAAATTTCTAAACTTCACTTAATTGAATATACTACTACTAATTTATTTTAGTTTTTCTTAATTCAATTTCTATTAACATAACAATAATCCCACAACACTAACACCTAAATTAAATCTCCTAATTTATCTCAACAAATCTCAAGAACCCTAACATCAATTTTATCTCAAATCAAAATATACCAAATCAAACTCTAACTATAAACATTGGAAAATCAAACCCCTTACCTTAGATACTTGAAATGATTCTTGATGTTCCAACCAACCCAAAACCCAAGCTTTGTTCTTCTTGTTCTTCTCTTCTCCAAGACTCTCTAGCTCTCTCTATGCTTCTAAGTGTTCTAGTGTTATGACACAAAACCAAGAAATGGTGGGTTTTGTTTGTTTAGATGCAAGGAATAAGCTAGCAAAATACCCAAAAAGCCATTCTTGTAAAATACCACCTCATAACACCAAATAATACTAAATAATATTATTAACCCAAATTATTAAAATAACTCCAAATAATTAAATATCGGTTCGAATAATATTTTACCGAACAGAACGGAATAAAAACTGGACCGAACAAAATAATTACCAGTCCCTCAAAACAAATACCGGACCGAATAAAATAATTACTGGTCCCTCAAAACAAATACCGGACCGAATAAAATAATTACCGGTCCCTCAAAACAAATACCGGACCGAATAAAATAATTACTGGTCCAAATAAAACATCGTTGAATATATTAACAGAAATACCAGCTAATTTAAATATTCTCGTCGCAAAAATAAACGTCAAACGGTAATTCAAAAATATTAATATAATATTAAAATAAAACGGGGCGTTACAACTCTCCCCCACTTAAAAAAGTTTCGTCCTCGAAATTACCTGACTCGAAAAGCTCGGGATAGGAATCCCGCATCTTGATTTCTAACTCTCATGTCGCACTTTCACCAACTGCTCCTATCCGAACAACTTTAACCAAGGAGATCTCTTTGCCACAAAGAGACTTCATCTCACGATCTTCGATCCTTAATGGCATCGTCTCCACCGTAAGATTGTCTCGCACTTGAATATCATCCATCTCAATCACATGTGAAGGATCCGGGACATACTTCCGAAGTTGCGACACATGGAACACATCATGCAAGTTCGAAAGATTTGACGGTAACGCCACTCTATAAGCCACTTTTCCCACTTTACTAGTAATTTGGTAAGGACCAATAAAGCGAGGAGTTAGCTTCTTAGACTTCAATGCTCGCTCAACGCCGGTTGTAGGAGTAACTTGGAAAAATACATGATCACAATCTTGAAATTCCAAGTCTTTTCTCCTTTTATCATGATAACTCTTTTGTCAACTTTGAGAAATTCTCATCTTTTCCCTAATCATCTTCACCGTCTCAGTAGTCTCTGTAACCAATTTTGGTCCAAGCACCACACTTTCACCCGACTCATGCCAACACAAAGGAGTTCTACACCTCTGACCATACAAAGCCTCGAACGGTGTCATTCCAATACTAGCATGAAATCTATTGTTATAAATAAACTCAATCAAAGGAAGATATGTATCCCATGAACCACCATGTTCAAGAATACAAGCACGTAACAAGTCTTCCAATGATTGAATTGTCCTTTCCATCTGACCATCGGTTTGAGGATGATAAGCCGAACTCAACCTCAACTTTGAACCCAAAGCCTCTTGCAAGCTCTTCCAAAATTCAGAAGTAAACCTCGAATCTCTATCCGAAACAATACATAAAGGAATACCATGTAATCTCACAATCACATGCGTATAAATTTCCGCCAACTTCGATACGGGATAAGTGATGTTAATAGGAATAAAGTGATTCGACTTCGTAAGCCTATCAACAATCACCCAAATCGCATCGTGTCCTCTTGGTGTATTCGGTAACCCCGTTACGAAATCCATAGAAATGCTATCCCATTTCCATTCTGGAATCTCTAACGGTTGCATCAACCCTGTAGGTTTCTGATGCTCCACTTTAGACTTCTGACAAGTCAAACAAGCATAAACAAACTGAGCCACCTCTCTTTTCATGCCCAACCACAAAAATAGTTTCTTTAAATCTTGATACATTTTGGTCGCTTTGGGATGAATACTCAAATTGCTTCTATGACTTTCTTCCAAAATCATTCTCTTCAAATCCACATCATCGGGAATACAAATCCTATCTCGGAACCTCAATACACCCTGAGCATCCAACTTGAAATCTTCATTTTCAGTTTGTCTAATACCAACCAACAAATCAATAAGTTTCACATCAAGCTTCTGAGCTTCTCTAACACTATCAAGGAAATAATTATTGATCTTTAACATTCCCAAGATAACACTCTTCAGCGTCACTTCTACTACAAGACTCATATCTCTAAATTGCTCAATCAATTCCAACTCTTTCACCATCAAAAGTGACATATGCAAAGTCTTTCAACTTAAAGCACCGGCCACCACATTAGCTTTACCAGGATGGTAATTCAATCCAAAATCATAATCTTTCAACAATTCAAGCCACCGTCTTTGTCTCATATTAAGCTCTTTCTGATCGAACAAGTACTTAAAACTTTTATGGTCACTAAATACTTCAAATCTAGAACCATAAAGATAATGCCTCCAAATCTTAAGCACAAAAACAACCGTTGCAAGCTCCAAATCGTGCGTAGGATAATTCTTCTCATGAATCTTCAATTGCCTAGAAGCATAAGAAACCACTTTGCCATTTTGCATAAGTACACCACCTAAACCCATCTTAGAAGCATCACAATAAACAACCAACGGTTCTTCAAGATTAGGTAGAATCAAGATCGGAGTTGTTGTCAACCTTTTCTTCAATTCAACAAAACTTTCTTCACACTTGACATCCCACACAAAAGCAGCTCCTTTACAAGTCAACTTTGTCAAAGGAAGCACCAACTTAGAAAAACCTTCAATGAACCTTCTATAGTAACCAGCAAAACCTAAGAAACTTCTAATCTCAGTAACAGACTTAGGAGTTTCCCATCTGAACACAGCATCAACTTTAGAAGGATCAACTGTAATGCCATCACCAGAAATAACATGCCCCAAAAAGCTCACTTCACTTAACCAGAACTCGCACTTTGACAACTTATCATAAAGCTTCTTCTCTTTCAGAACTTCTAACATGATGCGCAAATGTTCAGCGTGCTCTTCTTTCGATTTAGAATAAACCAGAATATCATCAATGAAAACAACCACGAAAAGATCCAAGTAAGGATGGAAAATACGATTCATGACCTCCATGAATACTCCCGGTGCATTAGTGACACCGAAAGGCATCACCAAATATGCGTAATGTCCATACCTCGTCCTGAAAGCAGTTTTCTGAACATCTTCTTCTTTCACCCTTATTTGATGGTAACCCGATCTCAAATTAATCTTACTAGACATGTGAGCGCCAACCAGTCGGTCCATCAAATCATCAATTCTAGGAAGTGGATACCTATTCTTGATAGTCACTTTATTCAACTGACGATAATCAATACAAAGTCTCATGCTACCGTCTTTCTTCTTCACCAATAACACAAGAGCTCCCCACGGCGACACACTAAGTCTAACAAACTTCTTCTCGAGCAAATCTTCTAATTGGCTCTTCAATTCTGCTAACTCAGATGCGGACATCTTGTATGGTGCCATAGAGATAGGTCTGGTACCAGGGACAAGATCCACAGGAAATTCAACTTCTCTTTCTAGAGGTGCACTAGGAATCTCATCAGGGAATACTTCGGGAAAATTGCACACCACCGGAAAGTTTGCTATCACAGCTTGAATCTCCACAGAAAGAGTCGCCATCAACAAGAAAACCAACGCCTCATCCTTCATGAACTAATTCAAATGCTTCGTCGACACCAACATAGATTGTTCTTCTTCTACTAAGGAAGAAAACCTCACAGTGTTGTCATAGCAATTGATATGGACATAATTAGCTTTCAACCAGTCCATACCTAAAACCACGTCCAACCCGACAAGCGGTAAACAAACAAGATCAACCACAAAGTCTCTATCAAATATTGATAAAGGGAAACTTGCACACACAAAAGAAGTAGTAATCGTTCCCTTAGCCAGAACTTCTACCACCATATCTCTATCCAGAGGCGAAAAAGTGAGACCCAATCTCTTTACACAATCAACAACAATAAAACAGTGAGTAGCACCAGTATCAATAATAGTAATAAAAGGAAAGCTATTAATGAAACTAGTACCTAGAACAAGACCATCCTCGTTTTTCATCGGAGCACCCGACAAAGCAAACACCTTTCCTGCTCCTTGAGTCCTCTTAGGCTTCTTACATTGAGCACTGATGTGACCTGCCTCGCCATAATCAAAACAGACCACATCCTTATTTCTACAATCACGAGTCATATGGCCCACTTCTCCACATCGGAAACATCTCACCTCATTCTCCTTAGCTCTAACATCGCTTCCACAAACATTACTTTTGTGGCTAGGTTTCCCACACTTGTAACAAACAATACTAGCAGGAGCATCTCCCCCACTAGTTCTTCGCCCTTGAAACGCTTTCTATTTCCCCTTACCAGTTGGAGAATCATATGGTTTTCCACGGCTTTGCTGACCTTTATTTCTCTTATCAGACATAATCTTATAATGAGCATTACTGTCCTCCTCAAAGATCCTGCAACTATCAATCAAATCCGAAAAGACACAGATTTTCTGATAACCAACAGCTTTCTTAATCTCAGGACGCAAACCATTTTCAAACTTGATGCATTTAGAGAACTCGTCATTCGGCCCATCATAATGCGGATAGAACTTGGCCAACATAGTGAACCTTGCAGCATAATCAGTAATAGACATGCTTTCTTGCTTTAATTCAAGGAACTCTATCTCCTTCTTTCCCCGAACATCTTCCGGGTAATACTTCCTCATGAATTCCCTTCAGAAAACTTCCCATGCCTCTTCATCACCAGCAACCTCAAGCCTCTGACGGGTTTCAACCCACCAGTCATCCGCTTCAGCACTTATTTTATGAGTACCATAACGGATCCTTTGCACAGGAGTGCAATCCATCACACAGAAGATTCTTTCAATCTCCTTCAGCCACGCCAAAGCACTTTCGGGATCATACTTTCCTTGGAAAGTAGGAGGATTCTCTCTTTGTAAGGTTGCCAAACTACGAGACCCAGCGTTCTCGTCAGCATTCGGCGGGTTTTGGAAAGCATGGGCCATTGCCTGCATAGCAGCAGCAAGAGCCTCATCATTCCTGCCGGTGTTCCTTCCAGCCATAACAACTTCTGCTTAAAACAAAACAAGGATTAGAATTAACAAATAACAATACTTGATTGTTAGACAACAACAAACTCAACAACTTGGCCGGACAGACCGACCTGCTCTGATACCACTAAGGTAACACCCCAATTCTACCCCTTGTAATTAATAATAAAATCAGAGTTTCAAAATTTCATCCAAACATAAATTGTGGTATCACATATTCGTGTTTCCATCACTTTGCATTATAATGCACATCACAAAAATCAAAAGTCGGATATACCGATTCATAACATAAATCATCATATAAACATATGACTAATCACAGCACAGCGGATGTATTCACAAAATGTATGTATCATCATGTTATCATCAATACATAAAGTCATAAAATAGTATACATAAACTATCCTATCAAAATAATAATGTCGCCCAAATCCCGTGTGTTACTACTATCAGAGCAGAGCGACTTAAAATAAAGAGACTCGAGCTAATCCTCATCATCCTCGCGGATCACTTGCACGTTACCAATATAAAGGCAACGGCGAAACAAGTAAAGGGTGAGATACTCCAAAACATATAATTAAAGGCATGATAAAATATATAAATAGTTTTGGAATCATAAATGATATAGGTTAATAAGAATATGTCAACAAATATCAAATCTCACATACTTTAAAATCATCATTTAGTGTATAAGATCAACACTTTAATATCATCACATAATCACCATAATCATGTCAAAACAAGACATAAACTCCATCGCCATGAACTCATATCATCGCTTTACCGTCATGTTATATCCATCGCATAATTTCCATGAAATTATCACATCATAATCACTTTATGTTCAACACAAAAATCATCACAAAATAAGGTATCATATAGCATCGTAATTCATTATAAGCCATCAAATGAAACTCAACGCCAAAAGACTCAAAAATAAACATAATCGACTCCATGAGACACGACTATGTTATGCATGTGGTACCCGTCGCTTTGTCCATAATTAGGGACATTCGGCATAAAAGCCCATCGTTGCTTTGGCATAAAAGCCCCCGTCGCTTGGCATAAAAGCCCTCGTCGCCAATGCAATGTATGTGACTCGACAACACGACATCAAAAACACGACACAACAAAACATCATCATCGCACATCAAAATTGGTATAAAACCCATGTCACCATATTCATCCACATCAAGATAAACATATCATCGCATCGCATATCATCAAGTATTCATTATAAATAAACCGTCACAAACATCATATTTAATCACATCACATCATTATCAAATAATTCACTAATTTCAAACACGGAAAAATAGTCAAACATCAATAATCATTGCAAAAGTCATTCACAATAATCAACATCAATTATAAACATTAACGTTGCAATCGGGTTGTCCATACGCGACTTAAACCGACTAAAACGCAACCTGATTCAACTTAACTGTAAATTGACTTATTTCGGGTTTCTCCCTTAAAAACTCGTAATCTCGAAAAACTAACTTCACCACAACGTTCTACGCGTCAAAATTAGCTAGCACGTCAATTTTCGTTAAATTCGGAGCAACTTGCTCCGTCGCCGAAATTGCCGAAATTGGGAAATCGGACATAATCGGGTTCCAAATTAAATCAGATAACTTATGTCATATTTGTATTTAATTAATATAAATATTTAATATATTAAATTAATAAAATAAATAAAAAAACAAAACATAAATTAAATAATTAATTTTTCTAAACTTACTTCCATTATGCCTACCGCCAGTACGTTAATTTTTTCTAAACTTAACTTCCAATTCTATGCTGCTAGTTTGCTTTTTGGAAACGTATTATACTGTTAGTTTTATTTTTGTTTTCTAAACTTGAATACTTCTATTACGTTATGTTCTTTTCTTCTAAACTTCATTCTACTGCTAGCTTAGTTTATAAGCTATACTTAAATGAACATGCTGCTAAACTGTATTCTAAATTTCAAAACTTCACTTAATTGAATATACTACTACTACTTTACTTTAGTTTTTCTTAATTCAATTTCTATTAACATAACAATAATCCCACATCATTAACACCTAAATTAACTCTCCTAATTTATCTCAACAAATCTCAAGAACCCTAACATCAATTTTATCCCAAATCAAAATATACTAAATCAAACCCTAACTATAAGCATTGGAAAATCAAACCCCTTACCTTAGATACTTGAAATGATTCTTGATGTTCCAACCAACCCAAAACCCAAGCTTTGTTCTTCTTGTTCTTCTCTTCTCCAAGACTCTCTAGCTCTCTCTATGCTTTTAAGTGTTCTAGTGTTATGACACAAAACTAGGAAATGGTGGGTTTTGTTTGTTTAGATGTAAGACATAAGCTAGCAAAATATCCAAAAAGCTCTTCTTGTAAAATACTATCTCATAACACCAAATAATACTAAATAATATTATTAACCCAAATTATTAAAATAACTCCAAATAATTAAATATCGGTCAGAATAATATTTTACCGAACCGAACGGAATAAAAACCAGACCAAACAAAATAATTACCGGTCCCTCAAAACAAATATCGGACCGAATAAAATAATTACTGGTCCCTCAAAACAAATACCGGACCGAATAAAATAATTACCGGTCCCTCAAAACAAATATTCGACCGAATAAAATAATTACCAGTCCCTTAAAACAAATATCGGACCGAATAAAATAATTATCGGTCCGAATAAAACGTCGTCGAATATATTAACAGATATACCGGTTAATTTAAATATTCTCGTCGCAAAAATAAACGTCAAACAGTAATTCGAAAATATTAATATAATATAATATTAAAATAAAATGGGGCGTTACATGTTGCATTCTTGCTATTTTCATTTTTTAATGAATCTAGGCACATTGCTGGCTTGCTTGAATATTTGGGATTCAATCTTGACCAATAAATCCAATCATGTGCCTAAGCCCATTAGCCTCACTTTTTGTTTTGATTTACTTTGTTTTAAATGAATAAAAATTCAAATAAAATAAATAAAAATCATGAAAAAATAAGGGAATGATTTTAGGGGTCCTTTAACTTATCATGAACACGTTTGATTCTAAAAAATTAAGCCCATTGGTTCAAAGATTCAAAATTGCCCAATTTGAACTTCTTGAATTTCTTCAAAATCTCCCAACTTGTGCAACTCATAATTTGCTCAATTTTCATATTTTGAAGGTGATCTTGGACTTTTTTGAAAATCTCAAGATTTCATCTATAACCTCTATGTTGACCGTTTTTTATTTTGGAGACATTATCTTGATGTAAGTTGTCTTGACAAACAGTGCATTTTGTTGACTTTTGAAAATGACCTATAATGTATTAACTCATATCTTCCAAATGAAGCATTTTTGGATTTGATAATAAAACAAAAGTTGTAGAGAATTGAATTTTATTTAAAATGGGCTTTGGTTGGGAAAAAGTTGATGAAGTATGTGAAAGTTATGCCTGGTCAAAGTTCAGTTGACTTCTCATAAGGAAACCCTAATTTGGCAATTTTGGAATTTTGATGATTTGAGGGCTTTCCTTGGGGAATCATGATCAACCCTTGATCAAATGATGAATATCACTTCAAAAATGTTGATGTTGACCAAAAAATTTGAAGTTTGACTCTATGTTGACCATAATTGACTTTTTGATCAATAGTTGATTTTCAATCATTTGAGCCATTGACTGGGCAAACTTGTGATGTGGGACTTGAAACTTGACATAAATCTTATTGAGTACATATGGAGAACCAAGAAAGAAATTTGAAACCTCTTCAACCCAAATTTCCTTAAGAAACTCAAAACCCTAGTTGTAGACCTTTAGCTTAGGAGGAGCATTGACTGGTCAACCCTTGTGTATCTTGAGGGTTTGAGAAGCTTTGAAAGAATGTATTGAGAAAGATGAGTGAGAAAATTTTGGGTTACAACACCTATCATAACAGGCTTGCTACTAAAGAGATATTAAATCTTTTGGTGCTCATTGATAATAATGTGTGTGTTTTCTGTAGGAAAATTGAAACTTTTGAGCACTTATGTTTCTCCTGTCATATGGTGAAGCATATTTGGCTCAAGTCTTACAATGGATGCAAATAAGTCATACACCTGAGAGTTAGAATGAAGAGCTACAGTGGATCCTAGATCAAATGAAAGGGAAAGGTGTTAAGGCAGCTATTCTAAAATGTGCATTCGCTGAGTCGTTATACGAAAATCGGTGAATGTGGAATGCTTATTATTTTGATAAAGTAGCTAAAATTAAGGATATTGGTCCTAAAATTATTGAAAACACTGTCTATAGATGTTGGTTAAACCCAAAACTTAGACATAGATTAAGTTGTTTGATTATGCCTTAATTGATTTAGGTCCTTTTTTGCTGTTTTCGGTGGCTGGATCCTCGGGATCGCCTTGATTGTATTGTCTTTATGGAAATCAATAATATTTTATTTCTTCCATACAAAAATGTTTTTCATGCTTTTTAAATTCTGGAAAAAAATATTACATGATCCTATGATGGTTTCTGACCTATGATGATTTTATTTGATTTTTATTTTTAGTTTTACTATTTTTTAATCTTTTTTTGATCTATTTGCTTAATTTTAAATAGTTTAAAATTAGTTTCGGATTTTCAAAAATGATAAAAATATTTTCTAAAAAGTTTATAGGTCATTTCTAATTTTTCTATAGTATTACTTCATTTTTATTTGATGTTTTAATTAGAATTTGATATTTTCCCATTTATTTCCATTTGAAATCAATTTTAAAATTCATTTGTTAATTGTTTAATTGTATTTTAATATTGTTTGACTTTGTTGACTGGTTGGCCTTGGTTCATGGTCTCTTTGATCACAAGTTTCATCAACCTCATTGAATCTTGGGTGTTGATGGGGTGAAAATCCTAATTCACCAAAATGGATGAATGATGTTGATGATAACTTGATCAAGACGTTGATCCAATTGAGATTTCTATTTTGTCTTAATCAAGTTACCTCTGCTCCATCTTTGTTCATTTGGATGATGATTGATTCATCTTTGTTTCTTCTTCTTTTTTCTTTTTTTTAGATCAATTGGATGGTGATTGATTCATCTTTGTTTAGTTGAATCTAGATCAGTACTTGATGAACTTTCATCATTTCAAATCTACCTCTAAGTGACTAATTGATCACTCAAGGTACTTTGGATTCGTGAAAGTTTATCCTAAGGAGTCATGAAGGATTTGACTGTGTCATAATCGATAAAGAAATATGAGAGTTTCCACTACTACTTTTTGTCCTAAGGACGGGAAAAGAACGGAAAACCCTAATTGTTTCAGAGATTACTGGATTTGCAAGTTAATTAGATAAAGGGAAGGTGTTAGGCACACTTTATCTCCCTTGTACTCAAGGGGATCCTTTTTATCTCTATGATTTATGGGAGTATTTCTTTATTTATTAATCGTATTATCATGTAGAGGAGAAGAGACGAGGGAAATTATGTTTTTTATAAGTTAGTGGATTCGCCTTGGTTTTTCAACCGTGTTCATACGTATCTTCTTAAGAAGAATTCAGAGTCCTTCATAGTTATTTAGTTGGTGTTTTTATAGAATCGTATTAAATTGCTTTCAAATGATTTTGAACTTGTCTGAGTTTGAAAATTGAGTGATGGTAGGCGAAGTTTTTATATCCAGGTAGAAAGAAACCGGATGATTCTTTATTGAAAATATCTTGAGTTTTGATTTATGTTAGTAAAAAATGGTTTGATTGGTTAGCTGTTTTGATTTTGGTTTATTGATAGAGTTATCTTTATCAAAACTAAATCACGCAGGGCGAAGAAATTGATTTTTATAAGAAGTTGATCCTTATTAGAATTAAATCGCGCGGGACAAAGAAATTCATTTGATATGTTGGTGATTTTTAAAAGTTTTGATTTGAATAATTAATTAGCAAGACGTTAAGTCATCCAATCGATTATTCGAAGATGTGGTGGATGTAAAATCCACCAATGTTATTATTTATAAAAATGTTAGAATTAATTTGATTAGAAGCTTAATTTTTGTATTTTTGAATATTTGAATGTAGCTATTATTAGTCAAACTAATTAAGTAAATTAAACTAATTTTAAAAACTAAATAAGACCAAAACGAATAATGGGTTGAAAGTGTAAAACAGAAATACAAGAGGTGAGATTAAAAATAACCACATGGCTCAAAATCCAAATAGAATTCCAAACCACAACTTATCTAATTAAAATAAAACAATAAAAAGATTAAATAAAATAAAAAGGTTAAATAAAGAAACAAAGTTGGGAGTTATAAGGGATTAGTAACTTGGTCCAACCTCCCTATCACCTTTATTCAAGAAATATATGAACACACATAGCCAATCAAGCTTCAATACGCGGTGTAAGCTAAAAATAAAATAAATAAAAAACAAGTAAATGAAACTTCTTTCTCTTTCCTTTCTAACCATTCTCTCATGTCTGAAACAAAAGCAATGCGACGTCGTGTTATTGAGTGAATGAGTGGAAGAATATGTACTTCAATTTACATTGTGTGAAATGTGAACGTGGTAAGTAAGTGGCCCCTTTACAAATGTAGAAATCATCCATATTTATATTAGTTAGCTACGTTAGCAAAAAAAAGAATAAAATCATATTCTTTAATTAACATAATAAAAATCTCAAATCAAATATTAATTTGATTTTTTATTCTTACCATATTAATGAAATCATACTAACTTTCTCCTAGTTTATTTTGCTTAAACAATCTTTTTTTGATATTTTTTACTAAAATGCATAAAATGATGAAAAAAAGTTAAAAATAACATTTTGAAAAATACCTAATTAATTAAATACGAAAATTAAAAATTAAAATATAAAAATGTAATTTTTGTGATTTTGAAAAATAGTAAAAATTAGAAACAAATAAAAGGAAAAATGTTAAAAAATAGAGAAAATGAGATTCAAACTCATGACCTTATACTTGCAAGTTTTATCTCCTTACCAATCGTGTTGTCTCATTTATTTGTAATATAAAGATATTTGAAAGCATATGAAAGATGGAAAAATATTTGTTATTTAAGAAATACAAATAATTTTAAAATAAACTATTATATTTTTTTTAAATAAGCAAAAAAAAATCAATGCTGAAATGTTAGTATAAATAAATAAATAAAATTTATAAAGCCCAAAATAATTTCACTGTTAGAAATCACTGTGCCAAAAAAGATATTAGACAACGTTTTTTTTTTTTGCTTTTAACAACGCTTTAAAGCGCTGCCTAAAGCAGCACTGCTAAAAGAAAAGACAACGCTTTTTTTCAATGTAAAAGTGCTTTTTTATACCCGCTTTAGACAGCGCTTTTAAAATAGACATCGTTTTTTTATATACCACTTTAGCAGCGCTTTTGCTTTAGACAGCGCTTTGTTATTTTTTAAGTTAGACTTTAGACAACACTTTCCTTTAAAAGCGTTGTTTATTCCCCCACTTTAGACAACACTTTCCCACTTTAGGCAGCACTTTTTTTGAGTTTTTAAAGCGATGTCTATTGGTCACGATTTTTTTTAATAAAATACCTATTTTGACTTACAAAAGCGCTGTCTAATATATATAATGCATTTTAATCAAAATTTTAACCATATTTGAATCAGGTTTTCACCATATTATGCATCATATTTGGTAGCTTCATTCCAATAAAATATGCATATATAAAAATTACACATATATATAAATTGATAATATATACAACAACAACTACAAAATTTATGATATAAGTTAAAATTCTACAAGTTAAAAATCCTAAAATTCAAAATTGATGTTACATCTACATCTTACTATCTTCGAGAATTCTCATGAAACAACAACAACATGAATATCTTAGCTCTATCTTCCACACATGCACCTATAAACCTGGAAAAAAAAACCAAATTATCGAAATTCATAACATGATAATATTAACGTTGCACTTTATTCGAATTTAATTTATACTCAAAACTCGAAAGTTCTCATCAAAGGAAAGAAGACAATATACCTTAGCTTATAAAATTCTCAACCCAATAATAAATTGACACCATTCTTCCATAAGTTCATCTATTTGATCTTTTGTGTAATGTGCACAATTGAATTCCTCAAAGTACTACATATATAATAATATAATTAACATAGTATGTGATTTAGTTAAAACAATATGTCATTTTATGAGAAACACAAAATATGAAAATAGTATGTAATTCCTAAGTTAGAAATCCATACCATGGATGGAATCTCTAATCGATCCAAAAGAATAATTTCTTTCATAAATCTCAACAAGAAATAGTCGCAATCTATACCGTTACACTGGCGAGGACACTACATATGGAAAGAAAATACGAATATATATCAGGATATACCCCTTAAATTGTTTTATCAAGTATCATCATTAATGTAATCAAAACTGAATATCTCTTTGTGAAAATATACCTCCACTCTGATCCATGTAACGTTGTTGGCTCTACTTTTTGACACTTGAATATCTCTTTGGGAGCAAAAAGCTAGTAGAACGCTATAATAAAATATAAACGACTGTTTAGAATAATCTCACATAGAAACATAAACATAAACACAAATCCATATATGTTGACCATAAACATAAACATAAACTTGAATATCTCTCTGGGAGCGAAAAACTTATGTGTCAATCATCTGCTTCAAATTTGGATATGTTGACCAATCATTGTATAACGAATCCAGATAATACACAGTTTCTCTCATAGGATTAATCACAACCAATAACCAGTGTCCACTGTAAGATTAAACAAAGATTAAACAATGGCCAAAAACGAAAAATTATAATAGATCAAGTTAGGATGAAAATCTAACCCGTTGCCAGTATTATATGGAAAAAAGAACAACTTCTCAGTATCTTTACTGGCCACGAATAAACCGAGTACATATGCTATGACATCATATGGTCTTGTTATGATTAACCCTGAATTGACAGTGTTGGGAGCTAAGAAGCCAAATCTTGCTACTAATCCACGGGGGCGCACAATGTTGTCATACATAAACCTTAAATTGAAACATCATTAACATTATACTATATTCATTGAAATGAAGAAATAAATTGTTCATCTAATTAAACAAAATTGATCGGAGTATACCTGATGTATGTAGCGATAACACCGAGGCCTAATTCCAAATGTCTAAAAACTTGCTCCATATCCTCTCTACTAATTGCTTCCAGGTATTCAAAACCAAAGATGTCTGCACTCATAGGTATAAGGCGGGTACCACCATCCGGAATATCTGTTATTCCTAAATATGTCCGAAGGCACGACTTGAACTGAGCAGTAGTTTTTTGCTAGCCACAGTCTTCTTAGCAACATTCTTTTTTTTTGTGTGGAAATATTGCTAATTTCAGGCGCCTTACCCCTACTGACTTGTGCAATCTCTTTAGCTTGAATCTAGTTATCATATAATTAGTTAGGGGGAGTATAAAATCACAAATTAGCATTTCTCATAGCATAAATGTCATATAATTATGTTTCACCTCAATTGATGAAATTGACTTGGTTTCCCGCCTAATCCCCTTATCTTTTGGAATGTATTTTGTTGGAGTCTAACATTACCATGTAAATAAAATGTAAGTAAAATCTCCTTAAAATTTTTGAATAGTAAACGATTTTAAGCATACCTCATTATCTACACAAACGAGGCTTGACGGCCATGCAACAAACGATCCTATTGCATCTGCCACCAATGTTGCATATGCCACATCGTCAGGTAGTGGTAACAATGCACCCCCTCTAAAAAAACATCAACCGATACTTTCAAAAATCCATTTGGGAGCGGTTTATGGTGAAGCATTTCTCTCTAAGTATTATACACTTTTCCCTTGCCAACCATCCGATAAGTCGGTGACGACAAATAGAGTTGACACTGGGAAATTCCCTATAACCATTAATAAATATGGTTATATAATTAATAAATATGGTTATATAATTAATAAATATGGTATATAATTACCTCGGGAATATTCGGTCCAAAGTTACCATTGATACTACCTTTTTCACTAGTATCTTTAAAACCTGTAGCTTGATTTATTTTTTTTCTTTCTCAGCTCATAAACTTCTTGTTGTAACTTTTCCAACTTTTCCTGAAGTTCTTTATTTCTAGGAGCTTTTGTCTTTGATTTTTTCTTCAAGGATGTTGGAGTGATCCAAAATCCCTTACCCCTCACCCGACCAGAATACTCACGAATATCTAATGCTCGTGAGAGTATTCTCCTGCAATCATTATCTTCATCTGGAAGTATAGACTGAGAAAGAGTCTCCTGAAATTCATATAAATATTGTAATTAAAGAATGATATGTTAATAAAAGTATGATGTAATTAAATAAATAAAAGTATGATGTGATTAAATAAATAATGTTATACTTACACATCTCTCGAAAATTTGTTGAACTTTTTCTTCAACAACTTCATCCTTACACACACGGGCTTCCTTCCACAAAATGTGTTCGAAATAGATGTTTCAGAACTATTCTCCTTTGTTAACTACATATTAAGTCAAATAACATGATCAAATATAAGCGTGCATATATTATAGATACTTTGCAATTTATAGATACTTACAATAGATTGTTGTAAGTGTGCATATCCCATACGCCCTTTTCTGTATGGATATGCTGGACTTGATGCTCGTTGTCAATTTACGACACTTAAACTCTCAAATTTCTGGGTATTTCTTTTGGATTTCAAAGTTTCTCATTCTTCAGATGTAATCAAATCTGCATATTTCTTTGGAAGCTCTGCATCAACAAAATTTGTATTCGCATCCCTAAGAAACTTGTTTGATAAAAAAGCTCTAAACCCTCTATGTAATTTTCTGGCCAATTTGAGTATATAATATTTTCTGGTATCCTCAATGTTGAACGACCTCTACGAAAAGCATACACAAAGTGCGTTAGTATAAGTAATTTAAAGACATAATCGTCATTAAAAACAAATAACATCACATACAGTACCTGTATCTCACTCCATATTTTATCTTTAGCGTCGTCCAACACTCTTGCTCTTCAATCTTCACATGTAATTGGAATTTCTCTCCTTACCACCGAACCGAGATAACTCGTCAACGTTGAACCGTTAGGCTCAATTAGTTGGCCTTCTTGACTCCAATGCATATCATACTTTATGCCTTGATCTCTATCTCGAATGATTCTCTTCATTATTGTTATTCCTCGTCTATATTCCATTTCCGTTTTATTAACGGGCTTATCTCCATCATGCCCAAAATCATCATGTGGATGATCCTCGTTAGTAGCCATCTAACCTGTAATAAACATAAATATAAACCCAATATAAAATTCCATAGTCATTTAAATATATATAAAATGACAATGCCAAAAATTAACATAAACATAAACTTAAACGTAAACACAAACATAAACATAAACATTTTAATATGCTACCTATTTCACTAACATCTCTTTCTTTTCTTGGTTGGAACATGAATTACTTGTTTCTTAACAATGCGGACGGATGGATTTATCCAAATTCCCTCATTATGATCATTTCTGATATATGATTCATCCGCTATAATATTCTCATCTTGATCATTTATAATATACGACTCATTCCGCCTAATACATGACTCATTCTCATCATCAATGTCACCTTGGTCTACACCATTATCATCAACCACTTTGTTAGATAAAAGCACTATAGACCATTTTGTACTCGTCGAACCAGTGACATAGAACATTTGTTTAGCTTGAGAGGCTAGAATAAAAGGATCATCTTTGTACCCCTCCCTATTAAGATCCACTTGCAAAAATCCTGACTTATCCATTCGTATGCCACTACTACTTACCCACTTGCAACCAAAGATAGGAATCTGAAACTTCAAGTAATCAAACACCCAAATATGCTCGATAACCCCAAAATATGATAGATTTGCGTATTTTGGGTTTAGGTCCTTCATACTTGAAATGTGCATTGCTTCAGCAAGCACGGTGACACCATTATTTTGCATAGTACTTTTATCATCTTGTTCTTTGGTATAAACTGTGTATCCATTAATTGTGTATGCGCTATAAGAAAACACATGCAAACTTATACCATATGCCAAACATCTCAACCTTTCTGTTATTGAAGCGGGATCTGAATGAAGCTTTGAAAAAATATTATCCTTAAACCATGGTATAAAAATTTGATTATGCTCCCGTACTATCCAATTTTCATTTATATTCTGATTTAACCCTCGGAGTACATCCTTGTGCATTTCAACATATGGCTCAACCTCACTGTCATTGTGCATAACATACAAATGCACTTGATCCCGTTCATCTTTTGATATTGTCACAATTTTATTTCCAATTAATCTTTTACCTTCCTTTTTTTCAAAAATATGACTTTTGGGGAGTCCAATGGATTGAACTTTGGAAAAATATTCAGTACAAAACTCAATCGCTTCTTCAACAATGTATCGCTCAACAATACAACCCTCTGGGCGACTTCGGTTTTTCACGTACCCTTTTAATACTTTCATATAATGTTCAGCAGGGTACATTCATCTCATATAAGCTGGTCCGCACAACTGTGTCTCTTTCACAAGATGAACAACTAGATGTACCATTATGTCAAAAAATGAGGGAGTAAAATACATTTCAAGCTCACACAAAGTAATAACAATTTCTTTTTGCAATGGTAAGATCTCAGGATCAATCACCTTACTACAAATTGACCTAAAGAAAAAACACAACTTAATTATCGTGCTCCTTACTTTATCTGGCAAAATAGAACGTATACCTATTGGTAGAAAGTACTCCATTATAACATGGAAATCATGTGTCTTTAAACTCTTTAACTTGAGGTCTTTCATAGACACAAGTCTTCTAATATCTGAAGAGTATCCTTCTGGAACTTTAACTTCACTTAGAAACTTACACAATATCTTTTTCTCCTTTCGAGATAAAGTAAAATCAACAGGTGGTAGATATGTTCGGCTTCCTTTCTTCACGGGTCCTAGTTCAGTTAATATTCCTATCTTTAACATGTCCTCCCTTGCTTTAAGACCATCCTTAGACTTTCCTTTAATATTGAGTAACGTACCAATAACACTTTCAAATACATTTTTTTTTCAATATGCATAACATTGAGAAAATGTCTCACATACAGAGACTTCCAATATGGAAATTAAAAAAAATCGATCTCTTCTTCCACCCACCTTTGACAACCATATGCACAAAAGGCTTGCCAAACTGAGTACACACATCTTTCACCTTTTCAAAAATTTGGTCACCTGACAATGCAGGTGGAGCTTTACGCTGTTCGGTGTCTCCATTGAATGCTTTTCTCCACGCACGGTAGTCATGTTTAGAATGCAATAATCTACAATGACCGAGAAACACATTGTTCTGACAAAGTTCTAAACACGTCGTATCGGTTCCATCTTCACAAACATGACACGCACGTTGACCTTTAATGCTATACCCAGATAGATTCCCGTATGCTGGAAAATCGTTAATTGTGCCAAACAACATCACCCTCAAATTGAAACTTTGTTTTCTATATCCATCATAAACCTCCACCCCGTTCTCCCATAAAATCTTTAAATCTTCGATCAAAGGTGTCAAGTATACGTCTATGTCATTCCCTGGTTGTTTAGGCCCAGAAATTAACATAGATAACATCATGTACTTACGCTTCATACATAGCCATGGAGGTATGTTATAAATCATAAGAATTGCAGGCCATGTTCTACGTGAGATACTTTGAAGACCATGCAGGTTCATTCCATCAGTAGATAAAGCCAAGCAAAGGTTTCTTGCTTCTTCTCCAAAATCAGGATAATCATTATCATTTTTCGACCACTGTGGTGAATCTGCCGAATGTTGATACTTTCCATCAATAATTATTTCATCTACATGCCAAGTCATGTGTCTTGTATCAGTTTCACTACAGAACATGCGCCTAAATCTCGGAATTATAGGAAAATACCATAATACTTTTGCTGGAGACAATTTTTTCTTATATCGAGACAAACTGCATTTAGGGCACTCATTTAACGATGCATATTCATTTTGAAACAGAACACAATCGTTTGGATAAGCATGTATCTTATCATAGCTCATGACAATAGAGCACAAAATTTTTTTGGCCTCATAGGTTCAATTAGGAAGAACATTATCCTCCGGAAGCATATCTCTCATAAGGGCTAATAACTCTGTGAAACTTTTATCTGACCATCCATTTCCCGCCTTTAAGTTGTACAACTTTAATACCGCAGACAGTATTGTGAATTTAGTGTAACCTTTATACAATGGTTTCTCTGCATCGCTTACCAATCTCTCAAACATTTTAGGACAATCCTGAAGATCTTCTTCAAGTGCATCTACAATCTCTTTGACTCGATCAAAATCGTATGTATCTGTGTCCTTGTCGTCTGAAGCATAGGCCGTACTACTTTTCTCCCCCGGTTCAATATTGTCGTTACTTTTTTCACCGTGAAATATCCAACACGTATAACTTCTATCAATTCCATGCATTAGTAAATGCGATTTCAATCCATCTGCATCATCCCGACCCACATAACAACAACCCAAGCAAGGACACTTCATTCGATTGGGGTCTTTGGCGTGTTCAACATCAAACTTAACGAATTACAATACCCCATTCTCATACTCTTTTGACAATCAATCAGCAAACATCCATTTTTTATCCATTTTTTCTACTAATTCAAGTAAACAAAAACACTATAAACGGATTATTCCCTTTTTGTTTGAATTAAACGAATTATTTCTAGAAATTTATTTCTAGAGTTATTAACATGGACTAAAAATAAATATATCTATATAAAAATAATTGTGTTTTTTAATTGATCGATACAGATAGAATTTGAACTTGATGTTAGCATAGTACATTATCAATAGGAGGATAACTCAGTTTGGACATCAATGGAGTTAAAGATATTTTCAAGAAAGAACCTACCTTGAGAACTGGCTGGTGTGGGTGGAGGACAACCGAGAGAGACGGTGGAGGACGGAGGGAAAGGGCTGGTTCGACGGTAATGATTTGTGAGAGGGAAATGGTTTCTATTCGTGAGAATGAGAGGGAAAGGGTTTTCGTGTTTGTGAGTCTGTGAAAAGAGAAACAATACACTGATTCTATTTTTAAATTTTAATTTATATGGCTTTAGACAGCGCTTTTTAGAAGCGCTGCCTAATATGGGCCTTTAGCAGCGCTTTTGAAAAGCGCTGGCTAATAGGGTCCTTTAGCAGCGCTTTTCAGATTTTTTTTTTAATTTTATATGACTTTAGACAGCGCTTTTTAAAAGTGTTGTTTAAAGTGGTCCTTTACCAGCGCTTTTGATAAAGCGCTTTCTAAGCAACACTTTTAGCAGCGCTTTTTAAAAGCGCTGTCTAAGGTCACATTTTTAGCAACGCTTTTATTTATTATTGTATACAGTTTTCGTGTTTTTTTAATTCACTTATAGCAGCGCTTTTGTATAAAAGTGCTGTCTAATGTGCAATGTTAAAAGCCATTTTTGGCATAGTGAATAAGGTGGGCAGATTTAGAGTATGAAAAACTGATGTAATGATCTCATCTCATTGACTTAGTTCTTGATCACCTTTATTTTTACTTGTTCTACATGTTTTAGGAGTATGGTTTCTACCATATCTCTAACATGTATGGTACATACAATATTATTGACCGACCTCGTATAATATTGACTTTTACATAAGTTTGTATGTGATTTCTAAACATAGTGCTAAATTTGTCCCGAATCGGAAAACTAAAAAATTAAATCTAACATTTATTATACTAACTTTTATTTTAATGCAATTTAAATGTCCCGTAATTTACTTTATGTCATTTAAATTTAGCATCTTTATCATTCATGTCATTTATCATCTTGTTCTTTACTTTATGTTATTTTCCCTTTGCTCACATGAGCATTTTATCTTTATGCCATTTTCCATTTGCTTACTTGAGCATTTTATCTTTGTGATATTCTTCATTTGCTCACTAGAGTTTTCTTTTTATTTTAAAGACATTAATAATCAACTTGAACATTAAAATACTTAAGACTCTATTTAGACTATTGTTACAATTGTGAGTACAACTTAACCATTAGATATTTTGAATGATGTCAAAACTAGGAAAAGTTAGCATTTTTATATATTAGATGGTGTCTCTATATCTTCTAGCACTCCTCTGCATTAGGGGTCTTAGGAACCATTAAAAACCACTTTGAAATTGATCTAAGTCTTGAAAAACAAGTTTCTGCATAAATTTGCATTGCATTGTCGACACATGCGCATTTCAGGTCGACGCATGCAACTCAGTTTTGAAACCTGTAGCTTCTGGAAGGCTCAGGTCGACACACGCATCATACATTTCGACACATACTGAAGCTTTTCTGAAATTGCAGAAAAACTTATTTTATGTGTCGACACATGCAAATTTCATGTCGACACAGTTCTTATTATTTTAAAGCATGTAATCTATTGACTTGTTTCAGTCGACACATTCATCTTTTTAGGTCGATACATACAGATGAAACTTGAGGTATGTGTCAACACATACGATTTTCAGGTCGACACATATCGTTTGTTTAGGTCAATTTTCAATTATTTCTAATTCTGAAAATCTCATTTTTGCACCTAAACTTCCACAACTATAAATACATCATTCTAACTTGATGATACCATAAAACATTTCCTGTAATTTATCTTTACCTTCAATCACAAACCAATGCATACACACTAACAAATCATCATAATAATCTTTTGTGGGGTGCCATCTGGACGAGGTTCGATAACATCCAATTAGGTTCTTGTGTAGTCGAGAATATTAGGTTGAGATTTGCAGGAGTCTTCATCCAGAAAAATTACGGGTTTATCCTCCAAGATCATCCATTGATTTGGGGGTTTTCGTGCAAGACATTCAAAAGAGGATTGTGGCATAGTGAAATTATTTGGAGATTAAGAATGCAAATAACCCTTTCGAGATAAAGAACTCAAAGGAAGTAGCGCAAGAATGGTGAATCAAATTGAAGTCTTGTGTTGCAATAATTGAAATTGGTGGTGCACGAAAGGTTTGGAGATAAAGTATGCAAAGGAGTAGTAAAATCCAGATAATCAATTTGCAGCTATTGTATCTTGGTCTTTATCAAGATCAAATGAAGAGAAGGGGTTGAATCAACAACAAACGTTAGGGTTTGTGGAGTTACTCTTGGAACACTCATCTTGTATCAAACTTTTTGCATAGTAAGAATTATCCTAATTCCATTGGAGTTAGGCGCAGACGTACCCACACGTGAGGAAGAAAGTGGGGAACTAGGAAGAAAAATCCTCATGTTTCTTTTTCGTATTGTTTTACTTCCTTTATTTTTCATCAATCAATTTGTCTAATAATATTGCATAATCGAATGACTCGTACGGATTTTTTCGAACTATTTTTTGTTTTGAAGTAAGTGTTGATATTTATTATAATCACTTTTAATTATAAGTCCTTTGTGTATCAATACAAATCAAAGGAAAATTCTAAAAATTAAATTGCACACCAAGTGTTAGACAAATTTCTTTCTTAAGTTCTTTTGATAATTTCCATTGGAAATAGCACTGCTAGTAACTTGCTATAAACGATTGAGAACATGTTACTTGATTTAAGTACACTTAATTCATATTACTTTTTTCATTCCATATTCAATTTTATATTTTCATATTTGAGTTCTAATGACACGGTTCATATAGACGACATATTTTGAAAACCTTCTGCTTGCACTCTTTTCCAAACAATTTTTAAAAGCATATTTTTATCTTAATTTTTAGCTTGGTGATCTATTCACCCCCATCTAGATAAGGTGTTGTCATCTAAAAACTATCCCTTTCCATATTGGAGTATTTGGACCTTTGGATTTATGATAGGACCTTGACCTGGACTTTGAGACCTTTGGACCTTGAGATCTTTGTTGTTATTTTGTATGTGTATTGGGAACTTTTCTGTGTGCAGGTGTTACTTTGAAAATTTATCCGATACAAAAATAATTCATTTGAGACACCAAGTTCATCTGATACATGCCAAGTCATCTGTACCTTTTTGGATTCATCTAATACAAGCTTGCACCTGAGGCACTATTATTCATCTGATGCTTATTACTAGTTTATGTAGCCCTAATCGAGAGGAATGGGATGCATTGTTTGAATTGTGTCAAGATGATTTCTCTTGTTTGGTTAGACCGTTCCTACTTTAGTGTCGCGTATGGTATTTTCATTGAAGTGTAAACAGAGGCAAAAGATAGAAGAGTTTCCATCAATGTTATTTATCCCAGGGGGGGGGGGGGAAAGGAAACACTTAGTAAACCTGAGGGAAGGAAAGGAGTATGGTAATTGTGACCAAGAGAAAAGGGTAAGGAAGTAGGTTATACGAGGGGAATATATTAGCACCCCTCACGTCTGTGGTACTCCACAGGATCCACTTAAGTTTGTTCTATTCTAAGGGTGTGTCTAATCTATGTCTAAATATTAGTGCTAAGGAAATGCATGCAAAATATATACAAAAAGAAAGTTTTTATCAATTTTGCATTCTGCGGTTTCAAACCTTTATGCCTACGTACCACTGACCGTGCAATGGGGATCAAGACACTCGTAGTTCACCTCAAAAGGTTTGATGTGTTGCATGTTTTTTTATGAACGGTGCTAGCAAAGTATGTCCTTTTTGAAAATATTTTAAAAGAAAAAGTCCAAAGACAAAAAGGTTTGTATTGTGTGATATGGTGGGAGAACTGACTTGAAGGTTTTGCGTTTGATTGCAAATGTTGCGGTTATCAAGAGTCGCCACCGACTTTTCTTTTATCCAAAAGGAAAGGTGAAAAAGCACAGGAAAACCTTTGAGATTGTTTCTTGAGTTCGGGGGGTAGATTATGAAAAGGGAAGGTATTAGCACCCTTTTCATCCATGGTTTTCCATGGACTCTTATCTACTTTCTAGATCACTTGCTTTTGTTTGAAATTGTGCTTAGTGTGGATTTTGAAAGTATTTTGTAAAATAGGCCATTGTTTAGGCAATCTTTGTAATGATTCTGGTTTGTAAGAATGTATACAAAGATGTTGATCTTTTGAAAATGTTTTCAATTTTGTAAGATGTTTTGAATATGTGTAGGTGTTTGTTTTTAAAAATAGAAAGGATGTTTGTTTTAAAATGGAGCAAGTAATTAGGAGCAATCTACCTACTCAAATGTCTTTCTTGTTCATTTTCTTTTCCTTTGACATTGTTGTCTTACCATTGATTTGGTAAGAAACCCTATCTTTGGATGTAAACGGGACGGGCGTGGGTCATCGTATAGCCATGATTAGAAATGTTGCAAGGTACCTTAGCATTCTTTCTTTTGAGGGACTAAGATCATTTGTAAGACAACTTTAGATAGCGCCATCGAGGGACTATGATCTTGTATTTGTTTGTTTTTGCTAAGATACCTTACATGCGTAATATGACCATTTTTGTATAAGGAAACCAAGTGGATTTTACCCTAGGGTTGCTTGTGTGCAAGTGTATTGTTTTCATGCTTGCTTTTGTCTTGGATTAGGGTTTTTATTTGATTGATTTTATCTTCCCATACAAACCCTAACTACTAGCATGTTATGTAAAAGCGATAAATTGATAAATTAAAAGTTACTACGTTATTACAACATTTGTGGCAGGGGGTATACAATTTATGAATGGGGATTGCAATAATGTAAACCTAATTAATCTATTACAACCAAATTGAATAATATACAAATAATTGAAGAAATATATAAAGTACAAATACAAATTGAAAGAAATGATTTTTGTGTTTGGATTTTTGTATGAAAGAGGTTTTAACCTAAACCTAATTAGGGAAAAAAATAATTTAATTAAATTAACTTAAGTCTATTAGGAAAAGAAATTAATTAAGAAAATATTTTTGAATAAAACCCTAAATCTATTTTAGTTGATTAAAAGAAAATAAGTTTAAAGAAAAAAAAGTATTTTTATATTTTTGTCTTGAAAATAGTATGTGGTGTTATGAAATATTCTTGGTCTTTTTTATATAATAAAATAAATATATTTATATAAATAATAATCTAGTTTTAATTTAATTTACAAGGAAATTAATAAAAGTAAATAAAGTATAATGAATAAAATAATAAATCTATTATTTTTATACTTTTTATGATTTTTTTGGTATTTTAGAAAATATATCTAAAAGGAAAAATAAAATAAATAAGTGGATAAATAAAAAATGCCAGGCCCAAAGGGCCCAGCTCCTGCAAAAAAGATGTTAGGAAATCAGAAAAATGAAAAAAATGTAAAAGGGGGGGTTCACATTGGTTCGAACCCTCGCCCTTTAGGTAACACATGACTTAGTACGCGCGCGCTTGCCACTGGGGTGACTGTTTCATCCGGCATATAATCAAAGAATAAATATATATTAGAAACTGCTTTCTGAAGGAAACTTCTTCTTCAACCTCGCGTCTAGCCGGACCACCTGTATCTTCCTCATCTCTCCACAAAAATGGAAAGTTTAAACATGAAAGTTGTGGTGTTTCTTCCCACGAATTCAACCATATAACTTATGTAAGCTAAAAGTCAAAGATAAAATCTAATTTTGATGGCCCTAAATTGAAACCTAATTTTCTCAGAAATTTCAAATCCAAAATTCTCTATACACAGTCAGTATAAATGGGAACTATGAACATGGTCAGCTTTAGAGAAAAGATATCTATATTTTGTTTTCACAAATATGGATCAAATGATGCTTGTATGAAGAGATAGAAGTTTGAAAATTTACCTTTTGCAGCTGGAGTCATGAATGGAGTTTGAGTAATTTTTGAGAGGGCCTGAGGATCTGTTTAGCTTGCCTGGGCCTCCCTGAGTGTGTTGCAAGCCTTACTTTGTTCTGAAACTAGCTGGAACTCTCTACTCAAGTCCAACTGTAATGGAGATTTTTTGAAAATGGTGGATGATGAAGATGAATTTACAGAAGTATAACAGGTGTTGAGATGAGTTTTATATGATGTATGTGAAGTGTTTGGATGGTTAAAAGTGGAAACGCACGAGTGAAAATGGAGATAGGTTTTTGAAGCTCAAAAATGGAGTTTTGGCCAGTTCTGACTTATGAAGGATTGAGGGTGTTTTAGGGCTTATCCAAAACGTGTCCTATGTTGCAAATAGTCTCCCTAAATATAAGCAAAGAGTTAGAGGTTTTGAAATGATCAGCAAAACAAGAGATCACATGTTATTGATTTTGCCTTATTTTTGTAGCAACATTGACAAGCATTGTTCCAAGGCAAGGTACAAGGCTTGTAGGGTGGCTGAAACCTTTAAACACACGTGTTCTGATTGTGTAGAGTGTGTTTTTGCAGAAAGAACAAATGCAAGGCTCAATGCAAGCTGACTTTGCATAAAGCTTGCTTTTCTAAAATGGCAATGTTGCCTTTCTTCCCAAAATGGAGTTATACTTGTACGATGCATTGAATGCTTGGATTAAAGCTTCCAACAGCTGTGAAAACACTTAATTATGGAGTGAAACTCACGTTAGAAGCCTGCAAAGTGAGATGTGTACAGCATGCTTGAAGATTGGATCCAATGTTCATCATGAAAATGGCTTGAAAAATAAGAATGGACCCCTAACTTCATCTCTTCGATTATCCCTACTCAAGAATGATCTCAAGGAGTTCTTGTACATTTTGGAAAGCTTTCAATGTTATCTACAACTCATATTTGAATTTCTTTTGAAGATTTCACTTGGAACTATGTGAAAAATTGCCATGAAGTTAGGTCAAAAATCTGCCTAACTAGGGCAAAATTTCACTAAGTCTTTTTTAGTTTATGAGCATATATTCACAAAATTATAACTTGAGATCCATGCATTTTTAGGAGAAGTTGTATGAAGTAAATTTGTATATTTCATGGAGCTATACAACTTTCATGTTGTAAGTTTCTCTTGAATCATCTTGCATCATGGTGAAAATTTGGATCAAAGTTATGAAAAAACAAGAAATTTCCAACACTTAGAAAAGTTTCTAAGTTTAGAAATTTTGACTTTTCAAAATGAAATCTTGACTTTTTGATTTCTTGATAAATAAGTTTCACATTTTGATATGTTTTGATGGATTATGATCTTTGGCACTTGAATTTGACCAAAAAGTCAAAGTTTGACTTTTCAGTATACAATTGACTTTTGATCAGTTGACTGCAAAATTCATTTGTCAATCCAATGGACTTGCAATGTTTTGAATCATGTCATTAGGTAAAAATGATGAAATTGTACTCTTGAGATCATGCCTTAAACCAATTGATCATTTTCTAGGTCAAAAATCAGAAGTTGCCCTTTCCTAATCAAAACCCTAATTTTGACCATTTTGCCCTTTTGGAGATTTGATCAAATTTCTTGAGGAACTCTGGTCCAAACTTGATAAAATGATACATATGGGTCTAAAATGTTGATGTGGATAAAAAATTATGAATTTTGACTGTAAATTGGCTATGGTTGACTTTTTCCCCAATACAACTAATTTTTAGGTCAACTGTTCAATTGACTGGTCAAAAGTGTGATCCAAGGCTTGAAACTTGACATGAGTAATCTTGGGGGTCCATAATGATCCATTAAAGTCATATGAAGTATTGATAGTCCTAAAATCAAACCCTAATTTTGGTCATCAGTGCACAAGGAGGTGTCTTGAGCTGATCAAACCCTAGTGCAGTCTTGAGCCTAAGGAGATCTTGTGAGAAAATTCTTGATAAGTGAGAGGGAAAATTTTGGGGTACAACAGCTTCCCCTGTTAAATCTTCTTAAACCTGAATAGTTAGATTAGCGAGTTTTACCATTCGTGACTCGAAGGTGGAAGATGATTGGACACTAGAGTGCCCAGAAATTTACACTCGACGATGTGAAGGTTGAGGGAATGGGCTTAAAGATGACATTTGGAGAGGTGATAGAAACTTGTTGGAGATGGGCTTGTAGATTCCATCCAAGAATGATTGTTGAATTGTAATTTGTAAGCAGAAAAAATGAGTATCAGAATGGCGTCTGCATCTGGAGCGTATCTGAACTGTATCAAAAAGTTGAATCTGAATGAGTATCAGAATGGCGTCCGTATTTGGAGCATATCTGAATTGTATCTGAAAGTTGAATATGAATGAGTATTAGAATGACATCCGTGTCTGGAGCGTATCTGAACTATATCTGAAAGTTCTGAACATCGTTAATGATAACTGTTAATCTTATCCTGAAAAGGGTAAAATGTTAGCTAAAATGCAAAGTCATGTTGTATGGAATGTATGATATAATGCATTAGTTTTATGGTATGTGGATGCAATGTATGCGTATGTGAGCTAATTTTCTGCACTGCTGTTGGATTAGGGAAAATAAATCCCCGACTGCGGCTGAGGGTATGTAAGTCTTCATGTCTTGAAGTCGAAGTGTCGATGAATTTCCGTTTAGAGAAATAAAATCTAATGTAAGGGAAATGCCATGTGTTGCTTAAAAATGTTTGGATAAAATGGATGATTTCTACCGTGGGTTAATAATTAGAAGCTTTGTTCAGTTGGGGATTAAACGACATACTGCGGGAGGTTGCTTATGGAATAGCCTAGAGGTATTTACCTATCCCTTCAACCTATCAGTAATTGCCATTTTTTATTTTGTTTATTTGTAAACAGTAATTATGTTCAAATGCATATGTTCAACAGTGAATCATTGGAAGTTTTTGTAAACAAAATACAGACGTAAAGAAAAAACAGATAGTTTTTTTACTTTCAAAGAGATATCTTTGTATTGAATTTGAGTAAGTATTTTTGTACAAGGAGAAGAACATTCTAGTAAGAGAATGCTGTCGTAAAAAATGAAAATTTTGATACAAAGAAAAGATAGCTATGTGTGATAATCCCATGGGGTTTCCATTCTTCTATAGCCTTCATATCTCTGAGCATCTTGTCTATTTATTGCCTCGTCCAAAGATGATTGAATTGATCAGAACCTCTGAGTTTATCAGTGGAAGCCAAAGGTTGTACGTGAAGTGATCCAATGGGACATAGTCATACGCTTTAATTCCCTCACTTTTTCCTGGACCGCCCTTTCGGGTTTTCAGTTCACTGGGAAACCCTTTTTTGCCCAAGTCGCCCTTTCGAGTTTTCAACTTTCCGGGTGTACAAATTTTTTTGTTTTATCCCTAATTTTTTCCCGAACCTTTTGGTTCGTCGGGATGCCCTTGTTTTACTTAGGTATGTCAACCTAGCGGGTCTCTTATGCGTAGTATCTTTTAACTATGTCCGCGTTCGCAGGATGTGACAAGTCCTCACCATCCATGGTGGTCTAGATCATTGCCCCACCAGAGAATATGTTTTTGATTACAAATGGTCCTTCATAGGTAAGAGTCCATTTTCCCCTAGGATCATCTTGTGGCAATATGATGCGTTTGACCACTAGGTCCCCAACTTGATACACTTGGCGTCTGACTTTCTTGTTGAAAGCCTTGATCATCCGTTTTTGATACACTTGACCATGGCAAACAATAGTAAGTCTCTTCTCATTAATCAAGTTCAGTTGATCAAGTCGAGTCTGGATCCAATCGTCTTCGTTCAACCCTGCATCCTTCATAATCCTCAGTGAGGGGATCTGGACCTCGATAGGCAAGACAACCTACATGCTGTAAACCGGAGAATAGGGTGTTACCCCGATTGACGTGCGAGTTGTGGTACAATACCCTTGGAGAGCGAACAGTAACATCTCATGCCAGTCTTTGTATGTGACTGTCATTTTCTGTAAGATCTTTTTAATGTTCTTATTTGCAGCTTCGACGGTGCCATTCATCTTCGGCAGGTAAGGAGAAGAATTGTGATGCTGAATCTTGAATTTCTCGCACAAGGCAGTGATCATAGTGTTGTTGAGATTTGTACCATTGTCAGTGATGATCCTTTCCGGGACACCGTACTGGAAAATGAGGTTCTGTTTGATGAACCGAGCGAAGATGTTCTTGGTGACGGAAGCGAAGGAGGCTTCCTCCACCCACTTTGTAAAGTAATCAATGGCCACTAAGATGAAGCGGTGTCAATTGGAGGCCATCGGCTTGATTTCCTCAATCATATCAATCCCCCACATGGAAAAGGGCCAAGGAGTCGTCAAGACATTCATAGGAACCGGAGGTACGTGCACCTTGTCAACATAAATTTGACACTTATGGCAGGTTCGAGAGTGTTGATAACAATCTGCTTCCATGGTAGACCAGTAATAGCCTTCCAGTAGGATTTTCTTTGCCATCGTATGCCCACTGGAATGGGTGCCAAAAGTACCTTCATGTAATTCAGCCATGATCCTATCAGCTTCAGCTTTATCTACGCACCAAAGTAACACAGATTCGTGATTGTGTTTATACAGGATGTCATTAGTAAGGAAGAACTTAGCAAAGAATCTCCTTAAGAACTTCTTATCATTGACTGAAGCTCCTTCTGGATATTCTTGAGTCTCGAAATACCTCTTGACTTCGTAAAACCAAGGTTGGTCCACTACTTATTTAGTATTAATCTCATGACAGTGTGCTGGTTCCTCCATTCTTTCAATGGTGATCTTGGGAGCCTCGTTATCCCAATTAAGTTTAAACATAGATGACATTGTGGCTAGAGCGTCTGCTAGCTGATTTTCTTCTCGCGGGAAATACTCGAAGGTAATTTTCTCAAAATGTGGTAGCAATGTCAAAACCTGTTCTTTATAAGGGATAAGGTTAGGGTGTTTGGTGTCCCATTCCCCTTTGATCTGACTGATGACAAAAGCTAAATCTCCGAATACATCCAAGGATTTGATCCCTAAGTCAATGGCAGCTCTAAGACCAAAGATACACTTTCCGTATTCTGCCATGTTGTTTGTACAATTGAAGCAGAGTCTTGCGGTAAAGGGAGTATGACATTCTTCCGGAGATATGAGTACAACACCGATACCATTTCCGAGTGCATTGGATGCTCCATCAAAGAACAGGGTCCATCGGGATCCTTGTTCAGGTCTGTTATATGGCCTAAATTCTTCACATTTGTCTAATATCATGATGTCTTCATCCGGAAATTTAAATTTCATGGACTGGTAGTCTTCTACAGCTTGGTGAACAAGGTGATAGGCTAATACACTTCCCTTGATTTCTGGGTAGTATATTGTATGTCATATTCCGTCAGAATCATCTGTCACCTCGCTATTCTCCCAGAAAGAGCAAACTTCTCGAATATGTATTTTATCTGATCCATTTTAGTTATCAACAAGGTAGTATGGGTTAACATATACTGTCTTAGCCGGCGAGTAGCCCATGCCAGAGCGCAACAAGTTTTCTCGATCAGTGAATATCTTGTTTCACAGTCGGTAAACTTTTTGCTCAGGTAATAAATAGCGTGCTCTTTTCGGCCAGACTCGTCATGCCGCCCCAATACACACCCCATTTAATTTTCTAAAACAGTTAGATACATGATTAATGGTCTTCCCTCGATTGGTGGCATCAACACATGAGGCTCTTGTAAGTATTCTTTGATTTTGTCAAAAGCAACTTGGCATTCATTATTCCATTTGACTACTTGATCTTTCTTCAATAGTTTGAAGATTGGCTCACAAGTCGCTGTCAGGTGAGAAATGAATATGGAAATATAGTTCAAACGTCTCAAGAATCCTCTGACTTCCTTTTCAGTACGAGGACAAGGCATCTCTTGTATTGCTTTAACTTTGGCAGGATGGACCTCAATACCTTTGTTGCTGATGACAAAGCCTTGGAGTTTACCAGACCATGCTCCAAATGTGCATTTGTTTGGATTCAACCTTAACTTGTACTTCTTCAGTCTCTCAAATAGTTTTTGTAAGTGATCAAGATGCTCTTCTTCTGTTTGAGATCTGGCTATCATATCGTCCATGTAGACCTCTATTTTATGGTGTATCATGTCATGAAATAAAGCTACCATGGCACGCTGATAGGTTGCCCCTGCGTTCTTTAGCCCGAATGGCATTACCTTTTAGCATAATGTGCCCCATTGTGTGACAAATATTGTTTTCTCCATGTCCTCAGGCGCCATTTTGATTTGGTTGTAACTTGAGAATCTGTCCATGAAGGAAAACACTTTGTGTTGTGCCATATTGTCAACTAGGATATCAATGTGGGGGAGTGGAAAATCATCCTTAGGGCTCACCCTATTCAAATCTCTGTAGTCCACACACATTCACACTTTCCCATCTTTTTTGGGTACGGGAACAATATTGGCAACCCATTGAGGGTAAGAGGTGACAGTTAAGAATCCAGCGTTGAATTGCTTCATGACTTCTGCTTTAATCTTTTCTGACATATCAGGTCTCATGCGGCGAACCTTTTGCTTTACTGGCGGACAATCTTCTCTTGTAGGAAAATGGTGTACCACAATGTCTACATTAAGTCCCGGCATGTCTTCATACAACCAGGAAAAGACTTCAACATAATCGTGTAATAACTGAATCAGACGCTCCTTGACACTGGGTTCCAGATTGGCACCCACCTTGACCTCTTTTTTGTCTTCTTCGGTACCTAGGTTGATTGTATCAATGGGTTCCTCGTGAGGTTGAATGGTTCTCTCTTCTTGTTGTAGCAGTCTGGCGAGTTCCCTTGGTACTTCATAATCTTCCTTACCTTCGTCTTCAGCTTGGTAGATTAGGTTCTCAGAGTCACAAAGGCCATAGCAGTATCGTTACCCATGGGATCCCGAATGGATGTATACTTGTATTGTGAGTGCGGGTGTGTGTAAGGGTATAACTATCTGAAAGAAAATAAAATGTAAAAGAAAAACAATGAGCACAAAAATTTGTATGCGAAAACGTCCATGATTCATTGATGTCATATGAAAATGAGATAATAACCCTTACAAATGGACCATTGTGCCTCGGGTAAGACACAAGGTTTTAAAAGTGCGAATTGTTTCAATATTACAGATCCAACATAATGTAAAGACAAATTACTGTGGGATAAAAGTGATCGGGACAAAGTCTCTAGCCTCCCAATTGCTGAGCCCTCCATTGACAGTTGGGAAGATCCAATCTTCCAGGTTGCAACCATCTTCACCATCTTCTATCGCGTTGACTTCACGATTGCTGATCTTTAAGGGTGGTCCTCCAGCACGAGCACGACGTACAGTCTTTTGAGCACTTGAAGTGAAACCTAGGCCAAACTTGTCAAACTTATATGGGATATCTGGGAGTTGTCCCCAGATAGTGCACCCTCCTTCTTCTACCACTTCTTTGGCATCCTTCAGAGATGACATCCGGAGTGGAGGCCTTGTAATCTTGGGAATCTGAGACACAACCTTGGTCACTGCCACCTCTTGCGGGACCTCTTCAAAGTATTGAAATGGAGTTTCAATAAATTCACCATCTAATTCCAAATATCTGAAGGAATTGAGATGGCTGATCATGTACTCTTCCTCTCCATGAACGGTGATAATCTTCCCTTGAACTGGATACTTCATCATTTGGTGCAACGCAGAAGTAACAACGCCAACATTGTTGATCCATGGTCGGCCTAGCAAGCAGGAGTATGAAGGGCGGATGTCCATTACATAAAAATTTGAATTGAAAGTTTGGGTTCCAACCTTTATGGGGATATCCACTTCCCCATGCACGAGCCGTCAAAAGCCCTTACTACTATGTTGCTTGGCTTCAAAGTTAACCCCTCACAGTCAAGTCTATCAAGAGCTTTTTTAGGTAATACATTCAGAGATGAGCCAGTGTCCACCAAAACATGAGCCAAATTTGTGCCCCTACATTCACCTGAGACATGCAATGCCTCATTACGTTTCCTTCCCCTTGGCGTCAGATCAGCATCTGAAAAACCTAAACCATTGTCCGCAGTTAGGCTGGCTACGCAGTCTTGAAACTGATCGGAAGATGTCTCTTGATGTACATGGGCGGTTTTTAAGAACTTTACCAAGGCTTTTGCATACGCCTCGGAATATAGTAGTAATGCCAGCATGGAGATTATAGAGGGAGTTTTCCCCAGTTGTTCAACTACATCGTAGTCGCTTATCTTTATAATTTTTAGGATTTCCTCCATTTCTTTCTTGGAGGTCTCTAGGATAGTCAATGACTGAGCCTTCGTCCGGACAGGCTCAACCAGAATACTTTTTCCTCGAGTCTCGATTAACTCGGTAATAGGAGTGTCAGTAGGAATGATAACGGGGGTTGTAATGGCTTTGTCAATAGGAGTACTTGCAGAGATGATTATGGGTGTAGGAGTAACTTTTGGAACAACCACAGGGATGACTTTGGGTCCAGAAACAACCTTTGGGGGAGCAATTTCTAGAGAGAAGATCCTACCGCTTCAGGTGATATTACTAGTCCCTGCAATATTACTGAGGTCAGAATCCATTTTCTCGAAATTTGAATGTTCGGTGGTTGGCTAATCCTGCTTAATACCATGGTAGTAGACATCCCCTCCATAATTCCAAGGTATGGTCTTGTCTGATGAATATGGGACTGGTCCAGGTATTGTGATTATTAAAGAAGTTGCTTTCGGAACTGATGTAATTCTAACGGGTCTTTTGTTGGAGACCCTGGAAGAATTGGCGGAAATGGTAATGATAGAAACATCTTCAAAAGGAACAAGTGGAACATAAGTCTTCTCGAATAAAATCTTTTTGTTATCTATTAGGCACTAAACATCTGCTTTCAATAAAGGACAGCTTGTAGGTAAGGACAAACGAAGATGGCAAACTTCATCACAACACGGGAACACACTGGCATTCAACAAATTCATTTTAATAGTCAGAAGTGGGGCCCACGAGTTTATCAATTGAAGTAACAAACAATCCTTCTTCAATGGCATTGGTATTGCGGCCATGTCTGGGCATAGGGGCAGAAATGACATTAGGTTTTTCAGGCGCATCAAACTCAATTTCTTTTGCTTCAATGAGGTCTTGTATTTTGTTCTTTAGAGTCCAACAGTTATTTGTATCGTGACCAGGACTTTTAGAGTGATATGTGCAATGAGCATTGGGATGATAATGAGGAGATGTTGTATTTGGGTTTTTCGGAGCTTCTTTCAAGGTCACCAAATTGGATCTTAGTAGATACGGTAATACTTGAGACGGAGTCATGTTGATTCTGGTGAACTGCCTGACTGGCCTTCCCATCCTTGGTTGATTATTTCTTTGCTGATTAGACGCAGGCTTAGGAATCATAACAGCCCCCACCATTGGTCGACATTCGGCCCTATCTTGGTTTCTTTACGGATATACAACAACCACCTCTTTCTTTCTGATGAAAGGCTTCCTTACAGCTGTAGAAGAAGATGTGTCTTTCTGAATCTTTCCACTCTTTATACCGGCTTCTACCCTCTCTCCGGTCAATATTAGTTCAGTAAAGCCTGCAGATGAACTTCCAATTAAATGATTTAAGAAAGGACCAGACAAGGTGCCCAAGAACATGTCTACCAACTCTCTCTCAGATAGAGGGGGTTGAACTCTTCCAGCCAAGTCTCTCCATTTTTGCGCATAGCCTTAAAACCCTTATTGGAAGCCATGGCCATACTCTGGAGTTGAGTACGGGTAGGCGCAAGATTAGCATTGTATTGGTATTGCTTGTAGAAAGTTGCGGCAAGATCTTCCCAATTGTGAACATTGGCTCTTTCTAGTTGGTAAAACCAGTCAAGTTGAGTTCCAGACAGACTGTCTTGGAAGAAGTGCACCCATAAGTATTTATCAGTAGTATGGTGTTGGATTTTCCTCACATATGACCGGAGATTCATTTTAGGGCATGAAACTCTGTCATATTTGGCGAATATAGGTGCTTTGAATTTTGGAGGAATCACAATCCCTGACACTAAACCCAATTCCTCAAAGTCCAACCCGGGAACCTTTTGGATTTCCACCGCACTCAACCGCTCTTCGAGATGTCTATACTTGTCATCAGCTGGAGGGTATTGTTCTTCAGAGTAGTCTTCTTCTTCCTCTTCCTCTTCCAATTCTGACGGGACAACTGTTTCCTTGCCTTTCCCCTCCTGATTGTCTTTTTCTCTGGATGTTGTTGGAAAGTTTAAGGTCCTTCTTGTTTGCTCATGAAATCTTCTTCCCATGTTCAGGACTCTGTTTACCTTCTTTGTCTTCTTTTTCCTCTCTTCAGCCAGCAAAGTCTTCAACTCTTCTTGTCCCTTGGCTAGGGTCAAGAGCAATTGTTGAAACTGTGTATTCTGAGCTTGGAGATCCTTCACTATTTTCTCAAAGATCCATCTTACTAAAATAAACAGTAGAGAGATGAGGAGACTTGTTGCAAAAGACCTGCTTATGTTATGATGAATGGTATATGCATATGTAATGATTTCAAGGATTTCAAAGATTCAAATTTGTTTTAGACAAAAAGGAAACACACGTTATATTAATAGATTAAATCTTGAGTACATCAATGCCTCTTGGGCAAAATAATATAAAAACTCTAAGATAAAAAGGTAGTACGCATCCTCTTTGGGGAAATGTAGGCATTCAGAGTCTGCTCCTCATGAAGTAGCCTAGTGAGTTCCAAAACCTTCTTCTCGCTTGTGTAGAATTGGGCTTCGAAGGTATCTTGCTCCCCCTTGAGTTGTATCCAATCCCTTTGTAGGTCTTCAAGAGATGTGGGCATGTCAGGATGTAGGATAGTGTATGGAACATCTCCCTCCATGACAGGCTCAATGATTACCGGGAGAATGGAGGGGTAAGGCATCATAAGACTCTGAGCACGAGTTCGTACCCATTTGAGGTAAGGCTCAAGAGGAATGGAATTCTTGTGCCCCAAAGTCTTTCTATCCACCTTGTTTAACATCCTCCAAGCTCGGATAAATCTCTGGCGAAGACCTAGATCGTCGTTGTCGTAGTCAAATACCAAACCTTGAATCAGCATCTCATGCGGGCCATCCCTTCGGGCATAACCAATCTGTCTTAAAGCTAAACAGGGGTTGTAGGTGATACCACCCCTAATGCCAAGTAAAGGGACATTAGGAAATTCCCCACAACGGTTGACAATGATAACATTCTCCTTGGATCGGGAGCACCAATGAATGTTTGAATGTTTGAGCGTCATCAACCTTTGTGACCACCTTGAACCTTGCTCATTCTTTAATACAGATTAGGGAAGATGAGAAATAAACCATATTTCCAAGAGAGGAGTGGAACACATGAGGACACCTCTTTTCCTTATTGTGCGAGTGTGAAAAGAGTGTAGGATATCTCCTAACAATGTAGGCACTGAGTTGCGGGATATGAAGATTTTGACGGTGTTCACATCTATGAGTTGGTCAGAATTTGGAAACAAAACCATACCATAGATGAGGAGAGCCATAATTTCCTTAAAGGCTTGCAAGTCCAAGGAATACCAACAGCTTTGGGCTTTCTCAAACAGGAACTTTGCTAGGAAGCCTTTGACACCACTCCTTGTTTCCCAATGAGTTGTGACATCAGATGAGTGCAAGTGTAGAGCTTGAGAAATCTCTTCTGGCTTTGGATCTCTTTCCGTACCATTGAAAGGTAGTTAATTGAGAATGGGAATCCTTAAAAGTTGGGAGAATTCTTCTAAAGTAGGCACAAGTTAATAGTCGGGAAATGTGAAGCAATGGTGCAAAGGACCAAAGAAATGAAAAAGCACCTTCATCATATTCTCATCTGTGTTGGAGGTGACCAGGTTGAGTAGGCGACCATGTCTCTCAGTGAATGGAGAGTTTTCAGGAATCCTTGAAGCTAGCTCCTTAAGTTGTGGAGGGATTCTCACAAAGTTGACTTGAATAGTTTTCCTGCAAAGTGAATCCATATCCTACAAAACAAGAACAAAGATGAATCCCAAAATCCTTGAAATGGTTAGTAGATGTACATGATGTTCATGATGTTCACAATGTTATGTACAAATATTCATATACAAACAGACCAAACAAATCCTAAGTTTAGGCTTGCATGGAGTTTTATAGGTAAGTACCCTCTTGAAGTTTAGTTGGCTTAAACATGTCCTAGTAATAGTAACCAGGTTATAAAGAGCTCAATATCACTGGATTGTTTCCTTGGTCATTGTTTTAGCTCGAGCCTCTTTAATGGAGACCGAAATATCCCAAGAAACCAAACCTCAAAGAGTGTAGTATCGAGTATCTACCAACTTCGGATTGTACAAAAGTCGGTCATCTCGCTACATCCTAAAGGCCAAGTGGGTCAAGTAAAGGTTCTAAAAGTTCATTAGTGCTTCATGACATCACTCAGTGGCCCCGTATTCTCTTTGATTAACCCACAGGCTACCGGTACCCACAAATATGTCGCACTAACATAGCTATTGCTTAGACCATGTCAGTATACCCCGCACAGTTTCCACAATGTATTGCTACTTACCTATAATGATCCCAAATCCGGGTAGAGAATTCAAACTCAAACCAAGAACCATAATGTAAAGCATACAAGTCAAACAAATAAAGCAAGTAAATGTGATCTAACCCTAAGGTAACCCCATTTTTATAATTCTCCCCAGCAGAGTCGCCAGTTTTGATGGTATGGTGGGAGAAATGACTTGAAGGTTTTGCGTTTGATCGCAAATGTTGCGGTTATCAAGAGTCGCCACCGACTTTTCTTTTATCCAAAAGGAAAGGTGAAAAAGCACAGGAAAGACCTTTGAGATTGTTTCTTAAGTTCTGGGGGTAGATTATGAAAAGGGAAGGTATTAGAACCCTTTTCATCCATGGTTTTCCATGGGCTCTTAGTTACTTGCTAGATCACTTGCTTTTGTTTGAAATTGTGCTTAGTGTGGTTTTTGAAAGTATTTTGTAAAAGAGGCCATTGTTTAGGCAATATTTATAATGATTCTCGTTTGTAAGAATGTATACAAAGATGTTGATCTTTTGAAAATGTTTTCAATTTTGTAAGATGTTTTGAATATGTGTAGGTGTTTGTTTTTGAAAATAGAAATGATGTTTGTTTTGAAATGAATCAAGTAATTAGGAGCAATCTACCTACTCAAATGTCTTTCTTGTTCATTTTCTTTTCCTTTGACATTGTTGTCTTACCATTGATTTGGTAAGCAACCCTATCTTTGGATGTAAATGGGACGGGTGTGGGTCATCGTATAGCCATGATTAGCAATGTTTCAAGGTACCTTAGCATTCTTTTTTTAGGGACTAAGATCATTTGTAAGGAAGCTTTAGATAGAATCATCGAGGGACTATGATCTTGTATTTGTTTGTTTTTGCTAAGATACCTTACTGGCGTAATATGGCCATTTTGGTATAAGGCAACCAAGTGGATTTTACCCAAGGGGTGCTTGTGTGCAAGTGTGTTGTTTTCATGCTTGCTTTTGTCTTGGATTAGGGTTTTCTATTTGATTGATTTTATCTTCCCATACAAACCCTAATTACTAGCATGTTATGTAAAAACGATAAATTGTGAAATTAAAAGTTACTACGCTATTACAACATTTGTGGGAGGGGGGTATACAATTTATGAAAGGGGATTGCAATGATATAAACCTAATTAATCTATTAAAATCAAATTGAATATTTTACAAATAATTGAAGAAATATATAAAGTACAAATACAAATTGAAAGAAATGATTTTTGTGTTTGGATTTTTGTATGAAAGAGGTTTTAACCTAAACCTAATTAGGGAAAAAAAGTAATTTAATTAAATTAACTTAAATCCATTAGGAAAAGAAATTAATTAAGAAAAGATTTTTGAATAAAACCCTAAATCTATTTTAGTTGATTAAAATAAAATAAGTTTAAAGAAAAAAAGTATTTTTGTATTTTTATCTTGAAAATAGTATGTGGTGTTATAAAATATTTTTGGTCTTTTTTTTATATTAAAATAAATATATTTAAATAAATAATAATCTATTTTTAATTTAATTTACAAGGAAATTAATAAAAGTAAATAAAGTATAATGAATAAAATGATTTTTTATGTGGAAAAATATTTAAATTATTTCAAAATATAAATCTATTATTTTTATACTTTTTATAATTTTTTTGATATTTTAGAAAATATATCTAAAAGGAAAAATAAAATAAATAAGTGAATAAAAATAAATGGGTCAGGGGGTGCCGAAAATAGGCAGAGAAGTATGCTAGCAAAAATAAATAAAAAAATGCGAAGCCCAAAGGGCCCAGCACCTGCAAAAAATATGTTAGGAAATCAGAAAAATGAAAAAAAAATGTTAAAGGGGGGTTCACATTGGTTCGAAGCTTCGCCCTTTAGGTAACACATGACTTAGTATGCGCGCGCTTGCCACTGGGGTGGTTGTTTCATCTAGTCATATAATCGAAGCATAAATATATATTAGAAACTGCTTTCTGAAAGCAACTTCATCTTCAACCTCGCGCCTAGCTGGACCAACTGTATCTTCCTCATCTCTCCACAAAAATGGAAAGTTCAAACATGAAAGTTGTGGTGTTTCTTCCCACGAATTCAACCATATAACTTATGTAAGCTAAAAGTCAAAGATAAAATCTAATTTTTCTGGCCCTAAATTGAAACCTAATTTTCTCAAAAATTTCAAATCTAAAATTCCCTATACACAATCAATATAAATGGGAACTATGAACACGATCAGCTTTAGAGCAAAGATATCTATATTTTGTTTTCACAAATCAGGATCAAATGATGCTTGTATGAAGAGATAGAAGTTTGAAAATTTACCTTTTGCAGCTGGAGTCGTGAATGGAGTTTGAGTAATTTTTGAGAGGGCCTGAGGATCTATTTAGCTTGTCTGGGCCTCCCTGAGTGTGTTGCAAGCCTTACTTTATTCTGAAACTAGCTGGAACTCTCTACTCAAGTCTAATTGTAATGGAGATTTTTGAAAATCGTGGATGATGAAGATGAAGTTACAGAAGTATAACAGGTGTTGATATGAGTTCCATATGATGTATGTGAAGTGTTTGGATGGTTAAAAGTGGAAACGCACGAGTGAGAATGGAGATGGGTGTTTGAAGCTCAAAAAGGGAGTTTTGGCCAGTTCTGACTTATGAAGGCTTGAAGGTGTTTTAGGGCTTGTCCAAAACGTGTCCTATGTTGCAAATAGTCTCCCTAAATATAAGCAAAGGGTTAGCGGTTTTGAAATGATCAGCAAAACAAGAGATCACATGTTATGGATTTTGCCTTGTTTTTGAAGCAACATTGACAAGCATTGTTCCAAGGCAAGGTACAAGGTTTGTAGGGTGGCTGAAACCTTTAAACACACTTGTTCTGATTGTGTAGAGTGTGTTTATGCAGAAATAAAAAAATGCAAGGCTCAATGCAAGCTGACTTTGCATAAAGCTTGATTTTCTAAAGTGGCAATGTTGCCTTTCTTCCCAAAATGAAATTATACTTGTTAAATGCATTGAATGCTTGGATTAAAGATTCCAACAGTTGTGAAAACACTTCATTATGGAGTTAAAGTCAAGTTAGAAGCCTGAAAAGTGAGATGTGTACATCATGCTTGAAGATTGGATCCAATGTTCATCATGAAAATGGCTTGAAAAATAAGAATGGAACCCTAACTTCATCTCTTCGATTCTCCCTACTCAAGAATGATCTCAAGGAGTTATTTGACATTTTGAAAAGCTTGCAATATGCTATACAAATCATCTTTGAATTGATTTTGAAGATTCCCCTTGGAACTATGTGAAAAATTTCCATGAAGTTAGGTCAAAAATCTGCCTAACTAGGGCAAAATTTCACTGTCTTTTTTAGTTCATGAGCATATATTCACAAAATTATAACTTGAGATCCAAGAATTTTTAGGAGAAGTTGTGTGAAGAAAAGTTGTATATTTCATGGATATCTACAACTTTAATGTTGGAAGTTTCTCTTGAATCATCTTGCATCATGGTGAAAATTTGGATCAAAGTTATGAAAAAACAAGAAATTTCCAACACTTAGAAAAATTTCTAAGTTTACAAATTTTGACTTTTCAAAATGAAATCTTGACTTTTTGATTTCTTGATGAATAATTTTCACATTTTGACATGTTTTGATGGATTGTGATCTTTGGAACTTGAATTTGACCAAAAAGTTAAAGTTTGACTTTTCAGTATACAATTGACTTTTGATTAGTTGACTGTAAAATTCATTTGTCAATACAATAGACTTGCAATGTTTTGAATCATGTCATTAGGTAAAAATGATGCAATTGGACTCTTTAGATCATGCCTTAAACCAATTTATCATTTTCTAGGTCAAAAATCAGAAGTTTCCATTTCCCAATTAAAACCCTAATTTTGACCATTTTGCCCTTTTGGAGATTTGATCAAATTTCTTGAGGAACTGTGGTCCAAACTTGATCAAATTATACATATGGGTCTAAAATGTTGATGTGGATAAAAAATTATGAAGTTTTATTGTAAATTGTCTATGGTTGACTTTTCCCCAATACAGTTGATTTTTAGGTTAACTGTTCAATTGACTGGTCAAAAGTGTGATCCAAGGCTTGAAACTTGACATGAGTAATATTGGGGGTCCATAATGATCCATGAAAGTCATATGAAGTATTGATAGTCCAAAAATCCTTGTGCAAACTCAAACCCTAATTTTGGTCATCAGTGCACAAGGAGGTGTCTTGAGCTGATCAAACCCTAGTGCAATCTTGAGCCTAAGGAGATCTTGTGAGAAAATTATTGATAAGTGAGAGGGAAAATTTTGGGGTACAACACATTGGTTGATATTTTTTAACTTGAAAAAGGATTTGAGATTTGAACCACGCCAAAAACTAATGACGAAAGAACGATAAGATCGAGAAGAAATCCGCTTATCATTTCCCATACTTAGTAAAGACTGTGATTCTCATCATTTATTTATTAAGTGTTTTGGGGTTTTTGAAAGAAAAATAAGTTTTAGTTTTAACATGGATGTAAAAGAGAAAAGACTAACAAAATGGGATCTCAATCCTATAAGTTGTCATGCTTGTAGACCTAAAATTGGGATAAGAGGGAGGTCTACCTAATGTTGTAATGCATGGATAGAAAAGTTAATTAGCAAAACTAATAATTTTTACTAACAAAATCAACTAAATAAATCAACATCTAATTAATTGATCAAAATAAAAAAAATAAGTAAAGATGTGATCAAATAATAGAAAAGATGAAACTAAACAATTAAAAGAAATTAACTAAAGAATGTTAATTTACAAAATTAATTATTCACAAAGTTATTAAACTAACTTTAAAAACTAAGAAAATTAAAAATTTTATTTAGTTAAGAAACTATATTTATAAAAATAATAGACTAAATCAAAAGAATAAGGAAATTTTTTAAAACTTAAAACAAAGGGGGGTTTGAAGCAGGATTATGGAAATATGGGATAAGTAAATCGTGTGGGCTCCAGGTTGAAGCCCAAAATTCTTTTCAGCCAAAAATTAAAAAAAAACATGGGTGTTACACAGTAGAAAATTCAATGGTCTAGAGGTTGTGTATGGGTAAGACCCGAATACTTATATCATAAAAAAACGAGATAAATAGCTACAAAAAACTGAGAATGGACCAGGTTGATTGTTTGGGGTGAGGCCTAGCAAGTTACTAATCAATAACAAGAAAACCATAAGTTCAATGTGGCCGCTCAAACTCTTTATGCTTACACGCTAAAAACTCCTCACCCTTTATCTTCTTATGATGTACTTCTAATTCTGAAGTAGTAAGCTTGGAAGAGATCAATCACTTGTCTTTGTTCTTCTGATGACTAACTGATGAGTAGTTCATAAACTACTTTGTTGTTGTAGCACAGGAACACCAGAGTGTCAAAACCAAAGCTTTTCTTCTTATCTTATAAATACTCTTGAAGGCATATTTCTTTTCTGATCTGAGATATAAATTTTGTGTTGAGAAGATGTTTTACTTCAGTTACTTTCAAAAGTGTATTCTTGTTTTTGGAATGATTGACAACATCCTATCTGATAAAACAAGTCTTGATTGTACGTGAAAGTTTTTCTGATGAATATATCAAAAGATTTTCTAATGATGTACCTTGAAATCAGATATTATGACAACAACCTATTTGTTTCTAAAGTCTTTGAGTTCTTGAGCTTTGATTCTTTTATACTTGCTGGATTGTTTCTGATTGAGGAGTGATACTGATCTAAAATATTCTTTGTTGTAGAGTCGTGGTCTTTCAGATATTTGAACATTGTCTTCAGATATACAAGCAACAACTTATCTGATGAACAACTTCTTTGAGTGAAATCTCTTCTGATCTACTACATCTTGATCTTGTCTTGATACTTGATAATCAACTTTTTAAAGCTACATATCTGATGTCTGATTTCTGAAGCAACAACTTATATCATTACATCTGATTTAATGTTGAATATCTTCTTTATGATCTCTTGATCTTTTTATTTATTCCTTTTCTGATGAACATTCAACATTCCTTAGAATTGTTGATGTTTCTATAGAAGTGGTCACAATATTTCTTCTGTTGAGTGCAATGGTCTTTTTGATGATATTTATCTTCTAATGAATATTACTTCTATTGAGTAGATTTACTTGAGAAGATATCATCCTTTGATCTTGTATTCTTATGGACTTTGAGATGTTGCTTTAATGTGAGTCCACGATATCTTTCTTCCTTTCTTCTAATGGAATACTTCTGATGTTGAATGAAGGTGTGTATTCCATGAACTCTCCGAGTCTTCAGAATCTTGACTTTGTCTTCAGAAATATGAGCAGCAACTCTTCTGATGAGAAAATCTTGACTTCTGATCTTAAAGTTGAAACTTTCTTCACGTGTGTTCAGAATCATGAATTTTTATGTACAATCCAAGCAACATCTCTTCTAATGAACGAATCTTGACTTTTGATCTTCTATGTTGTAGGCTTGTTTCTTGTGCAGTCTTGATTTCTGATCTTGTAGCAATAGCTTATCAAAAACTCTTTCTTCTTGGAACCACATTGAGATTCTTTTCTTGTCAAACATTCAACATTCCCTAGAACTACTGATGTTACATTAGAAACAAAACTCAATGGTTCTTCTTCTGAGTGATAATGCGATTATGATGATATCTTGGTTAAGACTATCCAGAATTCTAATATTGTATCTGTGCACTCAATGAAACTATTAGAAATAAAACATTTCTTCATAAAATATATGCTTGTTATCATTAAAACTCAGAGATTAAACATAGATCCAAATCTTGTTCTTACACTTTAAATACATCAAGCGCTTACCAATACGCTAAAAGTAATTGTTGTTATGGAAATCGCAACTTTATTTCCATATAGTATGAGCTTTTCAGGGGTTGCGCCTAGCCCATACTAAGTTCCATGGGTGGGATGTTAATCCCTTCGAATCAGTAAGGTTGGCGCTGAATTAAATAATCCAACAATCTCCTCCCTAGTGCCAACTAGGGGGACTCGAACCCATGACCATGTTCTAATACCACTTTAATTAGATCAAGCGCTTACCAGTATACTAAAAGCAATTGCTGTTAGTGATGGTGCAAGTTTATTTTCATATAGTATGAGCTTTTTAGGGGTTGCACCTAGCTCATACTAAGCGCCATGTGTGGGATGTTAAGCCCTTCGAATCTTTGAGGTTGACGCTGGATTTAATAATCCAACAAGAAGTTCATCGATTGTGAGTCACGGTGTTCATTTCTTGAAAAGACATGTTGTTCTTTGGCCTAGGCTGCTAAATGTCCATGGAAATGTATGTTGAATCATACTACTTGGTTTATTTCCTTAACAGATCTGATTAAGCACATCTTTGAAAAACCAGCTCTTACCGAAGAATTTCTAGTTGGCAGATGTTGTTGTCTGAATATGATATTGAATACCATACTCGGAAGGTTGTTAAAGGAAGTGTGTTGGTAGAGTACCTTGATCACCAACCAGTTGATGATTACCAATCCATCAAGTTTGACTTCCTTTATGAAGATGTGATATATTTGAAAGTTAAAGTTTGTGATGAGCCTTTTCCTGAGGAAGAACTAGATCCAGAATCCCGATGGGGTTTAGTATTTGATGGAGTTGTTAATGCTTATGGAAAAGGAATTGGTGTTGTGATTAGCACTGCCCATAATTCCCACATACCTTTCACTGTAAGGTTGATGTTTGATTGTACAAATAAGATGGTGGAATATGAAGCTTGTGCTATTGGTCTCAAAGAAGCCATGGATTTAAGGATAAAGGTTCTTGATGTGTACGGAGACTTAGCTTTGGTAACTAATCAGATTAAAGGAGAATGGGTGACTCGTCATCCCTGCTTGATTCCCTACAAAGATTATGCAAGGAGGTGGCTACCTTTCTTCAATAAAGTTGAATTTCATCATATCCCTCGAGATGAAAATCAGATGGCAGCTGCCTTGGCTACTTTATCTTCCATGTACAAAGTAAATTTCCCAATGAAGCGCCTCAGATTATAATCAGATGTCGTGATAGACCTGCTCATGTGTTTGCAGCAGAAGAAGTGTCAGATGATAAGCCTTGGTATTATGATATCAAGCATTTCCTTCAGAGTCAAGAGTACCCACTTAGGGAATCAAACAAAGACAGAAATACATTGAGAAGGTTGGAAGGCAGTTTCTTCCTTAATGAAAATGTGTTATACCCAAGAGAAATTATGACACGGTCTTGCTCAAATGTGTGGATAGACACAACAGGCATGTTAATGCATGAGATTCATGAAGGTTATTTTGGTACCCATGCCAATGGACATTCGATGGATAAAAAGATGCTTAGGGAATGTTACTATTGGTTGACAATGAAATCTGACTGTTACAAATTTGCAATGAAGTGCCACAAGTGTCGGATTTATGCTGACAAGATTCATGTACCTCCAACTCTTCTCAATGTTATCTCCTCTACATGGCCTTTCTCTATGCGAGTATTAACATGATTAGGATGACTGAGCCTAAAGCTTCGAATGGACATCATTTCATCTTAGTGGCTATTGACTACTTTACCAAGTGGGTGGAAGCAGCATCCTATGCTAATGTGACCAATCAGGTTGTGGTCCGCTTTATCAAGAATCGAGTTATCTGTGGGTATGGTGTGCCAAGCAGGATTATCACCGACAACAATTTAAATTTGAATAATAAGATGACAAAAGAGCTTTGTGAAGATTTCAAGATTGCGCATCACAACTCTTCTCTTTACATGCCTAAGATGAATGGGGTTATTGAAGTTTCTTATAAGAACATTAAGAAAATTATTCAAAAGATGGTTGTTACATACAAGGACTAACATGAGATACTCCCTTTTTCTTTGCATGGGTATTGTATATCCATATGTAATTCAATAGGGGCAAACTTTTTCCCTCTTGTTTATGGTATGGAAGCAGTGCTCCTCGTTGAGGTTGAGATTTCCTCCTTATGTATCTTAATGGAAACCAAGTTATCAGAGGTTGAATGGGTCCAGAATATGTTTGATCAGCTTAATTTGATCGAAGAAAAGAGGATGATGGTCTTGTGTCATGGTCAATTAAACCAATAGATAATGAAGAGATCATTTAATAAGAAGGTCAAACCTCGTGAGTTTAGAGAAGGTGACCTCGTGCTCAGAAATATATTGTCTTTTAATACTGATTTTAGGGGCAAGTGGCCACCTAATCATGAAGTCTCATATGTTGTCAAGAAAGCCTTCTCTAGAAGTGCATTAATTCTTAAAACAATGGATGGTGAGGAGTTCCCACCTTTTGTGAATGTTGATGCAGTCAAGAAAAACTTTGCCTAAATAAAAAAAAGAACAACTAGCTAAGTTGAAAACCTGAAAGGGAGACTTAGGAAATGAGCGTTGTAGTGGTAGAAATGTTTAAGACTAAGCCATTGGATTGACTAGACATATACAGATCAAAATAAAAATCGCCACCATGCTTTATTGTTTCCAAAGGAATGGGAAAAGAGAGAATAACCTAAAAGAGGGGGGAAAGATTCAAGGTAAGGGGGTTGGTTAATCAAAGGGAAGGTATTAGCACCCTAAACATCTACGGTACTCCGTAGGAACCTCTTTGTTAAATCTGTATATTTTGGCTATAAAAATGTTGTATAAAAATAGATGGTGGAGGTGAGAAAATATATATTTTTATAATTTTTGCACCCGCCGCGGTTGCGAACCTTTAGTGCCTATGTACCACCTTTCATGCAATAGGGTATCAGGGTACAAGTAGTTCCTCTTTTAATGATTTTAAAACACAAGTGTGTTGGTCGATTTTAAGAGATAAGACATCATCGCCATTGTCCGTGTGGAAAACATACTTACTAACCACAATCATGAGAAAGGAGAATTTACATCATCTCAAAGTGGAGGATATGGCCTGGATTTTAAAATCAACAATGCCTCACTCAACACCCAAGTGGAAAATATCTCACTTCACTATATATCGTAAAAGTATAGTTGTTTGAATCACTACAAGGATTGACAAGAGTCCAATCTTTTGAGAAAAGTTTTAAGATGAAAGCCAAGATGGAAAAAATGGTTTGAATGAGATTGATTGATTTTTAGTCTTCTTACAAAAGGAAAAATGTCAAAGTATTATTAAGTTTATTGAATTTTATTTATGAAAATGTTTGAAAATGCATGGATCTAAGTCCAAGTTTATTATGAAAATGGTTCAAGTTTAAAAACAAGAAGAGTTTTAAAAAGGAGGGAGAAGATTTTTGAAGTTAAAGAAGATGGGAGGAGAAGAAGAGGCTATCCTAAAGCATAAGGTAAAAGCTAGGAATAGGAACCATCTAACCAACAAGAAGCCAATACTTGACATTATGAGCCAAGATAGAATTCTCATTCTTTGGATTGAAACTAAGCAAGCAAAGATACTAGACCTCTTGAGAGAACCAAACTTCAAGTGTATTAAGTCTCCACAAAAAATTGGGCAGAGTAACGGCTGTATACGGGTGAATTCCAGATTACAATTAAAGAGTGCAATCACAATAACCTGCACACAAAACAAACAAACAACCCAATGTCTTGAGGTAAACCTCAAGAACTCCAGACAAAAATAATCAGATGAGGTCACAAGGTATCCAATCATAGGCCAAGGTTTCTAATCCTAAGTCCAAAAAGTCCAATGCTCCATAATGCCAAGGATAGTAACCAAATAGTCCAAGTATCATTAAAGATTTTTAGGGTTTATGTTGATTATTAGGTGTTTTGAAAAATAAAAGTTAAGCTAAAGTGAGCAAAAATAAAAATGACAAGAAAGTAAATACTCAAATGAGCAAAGATGAAAATGGCATGAAATGTAAATGCTAAAAGTAAATAGTACATAAAAATAAAGAGGTATATAATAAAAATAAAGGATAAAGTCAATTATTAGTGATTAGTGGTTAGTTGGATGATCATCTTGAAACTTAAATTTGGAACTCATTAGAGGATTGGTAGAACCAATGCCTACACACAACAAGTTGCATTTGCTTTTTGTCAAGTATAACATCCATTTGGAATCCTCATGAGTACCATTTAATGATCAACGATGTTTAAGTGATTCGCGTTGACCAAAGGTGTTGTAGATCCATTAGAGGATTGGTAGAACCAAAGCCTCCACAAATTGAATCTCAAGGTTATTGGATCAAAGAGATCAAATTAACATACTTGGGATTGCAAACATAAGTTTGGGCCACGAATGATCATTTATTTGAACCGGGACAAAATTTAGCGCTATGTTAAGCAATCGTAAGTGGACTTATATAGAAGTCACACCTATTTTGAGGTCGGTCAATAGTAATCTATGCACCATTTTTTTTGAGACATGATATAGAGATCATGCTCCAATAACAACTACTGCAATAAGAAAAGGGATGAGATGAAGAGGGGTGGGAGAGAATATACAAACTACTTTTGAATTAAATATAATCAAACTATTATTAAAACCATTCATCTATTTTTGTGGAGTTAGACGTAACACCATGGATCAAATGATGTTAATAAAGTTCATGACCAAAAATTTAACCAAAGATCAGCCAGAAAATAGTCACAAAATAATCTTACATTTAATATATATATAAAAGGTTTAAAATAAAATGTTTTAAAATAAAAATAAAAGAGAAAAATATCAAGTATGTTTAAATTTATCAAAAAAAACAAAAAGTAAGACCATAGAAAAATCAGAAAAGGACTCAAATAATTTTAAATTTTTTCGGTAATTTTTTAAAGTCAGAAACTATTTTTTAAATTAAAAGAAATGAGCAAAATAAACCAAAAATGATAAAAAAAATACCAAAGTCAGAAATAAAAAATAAATGAGGTCACCAATATTTCTCACAATATCATTGGATCATTCCATAATTTTTTCAGAATTTAAAAATGCATAAAAGTATTTTTAAACATTTAAAATAATTCAAATAAAGTAAAAATTTGTAAAAAAAACCCCAAAACACGAAATTAAATTTTGAAAAAATAAAAATCAGAAAGAGAATAATCAAAAATATTTGTCATAATTTTTTCAGATTTTTTGGACTTAAAATGAATTTTGTATTATTTTTTGAAGTTTAAAACAATTAAATATAAAAATCAGAAAAGAAAATAAAAGTAAAAAATATATGGACCATTGGATGAGAGTCAAAACGCGTTAGTAATCAAATCCAAGGGATCTGGCGTGTTGTGCATATCATGGTCATTAGTGAATAAAGTGTAGAATCAAAAAGTAAAATCAGATTAAAAAAAAAACAAGTGGCACGCCATCATTGGTTGGAAGATGACACGTAGGTTATCTTCAACCTCCAACCAACGTGAATTGCAATTCTCTCAAACTGTAAAATCAAAAGCTCAGACCTATGCCATTCGCTTCGTCTCTTCAAGACGAAGACAACCACACCCTCGCGGCAAATTTATATAAATTGTAGCTCAAGCAATTTGGAAGGAAAGTTTTAAAAAGGGATTTGAAATTTCATGGTCAAAATGTGTTTCCAGTAAAAAGCAAGTGTTGCAACTAGAACCAGGGCAATGAGAGCATCATAATGATATCAAAGTTTTGAAGAATTGATGAAGGAATCTACCTATTGAGATTGAGTTGCAGAGCTCTGAAATTGGACTTCTATGGAGCAATATAGGGCACGATTCTTGAATGTAGTTATATGGTTAGCTTCAGGGAAGATCAAGGAAGGTGAATTGATGGAAAATTTGGATTGAAAAAGGCTTGTATATGGATTTCGAAGTTGCTGAGTTTTGAGTTATGGAACAAGTTTGGCAGGGTGATTCTGGCTATCCAAGCTTGAGGAAATTATTGGGGAATGACCCTCTATTTGTAGGGAATCAAATGATATTCCAAGCGTGTGAAATGATAAAGTTTGGAGGGAAATCGTGTGAAGTTGCAAACAAGAAAAGTGTGACTTCTAATTTGATCAAAACTCATCTAAAACACGCGTTTTTCTATGCTAATCACTTCTGGAATTTCACTAAACACGTTCAGAAGAAAAAACACGCAGAATCAAAGTGTTTAGAAGCCAAATCAAGGATTTCAAACTTCTGACTTGGTGAAAAATCCAGTTTCAAAGTGCCAACTTCTGACCAATGGCATTCTCAGTTCAAGGGGTCTTAGGGCATGATTCTTAATGATTTAGAAAGATGAGGTAACAAGCTTTGAAATATGAAAATAATGGAGACAAATGGATGATTTAGTTGAATGTTATGACGAGTCAAAGTTGGATAAAATGTTGACTTTCCATACTTAGAAATATTTCTAATTTTTCTTCAAAAATGACTTATAATGTCTTGTATCCAAACATAGCCTTCCACTTGGAATTTGCTCTTGACCAAAAAAGATGGCATGAAATAGATCTCTTGAATAAAATTTTGAAACTTGAACCATTCAAAATCTCCAAAAATTGAGAGAGTTATGACTTGTTGAAGTTGGCAAAATTTCATAAAGTGACCTATAATAGTTTGTATCCTTAAGGAAACTTCCATTCATTTTCTCACTTTGCACATAAAATAAGGAATAAATTTCACATCCTCAAGATTATTATGGAAAAATAATAGGCTCAAGGTGATAAAAATTGACCAAGTTATGATCCCTTGAAGTCACACATGGAAAATTGGGGATTCATCTACAGGACTTGTAATCTTTCGTCTTCATCAAGTTTCTTCCACATGAAAACTCCTTGGAACTTTTGAAGTGATTTGTTAATAACCCTTTGAAAATAATGATGTATTTGGAATCACTCAAAAATACCAAAAGATGAGCAAGATATACTCCTTTGAAATTCAAAACCCTAGCTCCTAGATTAAGAAACATGCCTTGAGGAACTTTGACAATTTTCAACAAACTTCTTGTACCAACATAAATGCTTTGTAAATATAAGTTGTTGAGGATGATAATGAGAACTAATAGTAACCACAACCACTTCCATATCTTGAGAATTGAGAGAAATATGCACTTGTGACCAAATGGAACAAAGTCTTGTCCAAACATGACTATTTTTCAATCAAATCCCTTGTACTTTTTTGGATCAAATTTGATAATCATGAAATGTGATGAACCAAAATAAGCTTGCCATGCCATTTACTCCAAAACAACTTCAATGGTGAGGCTTGAACTTCTCAAGCTTTAATGACTAGGGCATGGAAATAAACTCATGGACCCATGGGGCAACTTCTTAAATCTCATTGCCTTTTCCTACATGGATAACAAGAAAGACAAACCAACATTGCATTTTATTAATTAAAAGAAGAAATCAAGAAAAAATATTCATGATCACAAAAGAACACAACTCAAGGTGCTTGGTGATTCCTCAAAGAGAAAAACTAAATATAGGGAGGGGAACCAAGAATCCTAATGTGATCTTGTTGTGATGGGATCAACATGGTATGATGAAGGGATCTTAGGGGCAAAAATTAGGGTACAACATCTTCCCTTATTTAAGTTTATTCTATCCAAAGATATGAAGGTTAAAAATCTTCGTGTCAACGCGATCGAAGATACTTAAATATAAAACAAACCCTATTTTTGGCCCTAAGATGCCATGCAATGTTTATGAGCATGAATGCATATGAACAAGACCAAAGAGACGCAAAGAACCATTGGGGATGTAACATTAATAAAGAAATAAGAGAGAAACCTGACCAAGAAAATAAATCACTGATGGATCAAAAGACCCGACTTAGAGAGGGTGGTAAAATGGTCAAAGGATACACCAACTCCTACCGAAGGCGAGACTACCAACATTTACTTAAGGTAGAAAGAGGAAAGAAATAACAACACCGACGTTTATTGACGGTGAACTACCAACTTTCACTGAAGGTAGAGAGAAAGAATCATCGATTTTAACTGACGATGAACTACCAACTTTCACTGAAGGTAGAAGGAAAAGAAATATCAGAGCATTGTCGTTCACTGGCGATGGACTACCAACATTCACTGAGGGTAGCAAAAAGATAACAATCACCAAATTTCATTGATGGTGATCTACCAACTTTCACTGAAGGTAGAGAGAGAATATATCATAGCGTCGTTGTTCACTGACGATGAACTACCAATATTCACTAAGGGTAGAAAAAAGATAACAAGCACCAACTTTCACTGATGGTGATCTACAAACTTTCACTGAAGGTAGAGAGAAAATAAATCATAGCATTGTTGTTCACTGACGATGAACTACCAACGTTCACTGAGGGTAGCAAAAAGATAACAAGTTTCCCTAAAATTTTGGCGTTTCGCCTAGAATGGGTCTCAACTTCTTCTTTAACCAAGGCACTTTTCCTGGAAAGGGTAAGATGTCTCAAATAAAGAGACTTCCACCTGCCAAGATCTCACAACGAACTGTCTCTGTGAATTTTGAAATTCTTGCCATCTGCTGGCGTAAACTGACGATGGAATGCAAACTATCCACTCGTAGAGGAGATAGAAAAAAGTTACATCGGCTTTTATAGGGAAGCACAAGTTGCTCAAATAAAGAGACCTGTCACTTGTTGTCATGGAGGAATGTAAAAAGAAATGACTTTATGGGGAGAATAATATGGCTTCCTAGGGAAAGAAATATGACTTTCTGGGGAAACGCCACGATATTCCTGCTGAGGATATAAAGTCTTCTTGTGAAAAATAAATGCACGAACCAAAACTCGAAGCTTTCAGAAATCCAGAGTAAATAACATTGCTGGGAAACCAAAGATTCAAACCAGAAATAAACTGGAATGGAACAGTTAACCAAAATACAACCCTTGAGAAATAAACTCAAGAGGGAAAACCATATCCATCCAAACAAGGAGCTGTACAGGAAGGCTAAAGCAAAAAATCTTCCACGGGGGATAACTCAGTAGGGAAATTGAAAGAATATACACTTTCTGCTTAAGGCCAACACTCTATTGAAGAGAGGACAACATAACTCTGCAAAACAGGGTGATGTGTCAACAAAAATATTAACAAATGTTAATGAGAAATGATTTGCCAATTTTAGCTATGCATTTTGTACGTATGAATGTATGAGTGTTATCGTGCGTATGCTGACAAAACAAATGTACAACACTGGGAGTAACCTGTCAAAACCATCTCGGGCACAAGCAACACTCGGTTAAATCACATCCAAGATGATCATTCCAAGAAAAAGTAAGCTCCAACTGAGGAAACACAACCTACTGCATGCTTCAGCTTTATTGGGGAGAAACATAATCTGGAAGTAAACAAAACAAAGTGACAGAATAGTATAGATACAGGGAAAGAACATCATTCTCCAAGCTTCACCGGGGAAACAAATGTTTTCAAAAGTAACACTTCTACTAGGGATTGCAAAACCAATCTCAAGTAAAGTAGATGGACACAAAATCATCAAAACATTCACTGGGGAATTCAGGCCCACTTAATTGGGGAGGTTAACACCAAATTCACAAAGGGAAAACAAACATACGTTCTTCATTAGGGAAAACAGAGGTTCGTGTTCTTCGAGAGTATTTATTGTACCGACTTCTCTGGAAAAAAGAACTTCTATTAGACCGAATGAAAACTTCACTGGAGAAATCTCGGATTAAAACCTTACCTCATGAAAACTCAGACAAGGAGGAGAAATGAATCCAAACTTGACCGAGGATACCAGAGTTTCGAACCCAATACGGTGAATCATCCTAAGTAAACCTTCCTGAGGGGAACAAAAACTTCTTAAAACAACTGGAGTTCGTCCATTCCTGGGATCACCATTTTTGTTGTTGTTATTTTTCTTTTTCACATCACAAATTCTAAAGTAAAAGCAAATTGTAAATTCTTTTTGAAAAATCGGTTTTGATATTTAATCTTTTTGCTTTGAAAGTTATTATCAATAATAAATGGGGTCTTTGCAAGATAAACAAAATAAGAAACACAAAGAATTGGGTAACATCTCAAACTTTATTAATAGAATGGTAGTTTGCGAATGGTGAGACTCCATAGATGATTACAAAGTTTGTAAAATGGTAATATATAATGGAAAAGATACATTGAAATACAATGACCACTATCCCCTCTAACAATTTTTGAAATCCTGAGCAGCAGCTTCTGTTGGAGTATGATGAGGATTCGAGAAGATTGTTGCTTCAATGATCAGATCTTGCATGATGCAGTTACTTGCCAAGAAAATCCCTAACTTTTGCCTAAGCTTCCCTTGCGGCTTTTCAACTTAGCGGAAAATTTATTCAGTTTATGTCTCTAACTTTTGCCTTGACCGCCCTTTTGGATTTTCGGCCTACCGAGATGCTCTTTTTTGCCTAAGCCGCCCTTTCGGGTTTTCAACTTAGAGAGTTATTCTTTTATTTCTTTAGGAGAATTATTTCTTGACTGCATCAGCATTCATGGGACGTGGGAACTCCTCTCCACCCATAGTTTCATGAATTAATGCACCGCCAGAGAAGTATTTCTTGATAACATACGGGCCTTCAAAATTGGGAGTTCACTTTCCCATAGAATCAGTGTTGAAAGACATGATCTTCCTAAGCACGAGGTTGCCTTCTCTGAATTCACGAGGTTTTACCTTTTTATCAAAATCTTTCTTCATTCTTTTCTGATATAACTGTCCATGGCACAAAGCTGTCATCCTCTTCTCTTCGATCAAATTCAATTGGTCAAAACGATTTTGTACCCATTCATCCTCTGTCAACTTAATTTCCATTATCACACGCAAAAAGGGAATATCAACCTCGACTGGGAGTACAACTTCCATACCATACACCAGGGAGAATGGGGTTACTCCTGTTGAAGTGCAGATAGATGCTCGATATCCATGCAAAGCAAAAGGGATCATTTCATGCCAATCCTTATAAGTAACGACCATTTTCTGGATAATCTTCTTGATATTCTTATTAGCAGCTTCAACAGTCCCATTCATCTTTGGCCTGTACGGAGAGGAATTATGATGGAAAATCTTGAATTCTTCACACAACTCTGTCATTATTTTATTTTTCAAATTTGAGCCATTATCGGTGATAATTCTGCTCGGTACACCATACCGACTTATAAGATTATTCTTGATGAAGCACACAACCACCTGCTTAGTAACATTGGCATCCTCTTCTCCAAAGAAGATCATGCATAATAGAGGAAGAACAGGAAGGAGCCCATGGTCGAAGGTGAAGGTTCATCCCCATCTGTAGGTAGTGAGAAACTCTCAGATCCCATACGATCCATTCTAAACAGAGACTTTGAGATCATCCCCCTCGGGAATAATCCTTCCAGAGAAGTAAAGGTCAGAGCTGACCTCCCCGACTTGGGAAAGAGGTAACTAAAAGCTTGCTTAAGGGAGAATGTCGATTTGTTCGCCTGGAGCGTGGCTGAGATGCCCGGATTGGATCTAGAGATTGCATGCCACCACCTGACCATAGACCCTACCCTCAAGTCGGTCTCCCAGCGCAGAAGAAAGTAGTCCCCTAAAAAACAGAGCCTATTGAGCTAGATGTGAAAGAACTCTTAGAGACACATCTTATTTCTGAAGCCTGGTACACAACATGGCTCTCATATGTAGTTCTTTTTAAAAAAATCTAATGGAAAATAGGACATGTGCATTGAGTATACCGACCTCAATTGGTCTTTCCCGAAAGATGCTTATCCCCTCCCAAATATTGACAAAATTTATGGATTAATATTCTGGATACAACCAGATTCCAATGGTGAAAGCATACAAAATATTGACCATTTTCATGACCGGGTCGGGTAACTATTACTACAACGTAATTCCCTTTGGTCTGAAAAACGTGGGCGCTACATATCAGTGTATGATGAACAAAGTCTTCTGTAACGAAATAGGTGAAATGCTTGAAGTCTATATGGACGACATGATCGTCAAATCAACATAAGAGGTCGACCACGCCCTCACTTGAAGAAAGTTTTCGAGCAGGCCAGGAAGTGTTGAATGCAATTTAACCTAGAAAAATGCACCTTTGGCGTACGATCAGGAAAATTCCTCAGATTCTACCTCACAGAACAGCCAGGTCAAGACCATAAACAAAGTGATACTCAGGGGTCTCAGAAGAAGGTTAGACGAAACCAAGAAAAGATGGCTCGAGGAGCTTCACAGCGTACTCTGGCGCTACCGAACAACAATGCACACGTCCACCAGGGAGACTCCTTTCTGACTAGCTTATGGAACTGAGGCGGTCATCCCCGTCGAGATCGAGGAACCCTTAAGGTGATTCTAAGCTCCTCTAAACAAGGAGATGATTGATGTCACCCTACGAGAAGAGTTGGATCTGGTCGAAGAAATTCGAAAGGGAGTGGCCTTACGAGAGGCCTCTCTCAAAAAAAATAGACATGCGCTACGACACCAAGGTAATGCGATGAGAGTTCGAAGTCGGCAACCTTTTCTTAAAGAGAAATATCAAAGAATCTCGCAAGGGAAAGCTTGCAGCAAAATGGGAAGGACCCTATCTCGTTTACGTGATAACACGAAAAGATATAACATTTTCCGCCTGATTTACATAGATTATATTTCCAATTCTTCGATTATTATGTCACATTTTATCTCTTTTTGTAGTATTTGCAACATATTTCAAGTACTTAGCTTTTGCAACGCATAAATGAGAAAAGGAAGAAAAAAGAATAGAAAAACGAAGAAAAATGACTATTAAACAGCAAAATGCAGCATTCTGTAAACAGAAGTGTGTCGCCCACCACAAAGGCGTTACGACCAGGACAAGCTTAGTTTTTATGCCCCTCGGCACGTCTAATGTTACGATCAGGATATGTGTGGAATATGTGCCCCACTTTACAATACACGCCATGCTCCCCACGATCTAAGCAGTTACGAACCTTTCGCCACTGAAGTGTACTAAATGCATGTTCACTTGGATTTTCTCCATGCTTCAGGAACGAGAATATTGGAAAGTTACCTATTTTTCCTCAACTAAATGGACTATGTATATGGAAGTATTTACTAAAAATTGAAGCTCTCTCTCTCTCTCTCTCTCTCTCTCTCTCTCTCTCTCTTGGTGAACCTCTCTTTCGCCTGGAACAATTGTTACGTAGTATTATTACTTTCAATTTTACTTTCTCTGTTGAGCATTATTTTATTGTATTCTGTTTTGACATTTTCCAATTTAGATTTCCAGCATTGATTTTCCACTTTTTGTAGTATTCCGTAAGCAATAAAAAACCCATTATCAAAGTATTATTTTTCCATATCGGAGAAATACTGCAACACTAGTTTGTTTCCAGACTTCTAGAATTTGTTTAGGATTATTTTAATTTAGTACGAGTTACTTTTACTACAAGTCAATCATGCCGGCTTGTGGAGGACACACATTGTTTGGAATTCATCGCTTTGTTATTCACTTTCAGTTTCTTACTTTAATAAACATAATTCATTTCCTATCGTGCATGCGTTGTTGAATTTACATTTAAATTTTATGCTGTTCTATAATAATATTATGTCTGGATAGATTCCCTGATATCGGTATGTAAAACTTAACCGAAAGGATTCGGTAATTAATTGGTATTATTAATTTTTACAAAAACACTTTCTGGTTTTAATTTTCAATTCAATATTTAATTGTTTTTGTACGAGAGTAAAAGAAAGTCTAAGGTTAAAATCAACAGAGCGAGAGTTTGAGGTTTTAACCAGATAGTGGTTATTAAAATATTAATTTTAAAAAAAACGGAAGCCCTTTAAAGTTAATTGGACCTTATTTGTTTTTAACAAATACTTTTGAGTTTTAAATGAAACAACAAAAGCGCTCATTTCGAGCTTAACTGATATGATCTGATTCAATAGAACAGAAGTTTGAGACGAGGGTTTTTAAACGAATAGTTTCACCGAAACCATGTTTTAATACCAAAAACAAATGCCAATGACTTACTGAATCCCCTAGGTTGACAAAATACATACCGCTGTCCCGTTATTAATTATTATATTTTAGTTAATTCCCGATTAAACCCAAACACCCAAATTTTATAATTAGACTTAGCTTTACACAATGACCCTAAGATAACAGTAGTTTGACCATCCGTCCTTGTGGATTCGATATCTTTTAAAATTACGTGATAGACTGTGCACTTGCAGTCACTACACCCGATAGACCTACAAAGTCGCGATCAAGTTTTTGGCGCCGTTGTCAGGGACTGAATTAGTCAAATACTATAAATCCCTTGTTACGCGGTATAGACTAAGGCAACCAATTTTATTTTTTAATTTTAACCATTGATTGTATGCCAAATACTCACCCTAAAGACAAAGAATTAGAACAACCAATCGATGAAGACGAACATTTTGTTAGTATAAGACACCGAATCAGAGAGTACCAAGCCAAATACAATCTTCCTGAAATCAATCTTCCTAACTTTCCTCTTCCTGACCCAAAATGGCTGAAGGACCCCAAAATCCTCCTCTGAAGGATTATACTGCCCCATCACAAGAGGAACCCAATAATAGTCTTGCCACTCCCGCTATCGCATGGAACGGTTTCGAGTTAAAGCGTTCGCTTTTGTAAGCTGTTCAACAAAACCAATTTTCAAGATGTCCTACGGACGATCCAAATCTTCATCTATCTATGTTTGTGCGGTACGCAGACACAGTGAAAGCAAATGGAGTCAGCCCTGAAGCAATAAGACTTCGTCTTTTTCCCTTCTCATTAAGAGATAGAGCTAGAGCATGGCTCCAGTCTCTACCATCCAACTTCGTTACAACATGGAACGAATTGAAGAAAGTTTTCCTAGCACGACATTTTCTGCCAAGTAAAACAGCCATGCTAAGAGCCAATATCAACGGTTTTAAACAAAAGGAAAGTGAATCTCTCTTCGAAGCATGGGAAAGATATAAGGACATGTTGTGACTCTGTCTCCATCACGGTCTAGAATAATGGTTGATCATCCACACATTTTAGAATGGTCTCTTGTACAACACAAGACTAACAATTAATGTAGCTGCTGGTGGTGCATTGATCGATAAATCATACCATGATGCCTATCAACTTAACGAAAGTATGGCTCAAAATCATTATTAGTAGGGAAGCGATAGAACCATGATGGAGAAATCTCAAAAGAAATGCGGTATGCACGAAGTTAGTAGCTTAGACCAAGTTAATGCTAAGGTAGAAACCCTTACCCAAAAGATAGAAAGCTTGACCATAACTCTCGCGGCCTCCGTGGATGCAGTAGCTCCAACCTGTGATCTATGCGGACTTCACGCGCATAACGCACCTGAATATCCACTTTTAATAGGAGTACCAGTTGATCAAGTAAACTATGCTCAAGGAAACCCCTATGGTAATAACTATAACCCTTCTTGGAAGAACCATTAAAACTTTTCATACAAAAGCAATAATGCTTTGTACGCACCAGGGCAAGCTCCTACTACACCTCCAGGATTTCAGAAATCCACCCAAAATGTACCAAATATTCCAAATATCCCTAGGAAGTCCAACATCAAAACCATGATAGAAAATTTTGTAGCCAACTAAGCTTAAACTAAGAAAGATTTCATGAATCAAAATATTCACACCAGTGAACAGATTAAGCAATTGACTAATAAGACTGATGCTCTTGTCACACACAACAAAATGTTAGAAACACAAATTTCCCAAGTGGCTCAACAGCAAGCAACTACAGTTGCTCCAGCTAGAAATTTTCTTGGGCAACCCCAAACAAATCCTAAGGGACATGCTAATGCCATAACACTTCGGAGTGGGACAGAATTAGGTATACCAACTGAACCTATAATCGAAACCCAACCATGTAGCAAAAGCGTGGAAAAGGAATTGAGAAAGAAGTTGAACTAAAGGAAGTAGAAAAAGAAGTTGATGAAGAGGCCATAGAGAAAGAAGAAACTTTTGTGCCTCTGCCACCCTATAAACCACCTATTCCATATCCTCAAAGACTTGCTAAGTCTAAAAATGTAGGGAAATTCAAGAAATTCGTTGAACTTCTCAAACAACTTAACATTACCATACCTTTTACAGAAGCTATCACATAAATTCCCTCATATGCTAAATTTCTTAAAGAAATCTTGTCCAATAAGAAAAAGCTTGAGGATAACAAAACTCTATTGCTCACTAATGAGTGTGTTGCTATAATACAAAATAATATGCCTCCTAAACTTAAATACCCATGTAGTTTTTCCATACCTTGCATAATCAGAAAATTTGTCATAGACAAAGCACTATGCGATTTAGGAGCAAGTATTAGTCTAATGCCCTTATCAATTTGTAAGAAACTCGACATGGGAGAACTAAGACCAACAAGAATGTACATACAATTAGTAGATCGATCAGTGAAATTTCCTTTAGGTGTGTTAGAAAATGTCCATGTAAGTATAGGACAATTCTATATCCCCCACTGATTTCATAATCATGGACATTAAAGAAGACTCCAATATTCCTATCATATTAGGTAGACCATTGCTAGCCACTGCATGAGCCATAATAGATGTTAAAAATGGAAAACTGACTTTCGAAGTCGGACAAGAAAAAGTTGAATTCATCCTATCTAACTTCCTTATGGCACCAACCATCGACGATTCATGTTGTTTCCTGGATGAAATTGATAAATGCGTGAAAGAATTGGAGAAACAACAAACCACTTATTCAGAAGTATTGAATATTCCCATACCCCCGATTCTCGAAGATGATAATCGGCACCCTGAATATCAAGATGAAAATCTGAGTGAATGCCTGGCCTACCATGTCAAAAGAAGCCTGCCATATAACTCAAAACACTACCAAAAGACCTAAGATATGAATTCCTAGATACAGAACTTGAACGGACAGTTATAGTCAACGCCGACCTAGGACAAAAAGAAACTGAAAAATTATTACATGTCCTAAGAAAATACCCAACCTTTTTAGGTTATAACATATCAAATCTAAACGGGATAAGCCCTTATATCTACATGCGCTGTATTATGCTGGAGGAAGACTGTAAAACCTCTAGGGAACATCAAAGGAGAATAAATCCCATTATGGGCGATGTAATCAAAAAGGAAGTAGAAAGGCTACTAGAAGCAGGAATCATATACCTAATATCCGACAGTAAATGGGTTAGCCCAGTACATGTCGTACATAAGAAAGGTTGTGTTACGGTTGTCAGCAACACTAAAGGAGAATTTGTAGTGCAACGAACTCACACCGGGTGGAGAATGTGCATCGACTATAGAAAGTACCTTTCATTGATCAAATGCTTGAATGACTAGCTAAACACTCTCACTTCTTTTATTTAGACGGTTATTCCGGATTTTTCCAAATTCCTATCCATTCTGACGACCAAGAAAAAACGACTTTCACTTGTCCTTATGGTACATTCGCCTATAGACATTCCAGAGATGTATGATGTCCATCTTCTCTGATTTTCTAGATAGCATGATGGAAGATTTTATGGATGACTTCTCTGTCTATGGAGAAAGTTTTGAAGGATGTTTATTAAACCTTGAAATGGTACTAGAAAGATACGTAAGTGTCAATCTCATGTTAAACTGGGAAAAATGACACTTCATGGTCCGACAAGGAATTGTCTTAGGGTACATAGTATCTTATAAGGGAATTGAAGTAGATAAAGCAAAGATCGAAGTTATAGAAAATCTTCAACCACCCAAAACTATTAGAGAGATAAGAATTTTTTTAGGACACGCTAGTACATATCGACGTTTCATTAAAGACTTCTCTAAAATAACCAAACCTCCAACCGAACTTCCAATGAAGGATGTTGAGTTCATTTTCACCGGTAAATGTTTGGACGTGTTTACAAATCTAAAAAAGGCATTATTTTTAGCACCTATTTTGCAACCTCCTGATTGGAATAAATCATTTGAGATAATGTGCGATGCCAGTGACTATGCCGTAGGCGCAGTCCTAGGACAAAGAAAGGATAAACAGCTTCATGCGATCTACTATGCAAGTAGAACCCTAGAACCTTCACAGAAGAATTATGCCACCACTGAAAAAGAATTGTTAACTTTTGTGTTTGCTTTAGATAAATTCCATTCATCCTAAGTAGGAGCACGAATAATTATCTATACTGACCATGCTGCAATCCGGTACCTCTTAAGTAAGAAAGCGCCAAACCAAGATTACTAAGATGGATCTTACTTCTACAAGAATTCGATTTAGAAATAAAAGACAAGAGAGGCACCGAGAATGTAGTAGTTGAACACATATCCAGAATAGAAGGCATCAAACCAGATCATATTCCCATCAATGATGATTTTCCTTATGAACGTCTTGTAGCCCAATTAGAATTAGACAGTATTATAACCGAGTACCCTGTGACTTATGAAGACAAGAAAAGAAACAAAATTATGGAAGCAATATGTACCACAACCATACTACCATGGTACGCCGATTTAGTCAACTACTTGACTGCTAGAGTGCTTCCATGACCTTAAACATTATTATTGGGACGAGCCTTTGCTTTTCAAAAGAGGCGCCAATGGTATTTTCCGGTGTTGTGTTCCCAAATATGAAATCAAAAACATAATTTCCCACTGTCATGCCGCTCCCTATGGAGGACATGCAAGTACATCAAAGACATGCGCTAAGATATTGTAAGTTGTCCTCTATTGGCCTAGTCTTTGGAAAGACGTCCATATCACGGTTAAAAATAATGACCAATACCAACGCACTAGAAACATCTCTAGACGCGATGAGACGCCTCAAAAGGGCATTCTAGAAGTTGAAGTCTTTAACATATGGGGAATCGATTTCATGGGACCCTTCTCGTCTTCCTTTGGAAATCACTACATACTAGTTGTTATCGACTTTGTTTCGAAATGGATCGAAGTTGTAGCCTCTTCAACAAATGACACGCGAGTAGTAGTCAAGCTTTTCAAGAATATAATATTTCCAAGATTCAGTGTACCGAGACTCGTCTTCAGTGACGGTGGCTCCCATTTCATTTCCAAAATCCTAGAAAAATTATTAGCAAAATACGGAGTCAGACATCATGTCGTAACACCTTATCTTCCACAAACAAGTGGGCAAGTAGAGGTCTCCAATAGAGAAATTAAGCAAATCTTAGAAAAAAACTGTAGCAACCTCTAGGAAAGACTGGTCATCTAAGTTATATGAAGCTCTATGGGCATATAGGACAGCATATAAAACTCTGATTGGAACCACACCATTTAAAATAGTTTATGGGAAATCATGTCATTTTTCGGTAGAAATAGAACATAAAGCTTATTGGTCCATTGAGACCCTTAATATAAATTACACTGCAGCGGAAGAATCTTAGATATCCATGAACTAGAAGAACTTAGACTACACCCTTACGAAAATGCTCGGATATATAAAGAGAGAACTAAAAAATGGCACGATAAACGAATATCTAAAAAAGAATTCAATGAAGGTGATATAGTTCTCCTATTTAATTCTAGATTTAAACTATTTTTTGGAAAACTTCGCTCAATATGGTCTGGTCCCTTCGAAATTACTAAGGTCTTTCATATTGGTGCGATAGAAATTAAAGGAATGAATAGAGAGCCTTTCATCGTAAACGAACATAATCTAAACCACTATCATAGCATCTATAATAAAGAATATTACAAAACATCTAGGCTAGATGCGCTGCCATCCCATTCGTTAGACTAATACCCATGTTATGTCGAGCTTACGACTTTAAACAAAGCGCTTCTTGGGAGACAACCCAACTTTGAGTCTTTTCTTTTTGCTTTGCTTATTTTCGCTTTTCTTTTCTTTTATTTTGTTATTATTGGTGATTAAAATATGCAGTATTGTTCCTTTAATTTTTCCTGCTACTAACTTAATGCTAACTTTTAACCTACTTCAGGCTAACTTTCCGATTAGCTAATTACATTAACCAGATGAATTTGATTGATATGATGGCCATTGTGTTTAGAGGAAGGAATAAGCGGGGGAGGTTTGAGTCTCTTTCTGATAGGGAGATAGGATTAAGCACCTACCCTGACGGACCAGCCATGATCACCTTAGGGATTCGAGATAGTGTTTTGTTTCTACTAAGCCAAATAGAGTGGGATACATCTGCTTTCAGAAGAAAGTTTAGCTCTTACTGTAGGCTAACTTTGGAGTCTTTAAGCTCTCTTGTCTATAAACCTGACCACGGTCTGGGATTCAATAGAGGACTGATTAGATTTAGACTATTTGGTATAGAGTACACCTTCACCCATAGAGAGATGGCAGAATTACTAGGATTCCCACATAGCCTTGATGTGTTTACCTTAATCCAAGAAGTGCTTTTTAATTTATGTGAGATAGATTATTTCTGGGGGTACATTACAGGCATTAGTAATCCTGAGCCTGAGGACATGCATTCTGAACACATCCACAACCCAACTTTAAGATATTTTCACAAAATCCTAGCCCACACCCTTTTTGGTAAAGCAGAAAACATTACCACTGTTTCTAGAGCTGAGTTGTCTATCATGTTCTGTGCTTCACAAAACCGTCCCATAAATGGAGCTTATGATACGGTGGCAAAACTGACTATTTTTTGTTACTACTGGTTTTGTGTTTTTTGTTCACAAATATGCGGTAAGCAAGATTCGCCGCCGACTTTTATTTCATCCAACAAAGGAAAAGGAAAAAGAACAAAAAAACCTTTTTCGAGAGTTTTCTGAGTATGGGGGGGGGGGGGGGTAGATTATAGAAAGGGAAGGCGTTAGCACCCTTTCGATCCATGGTTTTCCATGGACTCTTAGGTACTTGCTCATTTTGAAATTTCTTGTGTGTGTTTTGAAAAGTTTTTGTTTAACTTCTTGGTAACCCTTGTATCTGTCCTCAAGAGTGTGACGAAGTTGTTTTTGAAAAAAAACTATTTTAAAAGTGTTTGTGTGAAAGAATTTTTGTTGTTTTGAGCAAGTACTTAAGAGTTTCTACCTACTCAAAAAAGACTGTTTGTTTTCTCGTTTCCTTTAGACAATGCTATCCTACTATTAAGGAGTAGGTAGCCTCATCGTTGGAGTTTAAGGGACATTTGAAGGGACAATTACGGTCACAAAAGCAATGGTTAGGAAACCTTAGTGGTTACCTTAGAGTCTTAAAGATCTTTCCGAGGCAACATTCGAATGGGTCATTTTTGATCTTTTGGGACTAAAGGGCGACCACTAAAATTCCCTATACTTCATGACCGTTTACCGAAGGCAACCGAAGTGAGGATATACCCTAAGAGTGAACATGTGCAAGTGTTTGTTTTCAGTTTCATTTATCATGCGCATTTAGGGTGTTCTACTGTTTTAAATTATTGATCTTTTGCATATAATCATATTATCAATCATCTAACAGTTAATAGTAGCGGAAAATAAAGTGCGAGAATTTGAAACCTAACTATTACAAGGCTTTGGGGAGGGGGTTACATAGCCAAAATAGGGGGAAAATAATAAGTAAAAACATTAATAAAACCTAATTAAAAAAACTATTACAACCCTTTCCAGTTACAATAATTGCAAAAATAAATAAATAAAACGCGCGCGAGGAAGAACACGGGAATTAAATATCCTAATGAAATTAAAGGGAATAATTTTTGTATTTTTATTTAATTAAATAAAGTATTTATGCATTAAACCTAATTTATCTAATTAATTTTAATTATGAAAAATAAACCAAATTACCCTAAATTAAATTAATCTACTTAATTAACAAAAGTAAATTTAGTGGAAAAAACCTAATTCTAATATTTTGTGGTTTTCTTGATTTTATGATTTAATAAAAAAATGATTTTTGAAATAAATAAAATAAATAACTGAAATGAAATAATAAAACAATAAAAGCAAAAATTATGATTATGGGCCTATTATGAGAAGCAAACTGGGGCTGCATGGCAGAATTTGCAAAGTCCAGAATAATAGGCCCATCTGCCTACGTGTGGATTCAGTGTAGCTGGCCATCAGGAAGTCCACCATGAGGATGAATTGTTAGGCGTTGGATTTGGATCTGAGATGATCCCAGGGTTGGATCTGAGGATGCATGGATCTGAGGAAAATAAAATAACATGATGCCTGGACCTGGGATCGAACCCAGGTCCCTTCTCTCACCAGCGGTGCCTTTTTTCATCTGTTCTACTTGTCATTCATGTACATAAATAAAACAAAAATAACATAAGGCAAACAAAGATCCATGGACACGTGTCAAAAACGCGCGCGCTGTGGGTCCCCGATGGTTTGAATGGAAGAATCAGTTAGCACCACACCATCACCTTCTTCATGAACCTGTCGTTTTAGGTGGGGAACTTTTACCTACACCATTTTTCCGTCACTATAGGCTGTAGTGACGGATTTTGTTCGTAGCTAAAACCCTGCATTATTCAAAAATATGATACAAGCAATATAAATTAAAACTAATGCTAGGGATCAATCAGGAATTTTGTCTCGAGTCCAGTAATACCCATAATCCCCCTCAATTTGTCTTGGAAAAAGAAGCCCCAATTTTGAGCTTTCAAACCCTAACAATGGTGTAAGCATGTTCCTGTGCTAAAACTCAAATCCAGGCCTTCAAACAGATTCCAAGAATGATTATAAACACGTTTATGCAATCAAATTCGATTTTAAACATGTAAAACCAAGAAAACGAATTTAAGTTACAAGGGTGCAAACCGTGATCTGTATCCAGAGATTCCTAAGGCTACAAGCTTGGATAGCGACTGGAAAAGCTTCAAGGACCTTCGTGGATGATCATTTATGCTCCAAAACTCCTTGAATTGGCCTGTAGGGAAAGATCCGATCTACACTTTTCTTTGAAAATTTGGAACTTTGTTTGACTCCTTGAGGCAGGCTGCACGTCTAAATTCTTGTCCTTAGGGTTGAGAATACTTGTGTATAAGTATGCGAATCAAATTAGGGTGCTAAGTTTAGAAAAAAATCCAAGATTTCGTAACTTTTGAAAATTGCTTCCAAACTTTCCAAACTAGGAGATTTCCTCTTGTTTTTTATTTTGCACGATTTTGTTTGGCTTTGTGACAACAATCATGATTTCTAATTCAATGCAAACAAATCTCATCCCATTAATTTAATTTATTTTGATTTTATTTTATTTTATTTGGATTTTAAATAAATAAAATCAAAATAAAATAAATAAATAAATAAATAAGGCATGGAATGGTTTATGGGTCGTGGACCATGTTAGGGATGAGATTCAATCTTGAAAAGTTGGGTCCATTTGGAAAAAATGCAATTTTTGGCATTATTGAATTTGTGTAAATTTCCAAAAATGGCCAACTTTGACAATGCATATCTCCTTCAATTTTGACTCTGAGAGGGTGTTATTTGACTTTTTGAAAGCTTAGGATGTCCCTTAAACAATACTTTTGGTTTCATATCTATTGGATCTTCCATGTTCATGTAAGAAGCTTTGACACAAAAGGTGTTTTGTTGACTTTTGAAAAGGATCTATAATGTCTGAATTTATATCTTTTCATGAGTGCATTTCTTGAACTCGATGGCTGAAGATGAGTTGTAGGGAATTGAATCCTATTCAAAATGAGCCTTGGATGGGAAATTTCTGATAAAGTATGAGAAAGTTATGCTTGGTCAAAGTTTGGTTGAGTTTTCCTATAGAAACCCTAATTTAGCAACTTTTGAGTTTTGATGAATTTGGGGCATTCCTTGAGGAATCATATCAACCCTTGATCAAATGATGGATTCTACTTCAAAATGTTGATGTTGACCCAAAGTCTTGAAGTTTGACTGTATGTGGGCCACAGTTGACTTTTGACCTATCATAGTTGATTTTTAGGCATCTGAGCAGTTGATTGAGCAACCTTGTAGTGCAAGGCATGAAACTTGGCATTGATGATATTGAGAACATATAAGGTCAATGGAAACCACTTAGGACCCTTGTAACTCAAACATATTGATGAGAATGGAAACCCTGGTTTGAGGTTCATTGCCTTTAGGAGAGAATTTGTCTGGTTAATTCTTGGGCATCCTTGAGCAATTGAGGACCTCTAGGAGTATGTTTTGAGTAAAATGAGAAGGAAAATTTTAGGGTACAACATCTGCCCCTGTTCAATCTTCTTAAACCTGAGGGTGTAGATTGGCTGGTTTTCCTTTCGTGATCTAAAGGTGGAAGATGATTGAACACTAGAGTGCCCGGAAGTTTCCACTCGTTTGAAATGATGCTTAATTTGTATAGGTAGTATCGGGAATGGGCTTACAGATGCCATTTGGAGAAGACAACGGAGATTCGTCGGAGATGGGCTTAAAGATGCCATCTAGAAAAGATATCAGTCACATAAGAGATTCCTTTGCGAGAATTCATGTAACTGCCGTTGAGGAGAACTTCACCGGGGAATGTTGATTTATGTATTGGAAAATAGAGGCTAGGAGCTTTGGTTGTCCGCTACCCTACTGGTGAATTAACTCTTGATTGAGGAGGTGGAAGTAAACTGCATGTCTGGTCAGGGTCCAGGCTGTACAGGGACTTACTGCGGAAATATGAAATCGACCGTATCTGGTCGGGTCCAGGTCTTACAGTGTTTTAAATTGTTGTCTGGATATAACAGAGAAGGAACATGTGTATTTGGGTTACGTCGAAATGAAAGACTGGATAGTAGGGCTACAAGAAGGAACCTGGATAGTAGGGTTACTTAGAAATGAAAGCCTAGATAGTAGGGTATGAGAAGGAACCTGGGTCGTAGGGTTACTTCGAGGTGAAAGCATGGATAGTAGGGCTTATGGGAAGGAACCTGGATAGTATGGTTACTTCGAGGTGAAAGCCTGGATAGTAGGGCTATGAGAAGGAACCTGGGTCGTAGGGTTACTTCGAGGTGAAAGCTTGGATAGTAGAGCTTATGGTAAGGAACCTGGATAGTAGGGTTACTTCGAGGTGAAAGCCTGGATAGTAGGGCTTATGGGAAGGAACTTGGATAGTAGGGTTACTTCGAGATGAAAGCCTGGATAGTAGGGCTTATGGGAAGGAACCTGGATAGTAGGGTTACTACAAGATCAAAGCCTAGATAGTAGGTCTTATGGGAAGGAACCTGGATAGAAGGGTTACTTCAAGGTGAAATCCTGCATAATAGGGCTTATAGGAAGGAACCTGGATAGTAGGGTTACTTCAAGATGAAATCTTGGATAATAGGGCTTATGGGAAGGAACCTGGATAGTAGGGTTACTTCGAGGTGAAAGCCTGGATAGTAGGGCTTATGGGAAGGAACCTGGATAGTAGGGTTACTTTTAGGTGAAAGCCTGGATAGTAGGGCTTATGGGAAGGAACCTAGATAGTAGGGTTACTTTGAGGTGAAAGCCTGAATAGTAGGGCTTATGGGAAGGAACCTGGATAGTAGAGTTACTTCGAGATAAATTTGGGCAAAACTGCATCTGAACCGAGAAGGAACCTGGGTAAGGTTGTTTCATGGGGAGTTTGGGTAAAACTGCATCTGAACTGAGAAGGAATCGGGTTAAGGTTGCTTCGTGCGGAGTTCGTGTGAAACTTTATTTTGGAAATGTATGAGAAGGGGCCCGTGTGAGATTTTTTTCAAGATAAGCCTGCGTGAAGCTGCATTCAGGATAAACCCGTGTAAGATTGCTTCGTGATGAACCCGTGTAAAGCTGCATTTGGTCGTGCAGATAATTACTCTATTTAGTTTCGGGAGCTAATCTTGGACCTGTTGGAAATTGTTGATGATAACCAACTTTCCTGAAAAGGTACGGGATTAATTATTCATGATGCATGAAATTCATTGTATGATGATGTTCTCAAAATAAATGAGATTATGCTGTATGCAATATGTGTGTGCACGTCATGATGTATGAACATGAAATTCTATTGTGACATATCTGAGTCTGGGAAAATAAATCTATGATTGCTGCTGGAGAGTATTGGAAATAGCATTCCTGACTGTTGTAGAGAACCGTGGTTCTTCTACTTCCACTGCGGGTGGTGAACGAAGATGACTATGCTGGAGATTTACTCCTTGTTTACATATATTCTGTCAGGGAGAGACTCTGCTTGAGATTAACTATGTGGGGAAATAACTCTGGTGGAGGATGAACTTCCATAGCTAAAGGGATAAACTCTGTCGGGGATTGAGCTTCTGTATTCAGAGAAATAAACTTTGTTTGGGAGAAAACTTTATGACCCGATTGCGATTATGAAATTCGGTTGGGGAATATAGATGTCGGTCTTTTTGAAGGAACCCGACTGGGGAGAGTAATTCCTATTTGGGGAAGTCGATGTCAAAGTTTTAATTGTCTCTACTTTGTGGGGAGTATAGACGTCACAGGTTCGTATGTACTGATGACTTTGTTTCAAAGTTGTCTCGGCCTCGGTACCTGCTGGACAGAGTAACTGTCGGGTTTGACATCTTTTTAAGTTTTTGCCCCTGTTTCTTATGTTACGAGCAATTATCTTTTTGTTTCCTATAAAAATATTTATGAACAACAATCATATTCAAATGCATATGTCAAGAATAAATCATTGGATGTTTTTGCAAAACAAAACAGAAAAAGAAAACAAATGGTTTTGTAAAATGTCTTGTATTAATTTTCGAAGTTAGCCTATAACAGGCATTTTTGTACAAGGAAGTTGGCGCTCTAGTAAGAGAACACCGCCGTAAAAATGGAAGCTATACAATATTATGTACAACGAAAAGAAAACAGCTATGTGTAATAATCCCATTGAGTTTCAATTCCGCTATTGTCGCTATGTCTTCGAGCGTCTCATCACTTTGTTGCTTGTCCGAAGCTGACTGGATTGATTGGTGCCGTTTGAGCTCGACAGTTGATACTGAGGTCTGGTCGCAAGGTGATCCAATGAGACATAGTGATACGCTTTACATTCCTAACTTTTTCCTGGACTGCCCTTTTGGGTTATCAGTCCACCGGGATACCCTTTTTTGCCCAAGCCGCCCTTTCAGGTTTTCAACTTGCCGGGTGTACAAATTTTTTCATTTTCATCCCTTATTTTTGACCGAACCCTTTTGGTTCGCCAGGAAGCCCTTATTTTGGCCTAGGCCAGTCAACCTAGCGGGTCTTTAATCATGTGTAGTATCTTTTCACTATGTTCGCATTGACAGGGTGAGGAAGGTCGTCACCGTCCATGGTGGTTAAAATCATGGCTCCACCCGAGAAAATGTTTTTGATCACAAATGGCCCTTTGTATGTGGGAGTCCATTTTTCGCTGGGATCACCTTGCGACAGTATGATGTGCTTGATCACTAGATCCCTGACCTGATATTCTTGGCGCCTGACTTTTTTGTTGAAAGCCTTGATCATTCATTTTTGATACATTTGACCATGACAGACAGCAGTAAGTCTCTTCTCATCGATCAGATTTAGTTGATCAAGTCGAGTCTGGATCCAGTCGTCTTGGTTCAAACTCACATCCTTCATAATCCTTAGAGAAGAGATCTGGACCTCAATAGGTAGGACTGCTTCCATGCCATATACCAGAGAGTATGATATTTCCCATGTTGACGTCCGTGCTGAGGTATGGTACCAATGAAGAGAAAATAGTAACATCTCATGCCAGTCTTTGTATGTCACTGTGATACGGTGGGAGAACTGACTTGGGTTTTGCGTTTGTTTTCGCAAATGTTTCGGTTGAGCAAGAGTCGCCACTGACTTTTTATTTTATCCTAAGGAAATGTTAAAAAGCACAGGAAAAACCTTTGAGATGTTTTCATGGGTTCGGGGAGTAGATTATAGAAAGGGAAGGTATTAGCACCCTTTCTATCCATGGTTATCCATGGGCTCTTAGTTACTTTCTTAGATCACTTGCCTTGCACTTTCAATTGTTTGAAATGGTGCTTTCAATTGTTTGAAATGGTGCTTTGTGTGTGATTTTGAAAGATGTTTTGAAAAGAGGCCATTGTTGTGGCAACCTTTGTAATGATCCATGTTTGAATGTATACAAAGGTGTATTTGTCTTTTGAAAAGTTTTCAATGTTTCGAAAGTTTGTTTTGAAGTTGTGTTTTGATGTGTGTTTTGAAAAATGGCAAGGATTGTTTTGCAAGATTGGTCAAGTAACCAAGAGCTATCTACCCTAAATTTCTCAAAGATCTTTCCTATGTTTTAACCCTTTTAACAGTATTGTTCCACCATAGTATTTGGTGGACAATCTTGTGTTAGGATGTTAACGGGACGGGCGCGGGTCATCGTTTAGACCATGAATGCAATAGTGCCAAGTGTCTTTGGCAACTTTTCCTTCAAGGGACTTGATCATTTTTTAGGCAACTTGAGAAAGCGTCATCGAGGGACTATGATCATTTTGATTTGCTTTTGTTTTGCCAAAGACACTCAACATGCAAGCATGGCCCATTTTGAAGGCAACAAGTGGAGTAACCCTAAGGGTGCAAGTGTGATTGGTGTTGTCCATTTTCATGCTCTTTTGTCTTTGAATTAGGTCAAGCTATTTGTTATTTTGATTTGCATACAAACCCTAAGTCTATCATGGCATATTTAGAAAGCTTTAAAATGCGAAATTTAAAGTCCTAAATTATTACAACGTAATTATGGGGATGGGGGTACAAATGTTCAAATGGGGGATATTTAGCAAGAAATTTAAATCTAAACTATTACAATCCAAATTGAATATACAAGTTATTTAATTGCACAATAATTAAATAAATAAATATGCAAAATGTATTATGCACAAAAAATGGTTTTGTATGTATGTAAAAGTATTTTTCATGAAAAATATAAACAAAAATAAATAAAGTCAATTTTTGGATATTTTTATGTTTTAGGGCAAAACCCTAGTTTTCTAAATAAATAGTATTTATTATTTATATTATATACAATATTTATTAATTATATACAAAAAATAAATAAAGGAGAAGTATATTGTAAAAAGGTATTTTTTTGATGTCAAATATTAATAAAAAATGTATTATTTTTATATTTTTATCCTAAATATTTAATAAAAATACAAGTATTTATATTATTTATTAAATATACTAAATATATATAAAAATAAAATATTTATTATTTACAAAAAAAAGTATATTTTGAGAAAATGTTTTCAAAAGGTAAAATAAAATAATAACTGAAAATAAATATATTTTGTATTATTTTTTAGTGTTTTAAATAAAAGGTATTATATTTATTTATATGTACAAGTTCAAATAAAACAAATAAAATCCAAATAAATGCAAAAATGGGTGGAAAAATATTTTTAATATTTTTTATATTTTGACAAAAAATAATAAGTCAGAAGAAAAAATAAAAAGTCAAAAATAATTAAAAAAACACACAATGGGCCAAGGGGGTGTAAGTGGAACAATGAGGTGCAAAAAGCAGGGATTGCTCAGGCCCAGCCCAAAACATCATCTTCTTCCTCCAGCTTCTGTTTGAAACAAGAAAACGCGCATTCCTTGCTCATCCTGCTATCTCTTGATTCTTTGACTTTTAACAAAAACTTACAACATCAATAATGTAGAGCATCAAGTCACGATTTCAAACATATAAAAAAGTTGTTCTAACTCTCAGAAACGAGGGAGAATTTCTCCATCCCCAATTTCTGACCTAAGTTTTTTCCAATGTTCAGGTCCGAAATTCTCTCAGCACACACAACATAAATGAAAAGTAAGTATATGGGTAGCTTCAGGGCCATGAGTAGGACATACTTTCTTCACAAACTTAAGCCTAAATATGCTTGGATAGAGAGATAAAAGTTCAAACTTTTACCTGTTCAGCTTGAGTCGTGTACAACAATGGAGGTATCTTCAATGGAGTTTGAGGACTTATACAGCTTGCTTGAGGTCCAAGGATGCTCCTCCAACCTTTAGCTTGCTTTGAAACTAACTGAATCGAGCTATGGAAGTCAACCTGCACAGGTGAAAAGTGAAAATGGCAACCTTGGTTATGGATGTTACAATTCAAGTTCAATGCTTGGAAGAGGTTTTAGCCAAAACGCACGATAGGAATGGACTGTGGGATTCAAGTTGCAGCCTATGCCTTGTTTTGCCACAAAAGTGTGATTTTCTGTATGAGGAGGGATCAAGGGTATTTTGGTCGTGCTTTAGGTCAGTTAGGGAGTATGAAATGTGTTTACAAAGTTTGTTTTTGTTGGTCTTTTCAGGTATGAGAGTTGTGGTTCAATATGCAAGTTTCTTCTCCTTTAAGCAAACAAAATGCAAGTTGGGTTATAGGCCCATGCAGGCCCCTCAAGCATGCTGCAAACTTGGTTCTTGATCAGTGGGATTTGTCCATAAACTTGTGCCCAAAAGATCTGGCTTGTACCTCTTTGATTTGTATTTGACATAAAGTGCACCTTTTCAAAAATGGCAAAAATGCTTTATCCATTTAAAGGTTAATCTTTCATGTAATGACCAAATGAACAAAATAACATCTTGGAACAATGGTTTAGCATTGAATTATTGAGTGTAAATTGGATTAGAGGCCTGTAATCTAGTTTGTGCAAGCTGAGTTTGAAAATGCAAAGTGTATGAACATGCCTTTGGTCATGAACAAAAGTGACTTTTGCCCAACTTTGCCAATTCGATTCTCCCTAACCACAAGGGTGTTTGAGAATTTCTTGGACAATTTGGAAAGCTTGGAATGTGTACTACAATCCATCTTTGTAACGTAAGTTGAAATTCCAAGTGGAAGCATGTGAAAAATGGCCATGAAGTTGGGCAAAAATCCTGCCTAAAATAGGTCAAAAATTTCTAAGTTAAGAATGTTTTGCACCCTTATTCCAAAAATTATAACTTGAGCTACAAGCTTCTTTTGAGGAAACTTTGTAAATCAAAGTTGTAGATTTTTCAATGGACTATAACTTGCATGTTTTGAGTTTTGTTTGAATCCAAATGAATCTTGATGGAAAAATGGGACAAAGTTAGGAAAAAATAAGGAAATTTTATAACTTAGAAAAATTTCTAAGTTATGAAATTTCTTCATTTTAAACCCTAATTTGTAATTTTTGGTTTCTTGATGAACAAGTTTCATAATTTGACATGTCTTAATGAAAAATGAATCTTGGCACTTGATTTTGACCAAAAAGTCAAAGTTTGACTTTTCAGTATACAGTCAAATTTTGATCAGTTGACTGGAAAATTCATTTGTCAATCTTGTGCATTTGGGATCCTTTGAACTTGTTGAATGTGTCAAGACAATGCCATTGAGTCCTTGAGTCCATGTGTGAGCTTGGTTTGCCATTGGCTAGGTCAAACAGTCAAAAATTGCCTTTGTGCAGTCAAAACCCTAAAAATGACCATTTTGCCCTTTTGGTGATTTGATCAAATTTCTTGTGGAATTGTGATCCAAACTTGATCAAATGGTCCATATGAGTTCATTATGTTGACGTGGGTCAAAAATCATGAGGTTTAACTGTCAATTGGTCACAGTTGACTTTTTCCCCAATACAATTGATTTCTAGGTCAACTGTCCAATTGACTGGGCAAAGATTGGAATCAAGGCTTGAAACTTGGTATGGATAAACTTGTGAGTCCAATATGAAGCATGAAAGTCATTTTGGGCATTTTAGGTCAAAACATCTTTGTGCAAACTCAAACCCTAATTTGGGTCAACAATGCAAGGAGGAGTCTTGAGCAGAGCAAACCCTAACTTGATCTTGAGCTTTAGGGGTCTTGTGGTGAGAAAATATTGATGAAATGAGAGGGCAAATTTTGGGGTACAACAGTCACCGTCATATTTTGTATAATCTTTTTGATGTTCTTGTTAGTAGCTTCAACATGGTCGTTCATCTTCGGCCGGTAGGGAGAAGAGTTATGATTTTGTATCTTGAATTGCTTATAGAGTTCATTGATCATCATGTTGTTGATATTCATTCCATTGTCCGTGATGATTCTTTCTGGCACACCATATCGACAAATCAGGTTATCCTTGATAAACCGCGCCACAACATTCTTGGTAACGGTTGCAAAAGAGACAACTTCAACCCACTTCGTGAAGTAATCAATGGCCACCACGATGAAGCGATGCCCATTGGAAGCGGTAGGTCTAATCTCTCCGATCATGTCAATGCCCCACATTGAAAAGGGCCAAGGAGCTGTCAAGACATTCAAAGGAACCAGAGGCACATGCACCTTATCAGCATAGATTTGGCATTTATGACAAGTTCGGGAGTGCTGATAGAAGTCTGCTTCCATAGTGGACCAATAGTATCCTGCCCGTAGGATTTTCTTAGCCATGGTATGTCCACTGGAATAAGTGCCAAAGGTACCTTCATGTAAATCTTCTATAATCCTTGCTGCTTCGCTCTTGTCTACACACCGTGGTAAGGTAGAGTTGTGGTTGCGCTTGTAGAGGATTCCATTACTGAGGAAGAATTTCGCGGCGAACCTTCTTAGAAACTTCTTATCATTGACAGATGCCCCCTCGGGATACTCCTAAGCCTCGAGATACCTTTTCACTTCATGAAACCAGGGTTTGTCTGCTACCTCGTCAGTATCAATCTCACAGTAGTACGCTGGTTCACCCAACCTCTCAATAGTGATTCAGGGAGCTTCATTATCCCACCTGACCTTGAACATAGAAGACATTGTAGCTAGCGCGTCCACTAACTGATTCTCTTCTCGTGGGAAATGTTCAAAGGTTACCTTCTCAAAGTGTGGGAGCAATGTCAGTACATGTTCTTTGTATGGGATGAGATTCAAATGCTTCGTATCCCATTCTCCTTTGATCTGACTTATCATCAAGGATAAATCCCCGAAAATGTTCATGAACTTGATCCTTAGGTCGATAGCAGCCTTGAGACCCATGATATAGGCTTCATACTCCGCCATGTTGTTAGTGTAGTTGAAACATAGTCAGGCAGTGAAAGAAGTATGACAGTCCTTAGGAGATATGATTACAGCACCAATGCCATTACCGAGTGCGTTTGAGGCCCCGTCAAAAACCATAGTCCATCGGGATCCTTCTTCAGGTCCTTCATCCGGTCCAGGTTCTTCATAGTCAGTCACTAACATAATATTCTCTTCTGGGAACTCAAAATTCATGGATTGGTAGTCATCCACGGCCTAATGAGCCAAATGATTAACCAATACACTTCCCTTGATTGCTTTCTGGGTTATATATTGTATATCGTATTCAGTTAAGATCATCTACCATCTTGCTATTCTTCCCGAGAGGGCTGGCTTCTCGAAGATGTACTTGATTGGATCCATCTTAGATATCAACAAAGTAGTGTGGGTCAACATATACTGTCTTAGTCGGCGAGCATCCCACGCCAAAGCGCAACAAGTTTTCTCGAGCAGTGAGTATCTTATCTCACAGTCGGTAAACTTTTTGCTAAGGTAGTATATTGCGTTCTCTTTTCGACCAGACTCGTCATGCTGCCCCAGCACACATCCCATTAAATTGTCTAGCATCGTTAAGTATAATATCAAAGGTCTTCCTTCAATCGGAGGCATCAGAGTTGGTGGATCTTGAAGTTATTCCTTGATTCTTTTGAAAGTCGTCTGGCATTCATCATTCCACTTTACCACTTGATCTTTCTTTAGGAGATTGAAGATCGGCTCACAAGTAGCAATCAGATGTGAAATGAACCTGGACATATAATTTAGGCGTCCCAAAAAACCTCTAACCTCCTTCTTAGTACGGGGAGCCGACATATCTTGTATGGACTTTACCTTTGCAGGGTCTACCTGAATACCTTTGTCACTGACGATGAACACCAGAAGCTTACCAGACCTTGCACCGAAAGTGCACCTGTTCGGATTCAACCTCAGCTTCTATGTCTTCAGCCTGTCAAATAACTTTTGTAGATGATCCAAGTGTTCTTCCTCAGTTTGAGACCTGGCTATCATGTCATCTGTTGTACCCCAATTTTTGCCCCTAAGATTCCCCTATCATATCATGTCAACTCAATCATGACAAGATCACATTAGGGTTGGTTCTTCATCTTTTTCTATCTCCTATTTTTAAGTTTGCTCTTGAGGAATTTCCAAGCACCTTGGTTGTGTATCTTGTATATGTGTTGTTGACTAACCTCTAACCAAAATACAAAAATATTTGTCTTTGTCTTTGCAAATTTATGTTTTGTAGGTACCGAGTCAAAGCATCCAACAAATAGGGTTTTGCAAGTTGATTTGATTCTTTATTATGGTGAAAAACAGCATGCATCGACCCATAAAGGTATGTATCGACTCATTTTGTTGTGCATCACTAGCATGTGTCGACACATGCATGTATGTATTGACTCATCCTGTTTTTTTAACTAGGATGTATCGACACATACGTGTTATGTATCGACTCATGCGGTTTGTGTGATTCTGTAATATGTTGAAATAACAACATGTATCGATGCATAGAGGCATGTATCGACACATTTTGTGTTATACAGCTAGGATGTATCGACACATACCACCCATGTATCAACTCATAAGAGCGAAATGCACGTGTTTTTTGAAAAAGCCAGCAAAATTCAAAATTGTATCATTTTGGCTCCAATTTTTTCCTGCATAATTTGAAATTATATCATTAATTCAAATTTGGCTCCAAGAATCAATTACCAAATTACCACTAATCCCAATCCTAAAACTCTATAAATAGAGACCTCATTTCATTCAAATCACAATCTTTTGATAGCCAAAATTATTTTGCTAAAAAATACTCTCAATTCTCTCCATTTTACCAAATTCACTCAAAGCTCCATTTTCAAAAAGTTAGTAAGCTTTGCATTGAAGCTTACTAATATTTGAGTTAAACCTTCATCCAAACACTTTTTCTTCATAAATTCTCTACATCCAAGATTTGGTGATTGATTCTTGTTGTTGAATTGAAACAAATTCTGAAGTTGTTTGATAATTCTCAAATTCTACCTTTGGTAAGTTGGATCATCATCTTTCACAATGTGATCTCTTGTGGATTTCTGGTTTTGATTCATTGAGCATTGTTTTATAACTCCATTAGTGCTATTTTCTCATAATTTGCTGGAATTTTCATGCTCAGTTGGATCCATGATCATAAGGTGTTTGATGAAAAGTTGGAACAAGAATTTGATCTTTAAAATGTTATTTTCTACTGATTTTTAACAGGTTGCAATCAATTGTTGTAACATTGCAATTGATTGTCCCAGAAAATTGATTTGATAAAAAACTGCACTGATGCAATAGGTTATTGTCGAAGCACAATTGATTGCAACAGTGTCGAAAATACTTTTTCTGCCTTGTTTTGGGGTTGCTTTGACTCAAATATTTTTCTGCTCCCTCTCTTTGATGGATAACTTGGATTGCAATTTTAAATGTCCAATTTGTCTTTAAACTCAATAGACTTTGTGATGTAGATGAAGTTGGATAAATTTTCATCAATTCAAATCTACCTAAGAATGAATTATTCAATTCATTTTTGGTGCTTTGGATTAGTGATATGTTTAGTACTTTAATCCATCTAGAGGAGTGGTTGAATTTAAAGATGAGAGGATTTTGAAATGGTAATCCAAATTAGCTTATCATTCCCCTCCCTCTTCATCTTATACCTTTCTTTTTAATAGTGCTACATGTTAAGGGATGGTGATCTCTATATCATTTATCCAAACATGAAGTACATAGATTGCTATTGACCGGCCTCAAAATAGGTGTGACTTCTACATAAGTACACTTACGATTGCTTAACATAGCGCTAAATTTTGTCCCGATTCGAATAAATGATCATTCGTGGCCCAAACTTATGATTGCAAGCCCAAGTATATTAATTTGATCTCTTTTATCCAATAACCTTGAGATTCATTGTGTGGAGGCTTTGGTTCTACCAATGCTCTAATGGATCTACAACACTTTTGGTCAACGCGGATCACTTAAACATCATTGATCATTACATGTTACTTTTTGAGGATTCCAAAATGGATGATATACTTGACAAAAAGAAAATGCAACTTGTTGTGTGGAGGCTTTGGCTCTACCAATCCTCTAATGAGTTCCAAATGCAAGTTTCGAGATGGTCGTCCAACTAACCACTAATTTCTAACAATTGACTTTACTTTATGCTTTTATTTTTTATGCTTTATGTACCATTTAATTTGAGCATTTACATTTCATGCCATTTTTATTTTGCTCACTTGAGCATTTACTTTTATGTCATTTTTATTTTGCTCACTTGAGCTTTTCTTTTCCTTTTAAAGACACCTAATAATCAACATGAACCATAAAAATAATTAATGATACTTGGACTATTTGGTTACTATCCTTGGCATTATGGAGTATTGGACTTCTTGGACTTAGATTAGAGACCTTGGCCTATCTTGGAGACCTTGTGATCCTACTTGATTATTTTGTCTGGAACTCTTGAGGTTTACCTCAAGACATTGGGTTGTTTGTTTATTTTGTGTGCAGGTTGTTGTGATTACATACTTTGTTTGTAATCTGGAATTCACCCGTATACAGCCGTTACTCTGCCCAATTTTTGTGAGGACTTAATACACTTGAAGTTTGGTTCTCTCAAGAGGTCTAGTATCTTTGCTTGCTTGGTTTTAATCCGAAGAATGAGAATTCTATATTGACTCATAATGTCAAGTATTGGCTTCTTGTTGGTTAGATGGTTCTTATCCATAGCTTTTACCTTATGCTTTAGGATAGCCTCTTCTTCTCCTCCCATCTTCTTTAGTTTCAAAAATCTTCTCCCTCCTTTTTTAAAAAAAAAAACTTCTTGTTTTGAAACTTGAAACATTTTCATAATAAACATGGACTTAGGTCCATGCATTTTCAAAATATTTTCATGAATAAATTTCAATAAATTTAATAATACCTTGACATTTTTGTGAGAAGACTAAAAGTCAATCAATCTCATTTCAAACCATTTTTGCCACTTTGGCTTTTATCTTTAAACTTTTCTCAAAAGATTAGACTCTTGTCAATCCTTGTAGTGATGCAAACAACTATACTTCTACAATATGTAGTAAAGAGAGATATTTCCAACTTGGGTGTTGAGTGAGGCATTGTTTATTTTAAAATCCAAGCCATATCCTCCACTTTGAGATGATGCAAATTCTCCTTTCTCATGATTGTAGGTAGTAAGTATGTTTTCCACATGGACAATTGCGATGATGTCTTATCTCATAAAATTAACCAACACACTTGTGTTTCAAATTTTTAAAAGAGGAACTATGTGTACCTTGATCCCTTATTGCATTAAAGGTGGTACGTAGGCACTAAAGATTCGCAACTGCGGCGGATGCAAAAATCATAAAAATATTTCTTTTCTCACCTCCACCATCCATTTTATATATAACACATTTTCATAGCCAAAATATACAGATTTTTCAAAGAGGTTCCTGCGGAGTACTGTAGATGTTTAGGATGCTAATACCTTCCCTTTGCATAACCAACCCCCTTACCTTGAATATTTCCCCCTTTTTTTGGGTTATTCGCTCTTTTCCCATTCCTTTGGAAACAATAAAGCGCGGTGGCGATTTTGATTTTGATTTGTATAAAGTCTAGTCAATCCAATGGCTTAGTCTTGAACATTTCTACCGCTACATAAAAATGCCGACTTCAGTAGGGAAAGATTGACCTCTTACTGGTCCATCCCTAATTGGGTTGAGCCTATCTTTGTTTATATCGGTATATGTGTTATTGTGTTTATGTGTTATATTTTGTATATATGTTTGTCTGGATTTTCCTGGTTTACAGGGTGCTTGGTGATTACTCATAAGTCCTATACCCGGACTTGGGCAAACTTTAAGATAGGACGGGCGGTATAGTCATGTTAACTTTGAGGGAGTAATCCCAAAAAAGGAGGCATGAGATCCCCCACTCAGTGGAGGCCCCTTTGACTGTAGTGTCGTTTACCGAGTAATCGGGAAGACGTACTGCTTTCGACCTGGGAGCCTGCTGAAGCTGAGGACCGTAGATTACCTAACCCATCTTGGCCTTTTAGGTGTAGTGCGGAAGCTATGACGGAGTAATCCAGAAGTAGTTGTCACGCGATACTACGCTCGGACGAGTTTTTCTTGAGAATATTACTAATTACCGAGTTAATCAGGAAGTTGGTAATATCCGAATTAACGAGTTTTTCTTGAGAATTAACGAGTTTTTCTTGAGAATTAACGAGTTTTTCTTAGAACCTTGTTCAGCAGGTGATAACTTTTTAGACTAACACCTTATGGGTAAATACCTTCGGCTTCATGCTCGTGACATTGAACCTATGAACCCTATATGTGTGATCTTGTGTGTGATTGTTGCATCATGCATCCATGCACTCATAAGCATCTTTTGAAGAAAACAATATTTCAAGGGATTTAAAGGTTGACTATTTGTGAATATCTCAGGTACCTTTTACGATGGATTCTGGAAAGAGAAAGACTTGGAAATACAGTTTCAAGGATCCTAAGATAGATGAAAGACATGGCACTTAAGATCATAAGATCATGGCACTTACTCACTCGAATATTGATTGGTATCATCAAGCTTACCAGGATGTGGAGATTATTGACAGTTGTGGTAGTTTCCCCAATGTGCCTCTTCTTAGTACAAAGGGAGGAATTAACTATAACCCTGTTCTTGCACGGCGACAACTTGGTTACCCGATGAGGGATAAACCAAATAGTATTCATTTGAGTAGTTTCTTTTTTAAGGAAGGAGAAGACCACAGGGAAGCTAGGGAGCAGATTGCGAAGGCATGGCGTGACATTCATAAGAAGAGTAGGAAGGATTTGGGACCTAGGGGTGTTGTTTCTTTGGAGCCATATCTTCAGTGGGTCCGATCGAGAGCCATTCAGTTGAAGATGTCGTATACTCGGGAGACACCCACGCCTGATTTGTTTGTGAAGACCATTCCTCCTGTATTAGATGATCTGGAAGAGCTGCAGCTTGCTTTGGTTAGGACGCAACAGGAAAGGGATGCTTGGAAGAACAAGTTCCAGACTTTAGAGAGTTCCTACAGGGCAGACTTGAAGGAGAAAGATAATTTTATCGAGATCCTTGAGAGTCGAGCAGTGGAGTCTATGAGGGGATTTATTTTCTCCTAAGCCTCAAACAGGTGCTGATTACTCACTTCCTGATTCAGATTATTGGAAGGAGATTGCCATCAGACATGTGGAAGAAAACCAGAGATTGAGGGCTCAGATTGTCATGCTCACAGGGAAGCACCAACGTACAGATTGATCTCCACTATTTTCCTCTTCTCAGGATTTTGGATTGTATTTTCATCTTGTACTTGGGATTATTGAAACTTGTAATCCATTTTGAAGTTATTATAATAAAAAATTTCAGTGTTTCAAATGCGTTATTATTTTGATGTGTTTGTAATGTGTCTAAACCATAAATCCCTTGAAATATTAAATGATAAAATAAAAATAATAATCATATGCATTGCATATCATGCATCATATTGTACATATTTCTTGCATTTTTTTTGCATATCCAGGTGCCTTACCCAGCTTCTTTACTTCGTTCAGCAAGCTGACTCATCACTACAACACTCGGGCTAACTTCAAAAAGAAGATGGACAACTTAGAAAAGGAGAATCGTGAGCTGCGCGAAGAAGTTTCCACTTTAAAGGCTGGTTTGTCCAACTTGACTACTCTGATGGAAGCTCTGGTGGCTGCTCAGAATCATCCACCGAGTGTTCAACCTCAACCACCAAGGGCAAATGATGAAGTTCCTACTCTTCCTATATCCGCTACTCCGATTGTTGTTCAAAACTGTATGCCTCAGGGTTATCCGTGGGGAATGCCAGAGAATTTTGAACCTAAAGGTTTCAATCTTGGCCCTCAAGTTGCTCCAGTGGTTCAAAATGTTGTTACTCCTGCACCTCCTGTGGTGCATACTGTTCCTGCTGCACCTCCTTCAGTGAATTTGGTTTCGTTTGTTAATGAAGATATGTGTCGTCCTTTCCCTCTGCCGAGTGAAGACTTGGGTCTTTATGACAGAATGGATGATTTCCAAGAGTAGTTTGATATAATGCAAAGAGAGATGAAGGCTCTTAGGGGAAAAGAGTTATTTGGGTAGAATGTGAATAAGTTGTGTTTGGTCCCGAATGTTAAAGTGCCTGCTAAGTTCAAGGTCCCGGGATTTGAGAAGTACGAGGGCAACACTTTCCCTCGTGCTCACTTGGTGATGTACGTGAGGAGAATGTCTACCCACACTGATGATCAGCATCTTCTAATTCACTTTTTCCAAGATAGCTTGACCAGCACAGCGTTGAAATGGTATATGAGCTTGGACATCGCTAACATCCATACTTTTAATGATTTGGGAGAAGCATTCATTAAACAATACAAGTACAATGTGGACATGGCACCTGATCGTGACCAGCTTAGGGCCATGGCTAAGATCATGGCACTTACTCACTCGGATATTGATTGGTACCATCGAGCTTACCAGGATGTGGAGATTATTGACAGTTATGGTAGTTTCCCTAATGTACCTCTTCTTGGTACAAACAGAGGAATTAACTATAACCATGTTCTTGCACGGCGACAACTTGGTTACTCGATGATGGATAAACCAAATAGTATTCATTTGAGTAGTTTCTTTCTGGAGGAAGGAGAAGACCACAGGGAAGCTAGGGAGCAGATTGCGAAGGCCTGGCGTCACATTCATAAGAAGAGTAGGAAGGATTTGGGACCTAGGGGTGTTGTTTCTTTGGAGCCATATTGTGATCGGTGGATCTGGAACTGACTGTTTAAAGCTGGTTCGCGAAATGTCGCGGAAGCAAGAGTCGCCACCGTCTTTTATTTTCTCCAAATGGAAAGGACAAAAGCACAGAAAAATTCCTTATAGAGATCGCTCTTGGTTCGGGAGGTAGGTTATAGAAAGGGAAGGTGTTAGCACCCTTTCTATCCATGGTTATCCATGGGCTCTTAGATACTTGCTCACTTGTGTTTTCAAAAATGGTTTGTTTGCTTTTCAACTGTGGGTTTTAAAAAGTTTCTTTGAAAATTTCAGTTCGACTCTTGTATCGGTCCTCAAGAGTGTTTGAAAAATTGCTTTCGAAAGCTTTTGAAAATGTGTTGGTGTGAAAAGTATTTTTGATTTTTGTTTTTGAAATTAGAGAAAGTATCTAGAGTCGTCTACCTACCCTAAGGAATTCGTCTGTGTAGATGTCCTTTAAAGTAGTGCCATCCCACCATTGAGAGGTAAGTAGCACCACCGTTGGAGGTGTTCGGGTCAATTCGAGGGTTCGGGACATGGTGATCACCGGAGCAATAGGAAGATACCTTAGAAGCTACCCTCATGCCAGGTTCCCGGATCATGAGGACTTACTAAAACATCCTCTACTCGACGATCACCTTTCGAGAGGCAAGGCAACAGTGAGGTGTACCCTAGGGGTGGTGTGTGATTTGTGTGTCGCTTTCATTTATTTTATCTTGTCATGTTTATTGGTGTTCTACGCTTGCTTTTATTTTTGTCCATAAATTCTTTCATGCTTTGTTTAACAGTTAAAATATTGCGGGAAAAGTAAAAGTCTAAGCTATTACAAATGGCGCAGGTCCACATTGCCAAAAGTTTCTCGAACCCGATTTGACAGAAAATAAATAAAGTAAAGGAAAATAAAAGAATTAAAAGTAAGAAATTAATTACATGGCTTCGGGAGAGATACATAAATATTTAAACGAAATAAAATAAATATGCGAATTAAATGGTGGAATTAATTAATTAAAAAGAAAGAACTTGTTTTTTGGTATTTTTTAGTATTTTAGGATTTAATATAAAAAGATTAATTAAAAGTAAAATAAGATGCGAACCCTAATTCTAGTGGCTTTTGATTTATTAAAAAAAAATATTGAAGTTTTTAACCTAAATTAACCCTAATTTTTATATACAAATTTAATTATAAAAATAAATATTTGATTATTTAATTATTATGAGAGAGAAAGAAAAAAAAAGAATAAATTATTAATTAAGCCCTAATTCTATGTTTTTTAGATTTTTTATTAAAAGAATTAAAATTAAAACCTAATTTAACTAAGTTTAATTACATGCAAATTTATTTAAGAAAATACTAAAATAAAATATTTATTATATTTTTCCCTTTTCTGATTTTTATGTTTTTTTATATGTTGTGAAAATAATTAATTAATTAAACAAATAATTAAAATAAAAATAAAAATAATGTAAAAGAAAATATTCAAAATAGCAAACCTAGGGGGGTATCAGTCCCCAATGTGGAGGTATAGCTTGAGAAATCTGGCCCATTAACCTTGGTCTGTTTGGACTTTTGCTGGACACGTGCATGTGCGTTGATTGGGACTCACCGTGTATCTCAATTCTTGGCCTTTGATTGGATTCTGTTGGACGCGTGGACGTTGGATTGTGAGAGTGTATCATGGTCTTCAACGTTGGCGCTACATGTGAATGTTAATGGAAAAATAATATTGAAAGTATGGAGACCTGGGGCTCGAACCCAGGTCATGAGCGTTATCAACAAAGCCTTCTACCAACTGAACCAATTCACGCACTTGTACAATTATTATCAAACAATTAATATGAAATAAAAACAACCATTGCTGATGCTTTAGCGCGAAAATTCAAAACGCCCCAATCATTGCTCCACACGTCATCATCTTCCCCACGCCTTCGTTCTTCCTGAAAACATAATAAACATAGGCAACGGTTTTTACACCGTTCCCTTAGGCCACATATCAGAAAATAGCGACTAGCCCTAGGGGCTTCATAAATTAGGTGCGAGGGTTGGTTCATAATCGTCTGGGCTTGCTGATTTGAGTCATGGTACTATGGTGGTCTGATTTTACCGCTTTTGGAAACCCCCAATTTCAAGCTTCACGAACCCTAATCTGCATCAATGGTATAATTGCATAGAGTACACGAAAACACAATTAAGATAAATGGTTAGCTTCAGAACACCTTAATTAGCATGAATCCATTAACAATATGCAATGAAAATGCATAAATCTTGAAATACGGTTATGCAAAAAAGTAAGAAAAGTGGGACTTCTATACAATGTTTCAAGGGCTTAGGGACCGTGTTCTTGATTCAGGCACGTTGCTTGGCGTCCTAGGAATGCAATGGGAGGGGTTTTGTGGCTTGAAACGTCCTGCAAACAAGTTTTCAGAATTGGAGTTTTCTTTGAAAAAATGCCAGTTTGTTTATGCTCTTCTGCGCAGCTTAGTGGTTAGCATTATTAGGTTTGTGATCAGGCTCATATACTGAGTGAATTAGGTCAAGTTCCTTGTCCAAAGAATCAAAGATTTGATAAAGGGATATTTGATTTTTATGGCAAAATATTTTCATATCTTTCCATGCAATTTGATACCAAATCATGCCAAAACTTTCCACAAATAATCATGCACGAATCTTGAATGTCCAATGAGAATAATTTCTGCACAAAAAGATTTTATTTCATTAGTTTTGTATTTTTCATGCATTTTATTTAATTAAATGAATTATAAATGATAAAAAATCCAAATAAATAAATAAAAATGGAGAAAAACTTCCTTTTGGGCCTAATGGTCGTGCACATGCTTGGGACAATGAATTGTGGAAGAAAAATGGGCCCATTAGCAATTTTAGGTCATTTGAATCAATGTTGACTTTTCAAAATATCCAAAAATTTCCCAACTTCTACAAGGCATAACTTGCTCAATTTTTAAGCTATTCTCGTGTTCTTGGACATTTTGGAAAGGTCTTTGAGTCCTCTAACCAATGCCTTTGGTCCCATGTCATTTTGATTTACCAATCTCAAGTTATGGCCTTTGACTTAAAGTCCCTTTTTGTTGACTTTTGAAAATGACCTATAATGTTGAAATTGATAACTTTTTGTGAGAGCATTTCTTGGACTTGAAGTATTAAGATGAGTTGTAGGAAATGTCCTTCTCTTCAAAATGAGCTTTGGATGGAATTTTTATGATAATCCATGTGAAAGTTATGCCCTGGTCAATTTACAGTTGACTTTTTCAACTGTCCAAATAAGGAAACTTTTGCATCTTGATGATTTTTGAGCAAAACTTTGAGAATCATGATCAAGCATTGATCAAATGATGTTTGTGGCTTCAAAATGATATGTTGATCAAAAATTTGAACTTTTGACTGTCAAATGACCATTTTGCCCCTGCAGTTGACTGTAGTGCAATTAGGGTTTTTGACTGTGCAATTTTGTGCTGAAAGTCTTGAAACTTGATATGAGGATGCTTGACCATATTTGTAGGCATGTGGGACTTGATTGGACCTTTGGAAACTTCATTTTCTTGATCAGAATAAAAACCCTAACTTTGACTGCTTAGGAGGCCCTTGCACTGTGCAACCCTTGGAGAGATTTTGAAGCTTGACTTGGCAATTTCTTGAAGAATATGGGAGGGCAAATTTTGGGGTACAACAGTTGCCCCTGTTCAATCTTCTTAGACCTGAGGATGCAGATTGGCTGACGTGCCTTTCGTAATCCGAGGGTAGAAGATGATTGAACACTAGAGTGCCCATAAATTTGCGCTCACATAGAAGCAGTGTGATGGAAATGGGCTTATAGATGCCATTTGGAGATTGATGGATAGGATGATGGGCTTATAGATGCCATCTGGATGTTGATCGCATAAGAGATTCCTTAGCTAGAACCTGCGTACCTGCAAAAGGAAAATGAGTACCTGACATGTTGCAGGAGCTGGTCTTCAGATGCTTTGTGTAGATATGTCCTGACTGGTTACAGGAATTGGATCTTCGAATTCCTCAGACGTGCCCTGGCGAGATGCAGGAATCGAATCTGGAATTCATAAGGGTTGGTGAGTTGTCTCTACTGACAGGTTATTTCCATGGACGGGTGGTCTTTAATGACGAGTGTCTATGACGACGAGTGTCTATAACGACGAGTGTCTATAACGACGAGTGTCTATGACGACGAGTATCTATAACGACGAGTGTCTATGACGACGAGTGTCTATAACGACGAGTGTCTATAACGACGAGTGTCTATAACGACGAGTGTCTATAACGACGAGTGTCTATGACGACGAGTGTCTATGACGACGAGTGTCTATGACGACGAGTGTCTATGACGACGAGTGTCTATAACGACGAGTGTCTATCACGACGAGTGTCTATAACGACGAGTGTCTATGACGACGAGTGTCTATGACGACGAGTGTCTATGACGACGAGTGTCTATGACGACGAGTGTCTAGACGACGAGTGTCTGTAACGACGAGTGTCTATAACGACGAGTGTCTATAACGACGAGTGTCTATAACGACGAGTGTCTATAACGACGAGTGTCTATAACAACGAGTGTCTATAACGACGAGTGTCTATGACGACGAGTGTCTATAACAACGAGTGTCTATAACGACGAGTGTCTATAACGACGAGTGTCTATGACGACGAGTGTCTATAACGACGAGTGTCTATAACGACGAGTGTCTATGACGACGAGTGTCTATGACGACGAGTGTCTATGACGACGAGTGTCTATAACAACGAGTGTCTATAACGACGAGTGTCTATAACGACGAGTGTCTATAACGACGAGTGTCTATAACAACGAGTGTCTATAACGACGGGTGTCTATAACGACGGGTGTCTATAACGACGGGTGTCTATAACGACGGGTGTCTATAACGACGGGTGTCTATAACAACGAGTGTCTATGACGACGAGTGTCTATGACGACGAGTGTCTATCACGACGAGTGTCTATCACGACGAGTGTCTATAACGACGAGTGTCTATGACGACGAGTGTCTATAACGACGAGTGTCTATAACGACGGGTGTCTATAACGACGAGTATCTATAACGACGAGTGTCTATAAAGACGAGTGTCTATAACGACGAGTGTCTATAACGACGAGTGTCTATAACGACGAGTGTCTATAACGACGAGTGTCTATAACGACGGGTGTCTATAACGACGAGTGTCTATAACGACGAGTGTCTATGACGACGAGTGTCTATGACGTCGAGTGTCTATCACGACGAGTGTCTATAACGACGAGTGTCTATAACGACGAGTGTCTATGACGACGAGTGTCTATAACGACGAGTGTCTATAACGACGGGTGTCTATAACGACGAGTGTCTATAACGACGAGTGTCTATAACGACGAGTGTCTATAACGACGAGTGTCTATAACGACGAGTGTCTATAACGACGAGTGTCTATAACGACGAGTGTCTATAACGACGAGTATCTATAACGACGGGTGTCTATAACGACGAGTGTCTATAACGACGAGTGTCTATAACGACGAGTGTCTATAACGACGAGTGTCTATAACGACGAGTGTCTATAACGACGGGTGTCTATAACGACGAGTGTCTATAACGACGGGTGTCTATAACGACGAGTGTCTATAACGACGAGTGTCTATGACGACGAGTGTCTATCACGACGAGTGTCTATAACGACGAGTGTCTATAACGACGAGTGTCTATGACGACGAGTGTCTATAACGACGAGTGTCTATAACGACGGGTGTCTATAACGACGAGTGTCTATAACGACGAGTGTCTATAACGACGGGTGTCTATAACGACGAGTGTCTATAACGACGCGTGTCTATAACGACGAGTGTCTATAACGACGAGTGTCTATAACGACGAGTGTCTATAACGACGAGTGTCTATAACGACGAGTGTCTATAACGACGAGTGTCTATAACGATGGGTGTCTATAACGACGAGTGTCTATAACGACGAGTGTCTATAACGACGAGTGTCTATAACGACGAGTGTCTATAACGACGAGTGGAAGTAATTTTAACTGGATTTGTCTCCTTTGACGAGTTGTCTTTAATGACAAGATGTCTTCAACGACGGGTGTCTATACTGACGAGATGTCTTCAATGACGGGTGTTTTCTTTGACTTTAGGAAGTAATTTAACTGGACATGTCTTCTTTGACTGGATGAGCATCCAAAAAAACCTTTGGGATTTAACTGGGCTTGTCTTCTTTGACTGGATTTGTCTACTTTGACTGAATTTGTCTCTTTCACTGAATTGGTCTCTTTTGGCTATATTTGTCTACTCTGACATAGCTGATTATTTAACTGTCTCCTTCCTGAAAGGTAAAGGTCAATCATATGCAGTGCATGATATGGATCAAGCAGCGACATAAATGAGATTGTATGACATGACGCACATATGCATGTATCATGATGTATGAAAATGTGATGTTTATGAATGTATTTTTTCGTCTAGGAAAATGAATCTTTGACGGGTGCCGGGAAGTCATGTCCTGGGCTGATATTGAAGAATAGATTTTGCTTCCGCTGGGGGATGCTAGTTGCAAGAATACCGGTGGGAGAAGGTGACTCCATTGAGGAATGAACTTGGCGAATGGAAGATTCTGCGGGGAGAAAAGTACTCTAACGACCTTACTGGGAAGCCATACTTTGTGGGGAGAGAGATACTTTGCTGAATTGTTGATAATAATTTGCTGGGGATATCCTTGTTGTATTGGAAGTGCTAATAGACTTCGCTGGGGGTAAGAGAACTTCGTCGGGGAGGCTCTTTCCATGGCTTTTGGCTGAGGATAACCCAGTTATATCCTGTTAAGGAAATAACTCTTTAAATAAAGCCGGGCGACGCGTTCGTGCTCTGCGAGGGATAAGCTTCCAGAATCTACTGGGGATAAGCTTGCTGCTTGGGGGAGATGAATTCCAATTTTCCTGGGGGAATTGGATTGGACTCTCTTGGGGAAGTTTTGACTGCGGGGGAGTGATTCCTTTGAATGTTGATATACCTCCGGGGAACAATCTTTAGACCAAGACTGTCGGGGATGCTTGTTAAGAATGCATATATGTGCTGGGGAATGTTGAGATCTGCGGGAGGATACCCAACTTCCTTAAGGTTGATGAAAGCTTGGAGAAGAGTGCACTGACTTGCTGGCTCACTCTCTGGGGAATTAAGATACCTGGTTGTATTCTTCGGCAGAACCTACCTTGATACCTTGGAGGACAGAACAATTAGATCGCTTGGACAACTCTTTATTTCCCCTGTTTCTGAGGTGGAGAAGAAGACCTGGGAGATGCTGATAGCTTGCTGATGGACAGACCTACTTCTGGTAGGCAGGTGATAAGATGGCAGGACATAGTCGTACGCTTTGATCCCTAACTTTTGCCTGGACCGCCCTTTCGGGTTTTCAGTCCATCGGGATACCCATTTTTGCCCAAGCCGCCTTTTCAGGTTTTCGACTTGCCGGGTGTACAGATATTTTCATTTCATCCCTTATTTTTGCCCGAACCCTTTTGGTTCGCCGGGAAGCCCTTATTTTGGCTTAGGTGTGTCAACCTAGCGGGTCTTTGATTTTGCGTAGTATTTTTTTGACTATGTCCACGTTCTCATAATGTAGGGAGGTTCCCCTGTTGTTGTGTTGTATCGCCATACCAGAAGATCTTCGTTTGATCGTCCAATGCCTCAAGTGATCCAGATGGAGGTTTGCCCCTTGCTGTTTGGCCTTTTTGAGAGCTTCTCCGAATCTTGACTTAATTGCCCCAGATGATGGACAATAATCACGTCTGCCCCTTGATTGGAAGTGCTTTTGTTCACTAGGTATTCATCGTGCGAATTTTCCTGCTGTTCAAACAAAAAATCATATGCAAACAAAGTTATGTTAAAAATGTAAAGCCTATGTCTGCCTTGAAGATTTTGAAAATGCATTTTGTCGTAAAACAATGTGATGTCAACTCAAGATTTTACAGCGAGCCTTCAGGAGTCGGGATACCTTTCGTAACAGTATGCTTTCGAACTAACCCATGCTTCAGCTAGGACTTTTGAGGGTTATAACGTGGCCTGGTTCACGGTTTAAGAAACAAAGGATAAAGGCTCAAATTATTTGTACCCACCCGCTCTTCGTGCTGTTCTCCAAACCTAAACTCAGTTGATCATGCGTTAGACCTTGCTTGAGTCTTTGCTTTGATGATGGTTCAGGTATTGATGATTTCTTTTGAATAGGCAGTCATTTTTTGTCGAGGGTTTGCAAGACCTCTTTCTTTTTTGACTTTGTTATCCCTATTTTTTGCCTGAACTGTTTCCTTTTTTTGGAATTACAGTCAGCGGGATGCCCCAGTTTTGTAAGTCTCCTTCATGGGTTTTGACTTAATGGGCTTTTTTTTGACTTTGTTTTGAGAAAATGACTGCCTTTCTTTATGATTATTCAGAACCATCACCATCTTTTGTTTTTGGAAGGACTCCCTTGATGTTATTCGTTGTACACTTGGATCAACTGAGAGAACTACCCTGCCCCAGGTTATGATTAAGGGTTTTAAATTTCGAAAAGAAAAACTCCTACTTCTTTGGCTCAGAGGGGTTGACGAGGGATTATCATCCTTATAACTCCAGTGTTTAGGGATTGAAACAATGCTTGTACCTCATCAGCGGGGTCTGTTCAAAAGCATACTGTAGATTATGGTATCGTTTTCGTCATCCTCCCTCAAGAGGTTTAGCATTATTAATTGAGAGTTGACATCAGAAAAAATATGAAAATAATTTGCATATAGTGAATACGAATATTGCTTCAAAACAGACATATGCGATGCATTAATGAAATAACAATGTTTAACCTGAGTAAATGTTTGAACAAAAGAAAATTACAACTTGAATATTCGAATGAAAAAAAAATTTCAATCCTAGCCATATTTTGGCAGGGGAGCAGTGATCACATTCGGAGTCTCTGGAGAATCGAGCTGGACTTCCTTTGCGTCAATCAGATCTTGAACCCTGTTTCTCAAAGTCCAACAGTCATCTTTAGCATGCCCCGGGCTGTCAGAATGATAGGCGCAGCGAGCATTGGGATTATACCTTGAAGGTGTTCTGTTAGGATTCTTCGGGGGATCCATGAGAGTTACCAACTTGGTTTCCAGCAGCTGTGGCAATATCCGTGACAAGGTCATGCCGAGGGGAGTAAATTGCCTCTTAGGTCTTTCTTCCCTTTGTTGATTGTGACGCTGAGGGGCACCGGCCGGCTTTGCAATAGTTACTGCGTTGGCAACACTAGATTCTCTCTTGGATGGTTTCTTCTCAGTGTTCGAGGAGTCACCATTCTGTATTTTCCCTGACTTGATGCCAGCTTCTATTCTTTCCCCGGTCAAGATCAGATATGTAAACCCAGCAGCAGAATTCCCAATCAGGTGGTTGAAGAATGGACCAGACAGGGTCCCCAAGAACATGTCGACGAGCTCGCGGTCAGTCAGAGGTGGTTGTACCCTTCCATCAAGGTCTCTCCATTTTTGGGCATATTCTTTGAAACCTTCACCCGTACCCATAGACATCCCCTGAAGCTGAGTGCGCGTGGGAGCGAGGTCGGCATTGTACTGGTACTGCTTGTAGAATGCAGTGGCTAAGTCTTCCCAGGTACGGATGTTGGCTCCATTCAGTTGATAGAACCAGTCAAGCTGAGTCCCTGAAAGACTTTCCTGGAAAAAGTGGATCCATAAGTTCCTGTCGGCCGTGTAGGGCTGGATCCTCCTCATGTATGACTTGAGATGCAGTTTTGGATAGGATGCCCCGTCGTACTTTGCAAAGGCAGGTGCCTTGAATTTGTGCGGGATCACTACCCCAGAAGACAGACCTAGATCCTCGAAGTCCAGGCCAGGCGCTTTTTGTATCTCCATAGCACTTAGCCGGTCTTCCAACTGTTTGTACCTATCCTCAGCCGGAGGGTACTGTTCGTCGTTGAAATCTGTCTCATTGTCGGAGGCCACTGGACTGGGAACCCTTTCCTCTTGATGACTGCCTTTCCCCACAGATGGAGTTGTCCTCTCAGCCTCATCCTGCAGGGTGTTCCCAGATCTGCGTCTAGGGCTGAACAAAACAGTCCTCTTCTTCTTCTTTTCCTTCTTCAAGAGCAGAGCCTTCAGATCTTGTTGCCCCTGGGTCAAATTCATGATCAGCCCTTGGAACTGGGCGTTCTGAGCCTGGAGGGCCTTGATAGTGTGCTCGGTTGAGGATTCAGGATTCATGACGAGACTGCTGAAATAAACAGCGAAGAAGGTAAGCAACCTGCAGAGAAAGGGTACCTGTTATGCAATGATATGTATGATATGCATGCAATGATTTCAAGGACCTTGAGGGGTAAACAAATTGTTAGAGCTGGAAACTGGTAACTTGATTGAAGGTACTTCATGTTGTTGAGAGTCCTTCTTCAAGGGTCAAAGGCTCACCATATCCAGTGGGTCATAGCCCCTGACAACCTTGTCTAGAGGAAAATAAATCCCCTTTGCCTCTTGCTGGACAGTTGGTTCATCATGACCTGCATCACAAGCCCTTGAGATCCTTGAAATGGGTTAGGATATATGCAATGGTATGATGTTATGGTATGCATGGGGTAATGTAGGTAACCCTGTTATGAGTCCCCATTAAGGACTGCAAACCAAAACCTGCAAGAAACTTAGTAAACCTGTCATGAGTCCCAATTAAGGACTATAAACAAAACCTGCAAGAAACTCGGTAAACCCTGTTATGAGTCCTAATTAAGGACTGCAAACCAAAACCTGTGAGAAACTTAGTATACCCTGTTATGAGTCCTTATTAAGGACTATAAACAAAACCTGCAAGGGAAACTCAAGTGTCAGATAACAAGCATGCAAATAGTCAAGTTGGAAGGCACACAAGTCACACAAGACAAGCCCTTAGGGTTTAAGGCCAGCATGGGGTTTAGGTACTACCCTCTTGAAGTTGGTGGGCTCAACCTGTCCTATTAGAAGTAACCGGGTTCTAAGGGTCTCAATATCACGGGATTGCTTTCATTGTTCATCGTTTCGATTTAGCCACTGAACTGGCGACCGAAATATTCCAGGAAATCAACCATCAATTGAGTGTAGTATCGAGTATCAACCAACCTCGGACTGCACCAAAGTCAGTTATCTCACTACCCTAAAGAGGCCAAGATAGTTCAATTAAGGTTCCTAAGGTCAGTTGATGCTTCACGATACCACGCGGAGGCCCCGTACTCTCCTTGACTGAACTCAAGGGTTACCGGTACACACCAAAGTGCCACATCAACGTAGCAGACTGTTTCAACCATGTCGGTATACCCCGCACAGTTCCCTCACAGCCTTGTTGCTACTTTCTAAGAAGGTATCCCCAGATCCGGGTTAGGATCTATAGAACTCCCCAGACAGTCCCACAATTTAAAGCAAACAAGGAAAGCAATTGAAAACACAGTTATGAACTAACCCTAAGGTACACCTCACTTTAAGTTAAGTCCCCAGCAGAGTCGCCAGTTCTGTGATCGGTGGATCTGGAACTGACTGTTTAAAGATGGTTCGCGAAATGTCGCGGAAGCAAGAGTCGCCACCGTCTTTTATTTTCTCCAAATGGAAAGGACAAAAGCACAGAAAAATTCCTTATAGAGATTGCTCTCGGTTCGGGAGGTAGGTTATAGAAAGGGAAGGTGTTAGCACCCTTTCTATCCATGGTTATCCATGGGCTCTTAGATACTTGCTCACTTGTGTTTTCAAAAATGGTTTGTTTGCTTTTCAACTGTGGGTTTTAAAAAGTTTCTTTGAAAATTTCAGTTCGACTCTTGTATTGGTCCTCAAGAGTGTTTGAAAAATTGCTTTCGAAAGCTTTTGAAAATGTGTTGGTGTGAAAAGTATTTTTGATTTTTGTTTTTGAAATTAGAGCAAGTATCTAGAGTCGTCTACCTACCCTAAGGAATTCGTCTGTGTAGATGTCCTTTAAAGTAGTGTCATCCCATCATTGAGAGGTAAGTAGCACCACCGTTGGAGGTGTTCGGGTCAATTCGAGGGTTCGGGACATGGTGATCACCAGAGCAATAGGAAGATACCTTAGAAGCTACCCTCATGCCAGGTTCCCGGATCATGAGGACTTACTAAAACATCCTCTACTCGATGATCACCTTTCGAGAGGCAAGGCAACAGTGAGGTGTACCCTAGGGGTGGTGTGTGATTTGTGTGTCGCTTTCATTTATTTTATCTTGTCATGTTTATTGGTGTTCTACGCTTGCTTTTATTTTTGTCCATACATTCTTTCATGCTTTGTTTAACAGTTAAAATATTGCGGGAAAAGTAAAAGTCTAAGCTATTACAAATGGCGCGGGTCCACATTGCCAAAAGTTTCTCGAACCCGATTTGACAGAAAATAAATAAAGTAAAGGAAAATAAAAGAATTAAAAGTAAGAAATTAATTACATGGCTTCGGGAGAGATACATAAATATTTAAACGAAATAAAATAAATATGCGAATTAAATGGTGGAATTAATTAATTAAAAAGAAAGAACTTGTTTTTTGGTATTTTTTAGTATTTTAGGATTTAATATAAAAAGATTAATTAAAAGTAAAATAAGATGCGAACCCTAATTCTAGTGGCTTTTGATTTATTAAAAAAAAATATTGAAGTTTTTAACCTAAATTAACCCTAATTTTTATATACAAATTTAATTATAAAAATAAATATTTGATTATTTAATTATTATGAGAGAGAAAGAAAAAAAAAGAATAAATTATTAATTAAGCCCTAATTCTATGTTTTTTAGATTTTTTATTAAAAGAATTAAAATTAAAACCTAATTTAACTAAGTTTAATTACATGCAAATTTATTTAAGAAAATACTAAAATAAAATATTTATTATATTTTTCCCTTTTCTGATTTTTATGTTTTTTTATATGTTGTGAAAATAATTAATTAATTAAACAAATAATTAAAATAAAAATAAAAATAATGTAAAAGAAAATATTCAAAATAGCAAACCTAGGGGGGTATCAGTCCCCAATGTGGAGGTATAGCTTGAGAAATCTGGCCCATTAACCTTGGCCTGTTTGGACTTTTGCTGGACACGTGCATGTGCGTTGATTGGGACTCACCGTGTATCTCTATTCTTGGCCTTTGATTGGATTATGTTGGACGCGTGGACGTTGGATTGTGAGAGTGTATCATGGTCTTCAACGTTGGCGCTACATGTGAATGTTAATGGAAAAATAATATTGAAAGTATGGAGACCTGGGGCTCGAACCCAGGTCATGAGCGTTATCAACAAAGCCTTCTACCAACTGAACCAATTCACGCGCTTGTACAATTATTATCAAACAATTAATATGAAATAAAAACAAACATTGTTGATGCTTTAGCGCGAAAATTCAAAACGCCCCAATCATTGCTCCACACGTCATCATCTTCCCCACGCCTTCGTTCTTCCTGAAAACATAATAAACATAGGCAACGGTTTTTACACCGTTCCCTTAGGCCACATATCAGAAAATAGCGACTAGCCCTAGGGGCTTCATAAATTAGGCGCGAGGGTTGGTTCATAATCGTCTGGGCTTGCTGATTTGAGTCATGGTACTATGGTGGTCTGATTTTACCGCTTTTGGAAACCCCCAATTTCAAGCTTCACGAACCTTAATCTGTATCAATGGTATAATTGCATAGAGTACACGAAAACACAATTAAGATAAATGGTTAGCTTCAGAACACCTTAATTAGCATGAATCCATTAACAATATGCAATGAAAATGCATAAATCTTGAAATACGGTTATGCAAAAAAGTAAGAAAAGTGGGACTTCTATACAATGTTTCAAGGGCTTAGGGACCGTGTTCTTGATTCAGGCACGTTGCTTGGCGTCCTAGGAATGCAATGGGAGGGGTTTTGTGGCTTGAAACGTCCTGCAAACAAGTTTTCAGAATTGGAGTTTTCTTTGAAAAAAATGCCAGTTTGTTTATGCTCTTCTGCGCAGCTTAGTGGTTAGCATTATTAGGTTTGTGATCAGGCTCATATACTGAGTGAATTAGGTCAAGTTCCTTGTCCAAAGAATCAAAGATTTGATAAAGGGATATTTGATTTTTATGGCAAAATATTTTCATATCTTTCCATGCAATTTGATACCAAATCATGCCAAAACTTTCCACAAATAATCATGCACGAATCTTGAATGTCCAATGAGAATAATTTCTGCACAAAAAGATTTTATTTCATTAGTTTTGTATTTTTCATGCATTTTATTTAATTAAATGAATTATAAATGATAAAAAATCCAAATAAATAAATAAAAATGGAGAAAGACTTCCTTTTGGGCCTAATGGTCGTGCACATGCTTGGGACAATGAATTGTGGAAGAAAAATGGGCCCATTAGCAATTTTAGGTCATTTGAATCAATGTTGACTTTTCAAAATATCCAAAAATTTCCCAACTTCTACAAGGCATAACTTGCTCAATTTTTAGGATTCTCTCATGTTCTTGGACATTTTGGAAAGTTCTTTGAGTCCTCTAACCAATGCCATTGGTCCCATGTCATTTTTATTTACCAATCTCAAGTTATGGCCTTTGACTTAAAGTCTCTTTTTGTTGACTTTTGAAAATGACCTATAATGTTGAAATTGATAACTTTTTGTGAGAGCATTTCTTGGACTTGAAGTATGAAGATGAGTTGTAGGAAATGTCCTTCTCTTCAAAATGAGCTTTGGATGGAATTTTTCTGATAATCCATGTGAAAGTTATGCCCTGGTCAATTTACAGTTGACTTTTTCAGCTGTCCAAATAAGGAAACTTTTGCATCTTGATGATTTTTGAGCCAAACTTTGAGAATCATGATCAAGCATTGATCAAATGATGTTTGTGGCTTCAAAATGATATGTTGATCAAAAATTTGAACTTTTGACTGTCAAATGACCATTTTGCCCCTGCAGTTGACTGTAGTGCAATTAGGGTTTTTGACTGTGCAATTTTGTGCTGAAAGTCTTGAAACTTGATATGAGGATGCTTGACCATATTTGTAGGCATGTGGGACTTGATTGGACCTTTGGAAACTTCATTTTCTTGATCAGAATAAAAACCCTAACTTTGACTGCTTAGGAGGCCCTTGCACTGTGCAACCCTTGGAGAGATTTTGAAGCTTGACTTGGCAATTTCTTGAAGAATATGGGAGGGCAAATTTTGGGGTACAACACATATCTTCAGTGGGTCCGATCGAGAGCCATTCAGTTGAAGATGTCGTATACTCGGGAGACACCCATGCCTGATTTGTTTGTGAAGACGACTCCTCATATATTAGATGATCTGGAAGAGCTGCAACTTGCTTTGGTTAGGATGCAACAGGAAAGGAATGCTTGGAAGAACAAGTTCCAGACTTTAGAGAGTTCCTACAGGCAGACTTGAAGGAGAAAGATGATTTGATCATCCTTGAGAGTCGAGCAGTGGAGTCTATGGAGAGGCAAGGGGATTTATTTTCTCCTAAGCCTCAAACAGGTGTTGATTACTCACTTCCTAATTCAGATGATTGGAAGGAGATTGCCATCAGACATGTGGAAGAAAACCAGAGATTGAGGGCTCAGATTGTCATGCTCACAGGGAAGCGCCAACGTACAGATTGATCTCCATTATTTTCCTCTTCTCAGGATTTTAGATTGTATTTTCATCATGTACTTGGGATCATTGAAACTTGTAATCCATTTTGAAGTTATTATAATAAAAAATTTCAGTGTTTCAAATGCGTTATTATTTTGATGTGTTTGTAATGTGTCTAAACCATAAATCCCTTGAAATATTAAATGATAAAATAAAAATAATAATCATATGCATTGCATATCATGCATCATATTGTACATATTTCTTGCATTTTTTTTGCATATCCAGGTGCCTTACCCAGCTTCTTTACTTCGTTCAGCAAGCTGACTCATCACTACAACACTCGGGCTAACTTCAAAAAGAAGATGGACAACTTAGAAAAGGAGAATCGTGAGCTGCGCGAAGAAGTTTCCACTTTAAAGGCTGGTTTGTCCAACTTGACTACTCTGATGGAAGCTCTGGTGGCTGCTCAGAATCATCCACCGAGTGTTCAACCTCAACCACCAAGGGCAAATGATGAAGTTCCTACTCTTCCTATATCCGCTACTCCGATTGTTGTTCAAAACTGTATGCCTCAGGGTTATCCATTGGGAATTCCAGAGAATTTTGCACCCGAAGGTTTCAATCTTAGCCCTCAAGATGCTCCAGTGGTTCAAAATGTTGTTACTCCTACACCTCCTGTGGTGCATATTGTTCCTGCTGCACCTCCTTCGATGAATTTAGTTCCGTTTGTTAATGAAGATATGTGTCGTCCTTTCCCTCTTCCGAGTGAAGACTTGGGTCTTTATGATAGAATGGATGATTTCCAAGAGTATTTTGATAGAATGCAAAGAGATATGAAGGCTCTTAGGGGAAAAGAGTTATTTGGGCAGAAATTGAATGAGTTGTGTTTGGTCCTGAATGTTAAAGTGCCTGCTAAGTTCAAGGTCCCGGGATTTGAGAAGTACAAGGGCAACACTTGCCCTCGTACTCACTTGGTGATGTACGTGAGGAGAATGTCTACCCACACCGATGATCAGCGTCTTCTAATTCACTTTTTCCAAGATAGTCTGACCGGTGCAGCGTTGAAATGGTATATGAGCTTGGACAGCGCCAACATCCATACTTTTAATGATTTGGGAGAAGCATTCATTAAATAATACAAGTACAATGTGGACATGGCGCCTGACCGTGACCAGCTTAGGGTCATGGCTCAGAAGGACAGGGAATTGTTCAAAGAGTATGCACAGAGATGGCGCGAAGTGGCTGCATAAGTGATTCCTCCCATGGAAGAGAAAGAAATGACTAAAATTTTTCTAAATATGTTGGGCGCTTTCTACTATGAAAGAATGGTAGCAAGTGCCCCAAGTGATTTTACAGAGATGGTAGGAATGGGTGTCCGCCATGAAGAGGCAGTAAGGGAAGGCCGTTTGACAAAGGGTGAAGGATCTGGAGGTGTGAAAAAGCCATCTTAGGGGTTTATAAAGAAGAAAGAGGGGGATATCAATGTTGTTATGCAAGAGAGAAGGGTAAAAGCAACTAGAAAGAATTATCAGTGTCATCAGCAAGTCGCCTCAGTTACTCCTGTTATGAATACTGCTCCGACTACTGCTGCTTATCAAAGACCGTCCCAGCAGGGGAATCAAGGGTATAATCAGAGAAGGGAGAACTATGATCCTATTCCCATGAGCTATGCAGAGCTACTACCAGCATTGATTCAGAAGAAGTAGGTCCAGACACGACCACCTCCAGTTGTACCATCGCCATTGCCTTGGTATTACAAAGCAGACCAGACGTATGCCTTTCATCAGGGAGCACCAGGGCATAGTGTTGAGAATTTTTATCCTTTGAGGACTGAAGTGCAAAGGTTGGTGAAGTCTGGAATTTTATCTTTCAAAGACGTGGGACCTAATGTGAAAGACAATCCTCTACCCAAGCACGGGGGAGTGAATGTTGTAAATATGGTGGCCGATTGTCCAGGCGATTTTCGAATTTTTGACATTAATCTGGTTAGAGGAGATTTGGTGAAGATGCACGCAGACCTCTGTGAATTCAGTTATTATACGCATGACCACATCAATTATGCTATTTGCAGTACAGATATACAGGGTTGCAAAAAGATAAAGGTTGATTTGCAGGAGATGATGGATGAAGGTTTAATCCATATAATCAGGCCTAGGGCAGAATATGAAGAGGAAGTGAATATGGTTTCTTGATGTCCGGGTGAATTCAGAATTTTTGATGTGGATCATTTGAATGAGGATCTAGTGCAGTTGCATGCTACCTTCTACCGTACTGCTGGTCAGATAGAACACCAATATGGATCTTGCATAGTTTGTTGCCGAAATCCCCGAGGATGTTCTATTGTGAGGGAAGGTGTTAAGCTACTATTAGACAATGGAACTATCAAGATCACAGGTCATAGAGATGATTATCATGAGATAGATATGGTCGAAGTTTGTCTGATGGAAGAAGAGTCAGAGGAAGAGTATGCCTCCGCAGATGAGTATTTCTCTTCAGACGAAGATTTGTTTGTCAGAAATGATTTTTTGATGGCGGATTGTGTTGAGGAAGGGGTGAATGTCATTATACCTTGTTTTGGTTCACCCATTCATCTTGAGTTGGAGTACCATAGCGAACCAGTTGTTACCCCATTGGTAATTAGTCTGCCAGGTCATGTTCCCTATGAATCAGATAAGGTTGTGCCTTACAAATACAATCCTACAATCTTATAAGATGGGGTGAAGATTCCCATCCAGCCAATGCCAGATGTTGGAAATATAGCTAATAATAGTAGGGTGACCCGTAGCTGTCGTGTGTTTGCGCCAGTTATTCGAAGAGATGTTGTTGCTGGAAATAAAATTGCTGACAACGATGAGCCTAAGAAGGCTGCAGGAGAGACTAGTGGAGCTACATTAGAGAAAGAAGTGGATGATATTTTGAAGGTAATTAAGATGAGCGACTACAAAATTGTAGATCAGCTATTGCAGACTCCTTCCAAGATATATATCCTAGCTCTGTTGATGAATTCCTCTGCTCATAGAGAATCACTGATGAGAGTCCTAGACCAAGCTTTTGTGGAGAATGACATGTCGTTAGATTAATTCAGCAGCGTAATTGGAAACATTACGTCATGTAACAATTTGAGTTTCTGTGATGATGAGTTACCATATGAAGGGAGGAATCACAACCTGGCCCTCCACATATCTATGAACTGCAAGAATGATTCGCTTTCCAATGTGCTAATTGATAATGGGTCAGTGCTGAATGTTATACCAAGGAGTACCCTCATAAAGTTAAAGTATCAAGGAACATCTATGCGCCCGAGTGGCATCATTGTGAAGGCTTTTGATGGGTCGAGGAAATCTGTCATCGATGAAGTGGATTTGCCCATCCATATAGGACCACATTTGTTCTTGATAACCTTCCAGGTTATGGACATTATTCCCGCATATAGTTGTTTGCTTGGACGGCCATGGATACACGAAGTCGGGGCTGTCACTTCAACTCTGCATCAGAAGCTAAAGTTTGTGCGTGAAGGGAAGGTAGTGATCATAAATGGGGAGCTGGCATTGTTGATATCCCATCTATCCTCTTTCAGTATTGTAGAAGCGGATGAGGCTGCTAGTGTAACCCAGTTCCAAGCCCTATCTATTGACAACATCAGGAGGAATGAGAATTCTATGGTTTCGCTGAAGGACGCTCAGCAGGTTGTGCGCAATGGTCATAATGTAGTTTGGGGACAACTGGTAGATCCACCCGTGAACAAAAATAGAACTAGTTTGGGTTTCTCTTCGAAGAATGGCAAAAGCGAAAGTTTGAAGTCAAAGTCTTATGTGAACAGTTATCATGATGTTTTCCGCAGCGGAGGCTACCTCCATCCAATTGGTTCTGGAATTAATGTTGTTGAAGAGGATGAAGCAGAGCAGGAAGTACCGAATTATGTGACACATGGAGTCCGAGTTCAGAACTGGGTCACCATTGATGTTCCTTCTTGCATACATATTTCAAAGTAATTTGTTTTGTTAATCTGTTTCTTTCTTTTGAAAAGCTTTCACTCTGCCCAAGGTGAAAGTATTGTATGGGCTTATCTGTTTGCTTTAACTGTTAAGATCATTAATAAAAGTTGTCTTTGCTTCCAAAAATATGTCTTTATTTTCTGCTTTTTCTTGGGAAATGGTAATCAAATAAAAAACCCTTTCAAAATAAATAATAACTGAAAATTAATCTGGATGATCACTTGTTATATGTGTTAGTTTCTAAAAGCAATAATAAATCACATGTGTAGATTAATTAAAAAACCCATTGAATACAATGACCCTGCACCCTCTCCCAACTTTGATTGTCCTGTGTTTGGGGCCGAAGAAGAAGATTATGATGAGATTCCATAAGAGGTCTCGCGGTTGCTTGAGCACGAGGAAAATACCATTTAGCCATATAAGGAGCCTTTGGAAGTGATTAATTTGGGTTCAGAAGAAGATCCGAAGGAGGTTAAGATTGGAGCATCGCTGCATCCTGATATGAAAAGCGGGTTGATTGAGCTGTTGAAAGAGTATGTGGATATTTTTGCCTGGTCTTATCAAGATATGCCTGGTCTAGATACAGACATTGTTGAGCATCATTTGCCGTTGAAGCCAGAGTGTCCGCCAGTTAAACAAAAGTTGAGAAGAACTCACCCAGATATAGCAATAAAGATCAAAGAGGAGGTCCTAAAGCAGATTAATGTTGGTTTTCTTGTGACGTCAGTGTATCCTAAATGGATTTCCAATTTTGTCCCAGTACCAAAAAAAGACGGAAAAGTCCGCATATGCGTAGATTACAGAGATCTAAATAAAGCTAGTCCGAAAGATGATTTTCCATTGCCTCACATTGGCATGTTAGTGGACAGCACAGCAGAATCCAAGGTATTCTCGTTCATGGATGGATTTTTCGGGTATAATCAAATAAGAATGGCTCCACAGGACATGGAAAAAACAACGTTTATCACACCCTGGGGAACATTCTGTTACAGAGTGATGCCCTTCGGGTTGAAGAACGCTGGTGCAACGTACCAGAGGGATATGACAACCCTATTCCATGATCTGATGCACAAGGAAATTGAAGTATATGTTGATGATATTATTGCCAAATCCCAAACTGAAGAAGGGCATATAGAAGATTTGTTGAAGTTGTTTCAGCGTTTGAGGAAGTATCGTCTCCGCTTGAATCCAAATAAATGCACCTTCGGAGTTAGATCGGGGAAATTGTTGGGTTTTATTGTTAGCCAGAAAAGAATTGAAGTTGACCCTGATAAAGTCAAAGAAATTCAAGAAATGCCAGCGCCAAGAACTAAAAAGCAAGTCAGGGGTTTCCTCGGGCGTTTGAATTATATTTCCAGGTTTATTTCCTACATGACTGCAAAGTGTGAACCGATCTTTAAGTTTTTAAAAAAAGATCAAGGTTATGTGTGGACGGATGACTGCCAAATGGCATTTGAGAGTATTAAAGAGTATCTGCTTGAACCTCCTATCTTGCTCCCTCTCGTATAAGGAAGACTGTTGATTATGTATCTAACCGTTTTAGATAAATCCATGGGTTGTATTCTGGGACAACAGGAAGAAACGGGGAAGAAAGAGTTTCCCATTTATTATCTCAGCAAAAAGTTCATTGATTGTGAGTCGCGCTATTCCATGCTAGAAAATACATGTTGTGCTTTGGCCTGGGCGGAAAAGCATTTGCGGCAGTATATGTTGAATCATACCACTTGGTTGATCTCCAAAATGGATCCAATCAAGTATATTTTTGAGAAGCCTGCTCTTACTGGGAGAATTGCCCACTGGCAGATGTTATTATCTGAATATGATATTGAGTACCGCACTCAAAAAGCTATCAAAAGTAGTGTGTTGGCAGATTACCTTGCTCACCAGCCGGTGGAAGATCATCAGATTGCAGAATATGAATTCCCCGATGAGGATGTGATGTTCCTGAAAGTGAAAGATTGTGATGAACCATTGCCTGAGGAAGGCCCTGGCCATGAATCTCGTTGGAGTATGATTTTTGATGGAGCGGTGAATGCTTATGGAAAAGGAATTGGTGTTGTGATCGTCACTCCTCATGGATCACACATTCCTTTTACTGCAAGGTTAACATTTGATTGCACTAATAATATGGCAGAATATGAGGCTTGCATCATGGGTCTTGAAGAAGCTATTGATCTCAGAATCAAAATTCTAGATGTGTATGGTGATTCAGCTTTGGTAATAAATCAGATTAAAGGAGAATGGGATACTCGTCACCCTGGCTTGATCCTTTACAAATATTATGCTAGAAGATTAATACCCTTCTTCAATAAAGTTGAATTCCATCACATTCCTAGAGATGAAAATCAAATGGCGGATGCTCTGGAAAATCTGACTTCCATGTACCAAGTAAATACTTGGAATGATATACCCTGAATTACAATTCGACGGCTGGATAGGCCCGCTCATGTGTTTGCAACAGAGGAGGTAACAAATGAAAAACATTGGCATTATGATATCAAGCATTTTCTTCAGACTCAGGAATACTCGATTGGTGCATTGAGGAAAGATAGAAAGACACTGAGAAGATTGGCAGGCAGTTTCTTCCTCAGTGAAAATATGTTATACAAGAGAAATTATGACATGGTTTTGCTCAGATGCATGGATAGACACGAAGCATACATGTTGATGCATGAGATTCATGAAGGTTCATTTGGCTCTCATGCTAATGGACATTCGATGGCTAAAATGATGCTAAGGGCGGGTTATTATTGGTTGACTATGGAATCTAATTGTTACAAATTTGCAAAGAAGTGCCATAAATGCCAGATTTATGCAGACAAGATCCATGTGCCTCTGACACTTCTCAATGTGATTTCCTCCCCGTGGCCTTTCTCTATGTGGTGTATAGACATGATCGGGATGATAGAACCCAAAGTTTCGAATGGACACCGTTTCATCTTGGTAGCAATTGACTACTTTACCAAATGGGTAGAGGCTGCTTCTTATGCCAATGTTACCAAACAGGTGGTTGTGTGTTTCATCAAAAACAATCTTATATGCCGGTATGGTGTGTCGAGTAGAATCATCACTGATAACGGATCGAATTTGAACAACAAGATGATGACAAAACTGTGTGAAGAATTCAAGATTGTCCATCACAATTCATCCCCGTAAAGGCCAAAGATGAATGGGGCAGTTGAAGCGGCTAATAAGAATATCAAGATAATTATCCAGAAAATGGTTGTTACTTATAAGGATTGGCATGAAATTCTCCCTTTTGCTCTGCATGGATATCGAACATTTGTCCGCACTTCAACAGGAGCAACCCCGTTCTCCCTGGTATATGGAATGGAAGTTGTACTCCCTGTTGAAGTAGAGATTCCCTCGCTGCGTGTGATAATGGAAGCCAAGTTGACAGAGGCTGAATGGGTCCAGAACAGGTTTGACCAATTGAATTTGATTGAAGAGAAGAGAATGACAGCTTTATGTCATGGGCAGTTATATCAGAAAAGAATGAAGAAAGCATTTGATAAAAAGGTCAAACCTCGTGAATTCAGAGAAGGCGACCTCGTGCTCAGGAAGATCATGTCTTTCAACACTGATTCTAGAGGCAAGTGGACTCCCAATTTTGAAGGCCCGTATGTTGTCAAGAAAGCCTTCTCTGGTGGTGCATTAATTCTTGAAACTATGGATGGCGAGGAGTTCCCACATCCCATGAATGTTGACGGAGTCAAGAAATACTTCGCCTAAAGAAATAAAAGAACAGCTCGCTAAGTTGAAAACCCGAAAGGGAGGCTTAGGCAAAAAGGAGCATCTCGGTAGGCTGAAAACCCGAAAGGGTGGTCTAGGCAAAAATTAGAGACATAAACAGAATAAATTTCCCGCTAAGTTGAAAACCCGCAAGGGAAGTTTAGGCAAAAGTTAGGGATTTTTCTTGGCAAGTAACTACGTCAGACAAGACTTGATCGTTGAAGCAACAATCTTCTCGGATCCTCACCATACTTCAACAAAAGCTGCTGCTCAGGATTTCAAAATTTGTTAGGGAGAATAGTGGTCATTGTATCTCAATGTATCTTTTCCATTATATATTACCATTTCCCAAACTTTGTAATCATCAATGGAGTCTCACCATTTGCAGACAACCATTCTATTAATAAAATTTCACCTTTTGCCCAATTCTTTGTGTTCTTATTTTTATTCAGCTTGCAATGACTCCATTTATTACTGATAATAATTTTTAAAGCAAAAAGATTAAAAAGCAAAATTGACTTTTCAAAAAGAAAGAGATCTTTACAATTCAATTTACTTTGGGATTTGTGATGAAACAATGACAACAAAAATGGCGATCCCAGGAATGAACAAACTATGGTTGTTTTAAGAAGTTTTACTTCCTTCATGAAGGTTTTTCTCAAGTCATCTTGTTGGTGCGCGCAACCTTCGTGTCTTTCTCAGATAGTTGAAGACGATACCAGTGGGTGCAAAGTACAGTGTTAGTTTGTGATCCCATTATTCCCAGCCAAGTCTTGGTTCGCTTTTGATTTTAGGTCTGCATGGTCAGAAGCCTCCTTCCCAGATTCCCCAGCGAGGTTTTCCCTTATATGAAAGGAAGACTATACCAGGACATCTTGTGTTGGAATAGGTTTGGTTGATATGAAGACTCAATCCAATTTTCTCCAGTGAAGGCTTTGTTTATTTGATAGAAGTCATTTCTCCCCAAAGAAGTTGGTGCAATGATTACTCTCGAAGAACGTATCTCTGGTTTCCCCAGTGGAGAAGGTATCTCAGGTTCCCCAGTGAAGAACGTATCTTGGTTTCCCCTCGATGATGTGGTTTTGACCTCCCCAATGAAGTCAGCAAGAAGTCCCCAGTAGATGTCTCGATGATGAAGCACCGTCTCCCTTAGTGAAGTCCGCATGTTTTTCTTCCTTCAAAGTGGGCCTGAATTCCCCAGTTAATGTTTTGACAATTTGGTTTCCATCTGCCTTATTCAAGATCAGTATTGAAATCCCCAGTAGGAGTACGGACCGTGAAACATTTGTTTTCTCCATTGAAGTCTGTGTGCTATTCCCCGGGAAGGTTATCCCAGGGCATCTCTTGTTGAAATGAGTATTCATGATGAAATGAGTATTTGAGGCTGGTCTTGAAATCTCCAGTAGGCATGTTGCTTTTGAAAAACTGATTTCTTCGATGAAACCGGAAGAAAGATGTTCTATCCCGGTATCTGTTTGATTTAGCCACATCCGGATTATGTTTCTCCTCAGTAAAGTTAGGACAGGCAATAAATTTGGTTTTCGCAGTTGTTTTTACCTTTCTTGGATTGATCTTTCTGGTTGAAGTTTAGCCCAATGTTGTTGATACCAGAGATGGTTTTGTTTGTCTGATTATGTACCCTTTTACCAGCATATGCCCGATATCACTCATACATTCATACACACATCCTGCATTGCCATAAATCATTTTTCATTGGTATTATGTTTTAACCTTCCTGCAGCGCTCCTTGCTTAGTTGGATTTGGTTATCCCTCCTGAGATTATTTCTCAAAGGATGTATCTTCGTTAGTCGTATTGCTCCAGTTTTTTCCTAATTGAATTTGTGGTTGCATGACGATATTATTTACTTTGGATTTCTGAGAACTTTGAGTTTTGGTTTGTGCATTTATTTTGCACGAGAAGACTTTATCTCTTCAGCAAGAATACCATGGCATTTCCCCAGGAAGTCATATTTCTTTCCCCAGGAAGCCATATCTATTTCCCCAGGAAGCCATATTTCTATCCCCAGAAAGTCATCTTTCTTTGCATTTCCCCTTGACAATGAGTGGATGTCTCTTTATTTGAGATAAGTTTGCATATTACCCTTTCCAGGAAGAGTGCCTTGGTTAAAGAAGAAGTTGAGACCCATTCTAGGTGAAGCACCAGAATTTTGGAAAAAACTTGATGATATTTTCAAATCTACCTTCAGTGAACGTTGTTAGTACATCGGCAGTGAACATCGATGTTTCTTATCTTTTTTCTATCATTAGTGAATGGTGGTAGTTCCTCGTCAGTGAACGGTGTTGGTATGATATTTTCAAATCTACCTTCAGTGAATGTTGGTAGTACATCAGCAGTGGACGTCGGTGTTTCTTATCTTTTTGCTATCCTTAGTGAACGGTGGTAGTTCCTCGTTAGTGAACGGCGATGGTATGATATTTTTAAATCTACCTTCAATGAATGTTGGAAGTACATCGGTAGTGAACGTCGATGTTTATTATCTTTTTGCTATCATCAGTGAACGGTGGTAGTTCCTTGTCAGTGAACGGCGGTGGTATGATATTTTCAAATCTACCTTCAGTGAACGTTGGTAGTACATCGGCAGTGAACGTCGGTGTTTCTTATCTTTTTTCTATCAGCAGTGAACGGTGGTGGTTCCTCGTCGGTGAACGGCGATGGTATGATATTTTTAAATCTACCTCCAGTGAACGTTGGTAGTACATCGGCAGTGAATGTCGGTGTTTATTATCTTTTTGCTATCATCAGTGAATGATGGTAGTTCATCGTCAGTGAACGGCGGTGGTGCGATATTTTCAAATCTACCTTCAGTGAACGTTGGTAGTACATCGGCAGTGAACGTTGGTGTTTCTTATCTTTTTGCTATCATCAGTGAACGGTGGTAGTTCCTCGTCAGTGAACGGCGGTGGTGTGATATTTTCAAATCTACCTTCAGTGAACGTTGGTAGTACATCGGCAGTGAACGTTGGTGTTTCTTATCTTTTTGCTATCATCAGTGAATGGTGGTAGTTCATCATCAGTGAACGGCAGTGGTATGATATTTTTAAGTCTACCTTCAGTGAACATTGGTAGTACATCGGCAGTGAACGTCGGTGTTTCTTATCTTTTTGCTATCATCAGTGAACGGTGGTAGTTCCTCATCAGTGAACGGCGATGGTATGATATTTTCAAATCTACCTTCAATGGACGTTGGTAGACATCGGCAGTGAACGTTGATGCTTGTTATCCTCCTCTCTGATTCAATTCTTTTGGTCCACCAGCGATTTATTTTCTTGGTAGGGGTTACTCCTTTGTTTCTTCATTTTTGTGGCATCCCCAGTGACGCTTTGTGTCTCTTTTATTCTGCTCATATGCATTCATAATCATAAGCATTGCATGGCATCTTAGAGACAAAAATAGGGCTTGTTTTATATTTAAGTATATTCAATCGCGTCGACACGAAGATTTTTTACCTTCGTATCTCCGGATAGAAGACACTTAAATAAGGGCAGCTGTTGTACCCCAAATTTTGCCCCTAAGATTCCCCTATCATATCATGTCAACTCAATCATGACAAGATCACATTACGATTGGTTCTTCATATTTTTCTATCTCTTATTTTTAAATTTGCTCTTGAGGAATTTCCAAGCACCTTGGTTGTGTATCTTGTATATGTGTTGTTGACTAACCTCTAACCAAAATACAAAAATATTTGTCTTTGTCTTTGCAAATTTGTGTTTTGTAGGTATCCAGTCAAAGCATCCAACAAATAAGGTTTTGTAAGTTGATTTGATTCTTTATTGTGGTGAAAAACAGCATGCATCGACCCATAAAGGTATGTATTGACTCATTTTGTTGTGCATAACAAGCATGTGTCGACACATGCATGTATGTATCGACTCATCCTGTTTGTTTAACTAGGATGTATCGACACATACGTGTTATGTATCGACTCATGCAATTTGTGTGATTTTGTAATGTGTTGAAATAACAATATGTATCGACGCATAGAGGCATGTATCGACACATGATGTGTTATACAACTAGGATGTATCGACACATACCACCCATGTATCGACTCATAAGAGCAAAATGCACGTGTTTTTCGAAAAAGCCAGCAAAATTCAAAATTGTATCATTTTGGCTCCAATTTTTTACTGCATAATTTGAAATTATATCATTAATTCAAATTTGGCTCCAAGAATAAATTACCAAATTACCACTAATCCCAATCCTAAAACTTTATAAATAGAGACCTCATTTCATTCAAATCACAAGTTTTGATAGCCAAAATCATTTTGCTAAAAAATCTCTCAATTCTCTCCATTTTACCAAATTCACTCAAAGCTCCATTTTCAAAAAGTTAGTAAGCTTTGCATTGAAGCTTACTAATCTTTGAGCTAAACCTTCATCCAAACACTTTTTCTTCATCAATTCTCTACATTCAAGCTTTGGTGATTGATTCTTGTTGTTGAATTGAAACAAATTCTGAAGTTGTTTGATAATTCTCAAATTCTACCTTTCGTAAGTTGGATCATCATCTTTCACAATATGATCTCTTGTGGATTTCTGGTTTTGATTCAATGAGCACTGTTTTATAACTCCATTAGTGCTATTTTCTCATAATTTACTGGAATTTTCATGCTCAATTGGATCCATGATCATAAGGTGTTTGATGAAAAGTTGGAACAAGAATTTGATCTTTAAAATGCTGTTTTCTACTGATTTTTAACAGGTTGCAATCAATTGTTGTAACATTGCAATTGATTGTCACAGAAAATTGATTTGATAAAAAACTGCACTGATGCAATAGGTTGTTGTCGAAGCACAATCGATTGCAACAGTGTCGAAAATACTTTTTCTGCCTTGTTTTGGGGTTGCTTTGACTCAAATATTTTTCTGCTCCCTCTCTTTGATGGATAATTTGGATTGCAATTTTAAATGTCCAATTTATCTTTAAACTCAATGGACTTTGTGATGTAGATGAAGTTGGATAAATGTTCATCAATTCAAATCTACCTAAGAATGAATTATTCAATTCATTTTTGGTGCTTTGGATTAGTGATATGTTTAGTACTTTAATCCATCTAGAGGAGTGGTTGAATTTAAAGATGAGAGGATTTTGAAATGGTAATCCAAATTAGCTTATCATTCCCCTCCCTCTTCATCTTATCCCTTTCTTTTTAATTGTGCTACATGTTAAGGGATGGTGATCTCTATATCATTTATCCAGACATGAATTACATAGATTGCTATTGACCGGCCTCAAAATTGGTGCGACTTCTACATAAGTCCACTTACGATTGCTTAACATAGCGCTAAATTTTGTCCCGATTCGAATAAATGATCATTTGTGGCCCAAACTTATGATTGCAAACCCAAGTATGTTAATTTGATCTCTTTGATCTAATAACCTTGAGATTCATTGTGTGGAGGCTTTGGTTCTACCAATGCTCTAATGGATCTACAACACTTTTTGTCAACGCGGATCACTTAAACATCGTTGATCATTACTTGTTACTTTTTGACGATTCCAAAATGGATGATATACTTGACAAAAAGAAAATGCAACTTGTTGTGTGGAGGCTTTGGTTCTACCAATCCTCTAATGAGTTCCAAATGCAAGTTTCGAGATGGTTATCCAACTAACCACTAATTTCTAACAATTGACTTTACTTTATGCTTTTATTTTTTATGCTTTATGTACCATTTAATTTGAGCATTTACATTTCATGCCATTTTTATTTTGCTCACTTGAGCAATTACTTTTATGTCATTTTTATTTTGCTCACTTGAGCTTTTCTTTTCCTTTTAAATACACCTAATAATCAACATGAACCATAAAAATCATTAATGATACTTGGACTATTTGGTTACTATCCTTGGCATTATGGGGTATTGGACTTCTTGGACTTAGGATTAGAGACCTTGGCCTATCTTGGAGACCTTGTGATCCTACTTTATTATTTTGTCTAGAATTCTTGAGGTTTACCTCAAGACATTGGGTTGTTTATTTGTTTTGTGTGCAGGTTGTTATGATTACATACTTTGTTTGTAATCTGGAATTCACCCGTATACAGCCGTTACTCTGTCCAATTTTTGCGAGGACTTAATACACTTGAAGTTTGGTTCTCTCAAGAGGTCTAGTATCTTTGCTTGCTTGGTTTTAATCCGAAGAATGGGAATTCTATATTGACTCATAATGTCAAGTATTGGCTTCTTGTTGGTTAGATGGTTCTTATCCCTAGCTTTTACCTTATGCTTTAGGATAGCCTCTTCTTCTCCTCCCATCTTCTTTAATTTCAAAAATCTTCTCCCTCCTTTTTTTTAAAAAAAAACTTCTTGTTTTGAAACTTGAAACATTTTCATAATAAACTTGGACTTAGGTCCTTGCATTTTCAAAACATTTTCATGAATAAATTTCAATCAATTTAATAATACCTTGACATTTTTGTGAGAAGACTAAAAGTCAATCAATCTCATTTCAAACCATTTTTGCCACTTTGGCTTTTATCTTTAAACTTTTCTCAAAAGATTAGACTTTTGTCAATCCTTGTAGTGATGCAAACAACTATACTTCTATAATATGTAGTAAAGAGAGATATTTTCCACTTGGTTGTTGAGTGAGGCATTGTTGATTTTAAAATCCAAGCCATATCCTCCACTTTGAGATGATGCAAATTCTCCTTTCTCATGATTGTGGGTAGTAAGTATGTTTTCCACACTGACAACTGTGATGATGTCTTATCTCATAAAATTAACCAACACACTTGTGTTTCAAATTTTTAAAAGAGGAACTACGTGTACCCTGATCCCCTATTGCACGAAAGATGGTACGTAGGCACTAAAGGTTCACAACCGCGGCGGATGCAAAAATCATAAAAATATTTCTTTTCTCACCTCCACCATCCATTTTATATATAACACATTTTCATAGCCAAAATATACAGATTTTTCAAAGAGGTTCCTGCGGAGTACCGTAGATGTTTAGGTTTCTAATACCTTCCCTTTGCATAACCAACACCCTTACCTTGAATCTTTCCCCCTTTTTTTGGGTTATTCGCTCTTTTCCCATTCCTTTAGAAATAATAAAGAGCGGTGGCGATTTTTATTTTGATTTGTATAAAGTCTAGTCAATCCAATGGCTTAGTCTTGAACATTTCTACCGCTACATCATCCATGTATACCTTTATCTCATGGTGAATCATATCATGAAATAAGGAGACCATGGCTCGCTGATAGGTTGCCCCGACATTATTTAATCCAAACGGCATCAGTTTGTAACAGAAAGTGGCCCATTGAGTGACAAAGGTTTTCTTCTCCATATCTTTGGGTGCCATCTTGATCTGATTGTAGCCAGAGAAGCCATCCATGAAGGAAAAGATCTTGTGATGCACTATGTTGTCAACCAGGACATCAATGTGAGGAAGAGGGAAGTCATCCTTGGGGCTTGCCATGCTCAGGTCCCTGTAGTCCACACACATACGTACCTTGCCGTCCTTCTTAGATACCGGAACAACGTTTGCAACCCACTGCAGATAGGAGGTGACAGCTAAGAACCCAGCGTTGAACTGTTTCATAACCTCTACTTTGATCTTCTCCAACATTTCAGGGCGCATACGACAGACCTTTTGTTTAACCGAAGGACAATCTTCTTTAGTCGACAGACGATGTACCATAATATCAGTGTCTAAACTAGGCATGTCTTCATATGACCAGGCGAAGATCTCAACATAGTCGTGCAACATTTGTATTAACTGCTGTTTGACATTAATCTCCAGATTTTCACGGATCTTAACTTCTTTTCTTTCTATTTCTGTGCCCAAGTTTATCGTCTCAACTGGCTCTTCATGAGGCTGTATAGTCCTTTCTTCCTGTTGTAACAGTCTTGCAAGTTCTCCAGGCACCTCACAATCTTCCTCACCTTCGTCCTCGGCTTGGTTGATCGGATTTTCGAAGTTATAACTGAAAATAGCAGAACTGTTATCAATGGGATCCAGAGTGGATATGGATCTGCAGTTTGATATGTGAGTGTGTGTAAGGGCATAGCTGTATTGATAAAGTGAAAAAGCAGAAAAGAAAATAGAGAGCGCAAATTTTTTTTGCAAGAAACGTCCAATGTTTTATTGATGATATATGAAAATGACATATAATAACCCTCACAAATAAACCATTCTGCCTCGGGTAAGACACAAGGCCATAGAGTTTGTATTATTTATTACAAATTTGAAAAACAAGTAAGACAATTACTGTTGAACAAAAGAAATTGGCACAAAATCTTTGGCCGTCTAGTTACTAGGTCCACCGTTGGTAGTAGGGTAGATCCAGCTGTCAATGTCAGAGTCCTCATAATTGCCTTCTTTAGCATTAACCCCATGATTGCTGATGCGTAGGGGAGGTCCTCCAGCCCGAAATGGTACACCCACCTTCCTCAACTACCGCTCTGGCGTCCTTGAGAGAAGCCATCTTCAGAGGAGATTTGGTGATCTTCGGCGCACTAGTGATGGTCTCAGTTGATGCCATAATCTGGGGAACCTCTTCAAAGTTTTGACAAGGGGTCTCTATGAATTCCCCGTCCATCTCCACATACCTGAAAGAGTTCAGATGGCTTACCATATACTCCTTTTCACCATGCACAGTGACAATATTCCCCTTCACTAGATACTTCAGCATTTGGTGCAGCGTAGAAGTAACGGCGCCAGCTTCATGGATCCAAGGGCGACCCAACAAGCAAGAGTATTATGGCCTGATATCTATCACATAAAAGGTGGATTCAAAGGTCCGGGAACCCACTTTGACAGGGATGTCCACCTCCCCATGCACCATTCTTTTTGACCCGCCAAAAGCCCTCACCATAATGTTACTGGGCTTTAAGGTCAAACCTTCACAATCTAGCCGATCAAGAGCCTTCTTAGGCAGAACATTCAGTGACGATCCAGTGTCCACCAGCACATGAGCCATGGTAGTGCCCCTGTATTCGATCGAGACATGCAGAGCATCATTATGCTTTCTCCCCTTTGGTGTTAAATCAGAATCTGAAAACCCAACCCATTTTCAGCAGTCAAACTGGCCACACAGTCCTTGAATTGGTCGGAGGAGGTTTCTTGCGGCACATGTGCAGTCTTGAGAAGTGAAATCAAAGCCTTTACATGGGGATCAAAACATAACAGCAGAGACAACATCCATATATTCGAAGGGGTCTGCCCCAGCTGCTCGACCATATTGTAGTCGCTCTTCTTGATTATTTTTAAAATTTCCTCCATTTCTTGCTTAGAGGATTTCACAACAACTTTTCTAGGTGCCTCCGTACGGGCGAGCTCACCTATAGCTTCTTTGCCCCGAATCCAAGATGACTCATTGACAGGGGTAACAACTGGAGTAAGAATGGGAGTCATAGCTGAAGTACTAGCAGGAACAACAGATGGAATAACAACATGCTTAGTGAAAGTCTTCGGGGAGATCTCGAGAGAGAAAAACCTTCCACTTCGAGTAACTTTGTTGGTCTCGACAATGTTATTGACATTGGGATCAGCCTCTTTAGTCTTCAAATCTTGTTTGACGCTATGATAGTAAACGTCGGCACCATAATTCCAAGGGACAACTTTGTCCGAGGAGTATGGTACAGGACCGGGAAAAGTGATTATCAACGGAGCGATTCTTTGAGAAGGTGTAATCCTAACTGGCCTTTTAGAGGAGACCTTGTAAGGATTGGCAGAAATGGTTATGATAGCAACATCTTCATGTGGAACAGTCAGAATCGAAGTCTTTTCAAACAAAATCTCTCTGCTATCCATCAGGCGTTGAACATCTGCTTTCAGCAAATAACAACCAGAGGGCAGAGATGAACACATGTGGCAACCTTCACCACAACCTGGAAATAAACCGGCTAGCAACAAATTCTTCTTGAAAGTCATTAGAGGATTGGAAACCTCATCAATAGAGGTAACAAATAGATCAGTATCAACGGAATTAACACCACGGTTGTGCTTGGGCATGGGAGCAGTTATGACATTAGGCTTCTATAAAGCCTCAAACTCAATCTCCTTGGCTTCAATTAGATCCTGTATCTTATTTCTCAGAGCCCAACAGTCATTTGTATCGTGGCCTGGACTCTCAGAATGATAAGCACACCGAGCGTTTGGATTGTACCGAGGAGATGTGGCGTTAGGATTCTTGGGAGCCTCCTTTAAGATTGAAAATTTAGATCTTAATAGATGGGGTAAAACCTCAGTCAATGTCATATTAATCCGAGTGAACTGCCTTTGCGGTCTTTCTACCCTTTGTTGATTACTTCATTGTTGAGTAGTCGTAGGCCTAGGTATCATCACAGCCCCTACCGTTGGACGGCGCTTAGCTCTTCTCTGACCTATTAAGTTATAAATGGCACTGACCTCCTTCTTACCCGTGAATGGCTTTCTCATTGTACTTGACGAGGTATCTTTTTGTATCTTGCCACTCTAGATCCCAGCTTCTACCCTTTCTCCAATCAATATCAGCTAGGTGAAGCCAGCTGAGGATCTACCAATCAAGTGATTGAAGAATGGACCAGACAGTGTACCAAGAAACATGTCGACCAACTCCCTATCAGACAAAGAGGGTTGGACTCTCCCTGCCAAATCTCTCCATTTCTGCGCATAGTCCTTGAACCCTTCGCTTGCACCCATGCACATACTCTGGAGTTGAGTACGGGTAGGAACAAGGTCAGCGTTATATTGATACTGCTTGTAAAAAGCAGCAAACAAATCTTCCCAGTTGTGAACATTGGTTCCCTCTAGCTGATAGAACCACTCAAGTTGAGTTCCAGACAGACTGTCCTAAAATAAATGGACCCACAAGTTCCTATCAGCAGTGTGAGGATGGATCTTCCTCACATAGGAACAGATATGAAGCTTGGGACAAGACACCCTATCATACTTCGCAAATACTGGAGCATTGAACTTATGTGGTATGACTATCCTAGATACCAAACCCAGCTCTTGAAAATCCAGCCCTGGTATTCTTTGGATCTCCATTGCGCTAAGACGATCCTCTAACTGTTTGTATTTATCCTCAGCAGGAAGATACTGTTCATCATTGTAATATGTGTCATTATCAGAAATCTCAGGGATAGGGTCCTCCTCCCTTGTCTCTCCTCCTTGATTCTCTCCTTCTTTGGATGAGGAGGTCAGATCAACCGGTTGCTTCAACGGTTCCTTGAATCTTCTGCCCAGATTCAGGACACCAGCGGTCTTCTTCTTCTTCTTCTCTTTCAGAATAAGGGCCTTCAGATCTCCCTGCCTCTTAGCCAAGGCTACGAACATTTGCTGAAATTGGGCATTTTGTGCCTGGAGGTCCTTGATGCTTTGTTCAGAAGACATTTTTGTTGAAATAAACAGCGTAGAAGATGAGAAACATGTTATGAAACCTGTTTATGCAATGTCATGGATGATATGCGTATGCAATAATTTCAAGGACTCTTAAAGGCTCAAATTTGTTTAACCAAAAGAAACACACGTTAATTGTATTAATAAGTTTGAATTGTTACAAAGGGTGCCTTTTAGGCTTACAAAAAAACAAAACTTAAAGCAAAAATAAAATTAGGTCTTCCAGGAGTGCATCCTCTTTGGTGCAATGTAGGCGTTTATATTCCTCTCTTCGTGAAGTAGCCTAGTGAGTTCCAGGACCTTCTTCTCGCTGGCGTAGAATTGAGTTTCAAACGTATCCTGTTCCTTTTTGAGTTGAACCCAAGATTTTTGTAATTCCTCATGATTAGTTGGCATGTCAGGATGGAGAACAAGATAAGAAATGTCTCCTTCAGCAACAGGTTCCATAATCGTTGGTAGGACAGCGGGGTAAGGCATCATAAAGCTTTGAGCACGGGCCCACACCCATTTGAGATAAGGCTCGAGAGGGATTGAGTTCTTGTGCCCCAGTGTCTTGCTATCAACTCTATGTACCATGCCCCAAGCTCGCATGAACTTTTTACAGTAACCCTGAGCATCATTCCCGTAGTCGAAGATGATTCCTTGGATGAGTGCCTCATGAGGACCATCCCTTCTCGTATGTCCAAACTGTTGCAGCGCCAAACAAGGGTTGTAAGTGATTCCTCCCCTAATTCCTAAGATAGGGATTTTAGGGAATTTTCCGCATTGATCAATGATGGTAACATTCTCCGAGGATCACGGACACCAATGAATACTCGAATGTGTAAGAGTCATTAGCCTATGAGACCACCACAAACCCTGTTCATTCTTCAGGACAGATCGGGGTAGGTGCAAAATAAAACACTTATCCAAAAGAGGGGTGTAACACATAAGGGTCCCTCTTCTCTTTATAGTGCGAGTATGCAGGGAATGTAGGATATCTCTAAGCAGGGTAGGTACCGGATTATGCGAAAAGAAAACCTTAACCGTATTCACGTCTATGAGATGGTCCGGATAAGGAACAGTACCAACCCATAGATGATAAGGGCTAATACCTCTTCAAAATCTTGTAAGTCTAGGGTATCCCAAAAATGATGAGCTTTCTCAAACAAGAACTTAGCCTAAAAACCTTGACACATCTCCTAGTTTCCCAATTTGCTACTACGTCAGACCGCTGTAAAGACAGAGCTTTATCCAGATCTTCAGGTTTAGGGTCTCTTTCCATGCCATTGAAAGGTACCTTGTTAAGGATAGGCACTCCCAGCAACAAAGAAAACTCTTCCATAGTAGGCACTAACTGGTAATCCGGAAAAGTGAAGCAGTGATGTAGAGGGTCAAAGAACTGGAAGAGCACTTTTAGCATTTCTTCATCAGGGTTTGAGGTGACCAAGCTGAGAAGTCGACCATTTCTTTCAGTAAAGGGAGAGCTTTCAGGAACCCTTGATACCAATTACTTAAGCTGAGGAGGTATCTTTACCAGACTGACTTGGATAGTGAATATGCGGGCGAGGGCCATGTCCTACAAAACAAGACAAAAGTAAACCCTAAGAATCCTTGAAATGGTTAGTATGATATGCTATGTTATAATTTCATGATTATACTCAGATATAGGAGATATAGAAAACACATGCAAATCACACAAAGACCTTAGGTTTAAGGCTTGCATGGATTTTAAGGTACACCCTCTTGAAGTTGGATTAGTTCAACATGTCCTAAATATAGTAACCAGGTTCTGAGGAATATCAATATCACCGATCTTTCCCCCAAATTTCATTCCGATAAACAATTGACTTGCCACCAAACAAAACTCGAGAGTCAAACCTCAATGAGTGTAGCATCGAGTATCAACCGAATTTGGGTTTACACCAAAGACGGCTATCTCACTACGTCCTAAAAGCCAAGTTAGTCAATTAAGGTGCTAAGGTCAGTTAATGCTTTCTGATACCAAGCAGCGGCCCTGTATTATCCTTGATTACACAAGGGCTACCGGTACACACCAAAGTATCACATCAACGTAGCTACTGTTTCAACTATGTCGGTATACCCCGCACAGCTCCCTCACAGTTTATTGCTACTTACTTAAAAGGAATTCCCCGATCGGGTTTTAGGATCCAAACAACCCAAACAGATACCCTTAAAAGTAAAACAAACAAGACAAGCCAAAGAAGAAATTAAAATGACCTAGATCCTAAGGTAAACCCCATTTCATATTCCCCAGCAGAGTCGCCAGTTCTGTGATACGGCGACAGAACTGACTGTTTTTTGTTACTACTAGTTTTGCGTTTTTTGTTCGCAAATGTGCGATAAGCAAGAGTCGCCACCGACTTTTATTTCATCCAACAAAGGAAAAGGAAAAAGAACAGAAAAAACCTTTTTCGAGATTTTTCTGAGTACGAGGGGTAGATTATAGAAAGGTAAGGTGTTAGCACCCTTTTTATCCATAGTTTTCCATGGGCTCTTAGGTACTTGCTCATTTTGAAATTGCTTGTGTGTGTTTTGAAAAGTTTTTGTTTAACTTCGTGGTAACCCTTGTATTTGTCCTCAAGAGTGTGACGAAGTTGTTTTTGAAAAAAAATTGTTTTGAAAGTGTTTGTGTGAAAGAATTTTTATTGTTTTGAGCAAGTACTTAAGAGTTTCTACCTACTCGAAAAAGACTGTTCATTTTTTCGTTTCCTTTAGACAGTGTTATCCTACTATTAAGGAGTAGGTAGCCCCATGGTTGGATTTTAAGGGACATTCGACGGGACAATTACGGTCACAAAAGCAATGGTTAGGAAACCTTAGTAGTTACCCTAGAGTCTTAAAGATCTTTCTGAGGCAACATTTGAATGGGTCATTTTTTATCTTTTGGGACTAGAGGGCAACCACTAAAATTCCATATACTTCATGACCGTTTACCGAAGGCAACCGAAGTGAGGATATACCTAAGAGTGAACATGTACAAGTGTTTGTTTTCAGTTTCATTTATCTTGCACATTTAGGGTGTTCTACTATTTTAAATTATTGATCTTTTGCATACAATCCTATTATCAATCATCTAACAGTTAATAGTAGTGGAAAATAAAGTGCGAGAATTTGAAACCTAACTATTAAAAGGATTTGGGGAGGGCGTTACATAGCCAAAATAGGGGGAAAATAATTAGTAAAAACAGTAATAAAACCTAATTAAAAAACTATTACAACCCTTGCCAGTTACAATAATTGGAAAAATAAATAAATAAAGCGCGCGCGAGGAAGAACACGGGAATTAAATATCCTAATGAAATTAAAGGAAATATTTTTTGTATTTTTATTTAAGAAAATAAAGTATTTATGCATTAAACCTAATTTGTCTAATTAATTTTAATTATGAAAAATAAACCAACTTACCCTAAATTAAATTAATCTACTTAATTAACAAAAGTAAATTTAGTGGAAAAAACCTAATTCTAATATTTTATGGTTTTCTTGATTTTATGATTTAATAAAAAAAATGATTTTTGAAATAAATAAAATAAATAACTAAAATGAAATAATAAAACAATAAAAGCAAAAATTATGAATATGGGCTTATTATTTGAAGCAAACTGGGGGTGCATGGCTGAATTTACAAAGCCCTGAATAATAGGCCCATTTGCCTACGTGTAGATTCAGTGTAGATGGCCTTCAGGGAGTCCACCATGGGGATGAATTGTTGGGTGTTGGATCTGGATCTGAGAGGATCCCAGAGTTGGATCTGAGGACACATGATGGTCTTGTGAAGGTGAGGCGCATGGGATCCTGCAAAGTATGTTAGGAAAATAAAATAACAAGATGCTTGGACCTGGGATCGAACCCAGGTCCCTTCTCTCACCAACGCTGCCTTTTGCCATTTGTTCTACTTGTCATTCATGTACATAAATAAAACAAAAATAACATAAGGAAAACAAAGATCCATGGAAACATGTCAAAAACGCGTGTGATGTGGGTCCCCAATGGTTCGAATGGACGAATCAGTGAGCACCACGCCATCACCTTCTTCATGGATTCGTCATTTTAGGTAGGGGTATTTTTACCTACAGTAGTTTTCCGTCATTATAGGCTATAGTGACAGATTTTATTCGTATCTAAAACCCTGCATTATTCAAAAATATGATACAAGAAATATAAATTAAAACTAATGCTAGGGATCAATCAGGAATTTTGTCCCGAGTCCAGTAGTACCCATAATCCCCCTCAATTTTCCCTGGAAAAAGAAGCCCCAATTTTGATCTTTCAAACCCTAACAATGGTGTAAGCCCGTTCCTGCGCTAAAACTCAAATCCAGGCCTTCAAACAGATTCTAAGCGTGATTATAAACACGTTTATGCAATCAAATTCGATTTAAAACATGTAAAACCAAGAAAACGAATTTAAGTTACAAGGGTGCAAACTGTGATCTGTATCCGGAGATTCCTAAGGCTACAAGCTTGGATAGCGACTGGAAAAGCTTCAAGGACCTTCGTGGATGATCACTGATGCTCCAAAACTCCTTGAATTGGCCTGTAGGGAAAGATCCAATCTTCACTTTTCTTTGAAAATTTGGAACTTTATTTGACTACTTGAGGCAGGCTGCACGTCTGAATTCTTGTCCTTAGGGTTGAGAATACATGTATATAAGTATGTGAATCAAATTAGGGTGCTAAGTTTAGAAAAAATCCAAGATTTGATAACTTTTGAAAATTGCTTCCAAACTTTCCAAACTAGGAGATTTCCTCTTGTTTTTTATTTTTCACGATTTTGTTTGGCTTTGTGACAACAAGCATGATCTCTAATTCAATGCAAACAAATCTCATCCCATTAATTTTATTTTTTTTGATTTTTTTTTATTTTTTTTATTTTAAATAAATAAATTCTAAATAAATAAATAAATAAGGCATGGAATGGTTTATGAGTCATAGACCATGTTAGGAATAGGATTCAATCTTGAAAAGTTGGGTTCATTTGGAAAAAAATGCAATTTTTGGCATTATTGACTGTGTAAATTTCCAAAAATGGCCAACTTTGACAATGCATATATCCTTCAATTTTGATCCTAAGAGGATGTTCTTGGACTTTTTGGAAAGCTTAGGATGTCCCGTAAACAACCCTTTTAGTTTCATCTCAATTGGATCTTCCATGTTCATGTAAGAAGCTTTGACCCAAAAGGTGTTTTTGTTGACTTTTGAAAAGGACCTATAATGTCTGAATTTATATCTTTTCATGAGTGCATTTCTTGAACTTGAGGGCTGAAGATAAGTTGGAGGGTATTGAATCCTCTTAAAAATGAGCCTTGGATGGTAAATTTCTAATAAAGTATGAGAAAGTTATGACTGGTCAAAGTTTAGTTGACTTTTCCTATAGAAACCCTAATTTAGCAACTTTTGAGTTTTGATGAATTTGGGGCATTCATTGAGGAATAATGATCAACCCTTGATCAAATGATGAATGTTACTTCAAAATGTTGATGTTGACCAAAAATCTTGAAGTTTGACTGTATGTGGGCAACAGTTGACTTTTGACCTAACACAGTTGATTTTCAGACATCTGAGCAGTTGACTGAGCAAACTTGTAGTGCAAGGAATGAAACTTGGCATGGATGATCTTGAGAACATATTAGGGCAATGTAAACCACTTAGGACCCTTGGAACTCAAACATATTGATGAGAATGGAAACCCTGGTTTGAGGTTCATTGCCTTTAGGAGAGAATTTGTCTGGTTAATTCTTGGGCATCCTTGAGCAATTGAGGACCTCTTGGAGTATGTTTTGAGTAAAATGAGAGGGAAAATTTTGGGGTACAACAGAGCTACATTTATGTTAGCAAACTTTCACCGTCTTGCGAGAGTTGTACATGAACCCATCCTCATAGGTGGCTTAGTGGCCATGATAGCTAATCTTATCTGGTTAAGACAACAACTGATGAACCTTGTCCCTCAGGGTAGATTTCAACCTATGAATATAAATTTCTGTTTCAATAGGGGTATCATTGGAAACCTAGGCCCAGGTAACTTCTAACTACACATTAACAATCATTTAATGCCACTTTTTACCCTACCAGACCCTAGGACAAGCATACATGACAGAAATAATTGGTTATATGATTGGGGCGCACCACACATGTCACCACCACCCACTCCTGTGACTCCCTTGATCTATGACCACCTCGATGCTTTCCTGTTCGATGAGGATATTGACCCTGAAACCCCTTCCCTTTACCATGACTTCCCATATCTTGAACAGATTTGCTCAAACTTCCCCGACTCTCCAGTTGTTTCTTTGTCTCCCATTTTTCATCCTGCTCCCGCTTTGACTGCAATCCAATAAAATATTGATTTGTTGAAGGACAAGCTTGTTAATCTGCAAATCGACTTCCACTCCTTTATGGATACGGTAGTCGAACAGCTGGGCTATATTTATCATCATCTTTTCTCTACATCGCTTGACTGACATGGCTGATTTACCAGACGTGCCGCATTATTTTTATTTTTTTCCTTTTCACATTTAAACATTGAGGTCAATGTTTTGTTTAAGTGTGGAGAGAAGTTTTATTAGATTATATTTTTATTTATTTATTTGACACTTTATTCTAAAAAATTTTGGGAATTTTATTTTTCAGTACAATTTCTATCCATTTTCAGTTCAGTTTTATTATGAGTCTTATTTACTTCGTTTATTTACTGCATTATTATCATATTCACGTATATATATGCTATGCTTAAATTCTTCCATATTATTTATTCACGCACACACACACACACACACACACACACACACACACACACACACACACACACACACACACACACACACACACACACACACACACACACACACACACACACACACACACACACACACACACACACACACACACACACACACACACATATATATATATATATATATATATATATATATATATATATATATATATATATATATATATATATATATATATATATATGTATGTACAAGCATTGAAAGGATATACCCTATAACGGAACTGCAATTTATTTAAATTCTATTCTGTTTCTAAACAGTGTCGTTCGCCACACAAGTGTGACGCCTGTCACGCTTCACATGAACCAGTCCCGATCAGAACATCAACATGACACTCGGTACACACTGAGAAATAGAAGCTTTTCTGTCTTCTTACAGAAACCCTTGTAAAACCCTTATTTCTTCCATTTTCTTCAAACCGCTGCCACAATACATTGAACCTATTGCCTATTTCTCTTCCCCCATTATCATTACCATAAAAATACACTAAACCCCACTTAATTCCATCCTTATATCTCTCTATATAAAACATCTCCAAACCATCTCCAAACCCATTACCAATTCAAAATCCCCAATCTCTCACACAAACGTTCACCCATCAACAATGACACGAAGAAACTCTCGACCAGAGCCAGATCTTTCTGGAATCACATTTCACAACGGAGAAGCCGGAGAGCACCAAAGGTCTCAGTATATTAAGTTCTATCAACGCTCCATAATACCTACATAGTATGTTGATACTGAGTGCCTGCGAAAATTGGGATTGTTGTACAGTGTACAGTGGTTAGTCCATCACTCTAACTTAGCGTTCATATGCATACAGAATCTCCTAACATACGAGTCGCTGACCTTGGAATTTCTAAGCTTGTTCTCATACAACTTTCCATGTGACGAAAACGAGTACCTATCTGGCTCCGTCACTTTTAGAATGTTCAACGGAGAATATTATGTAAGTCAATCTACTCTAAGTGCTTTCTTACAATTCCCTCGCGAGGGCATGATACAGCATTGTATTCTAGAAGACCTAGATTGGGCGTCTACAGGTTTCAGGCTTTGGAAATTTCTTACCAATGAGGAACCAAACAGCTGGGAAGGACTTTATGCTTCATCCATTCATAATCCCGCAATAAGGTATTTCCACCGTGTTATCTCCAATAACATTTTTTAGAGGATTAACAACAACAAGGTTAATTCTAAAGAATTGTTCCTCCTCCATTGTACCCTTAAACCCAACCAAAGGATCAATACAAGCACCTTCCTTCTATCACATATCCAGTCCTTGTGCGCCAGAGGATCTACGCCTTTCTGCATTGGAGGGATAGTCACCTCTATAGCACTTGGGCTTGGCCTTCAAGACAAGCTTGCAAATTTGCCATCCATGCCGCCCACTTTCATTGACATTGACAACTGTCGAGCTGGCCACTTGATTAAGGTCAGAAGAAATGGTAGGTACAACCTCATGGTGCACAACAAGGTAGTTCCTAGTTTCATTTTTCCTAACTTTGCGCTTACTAATATTACAAACTTGTCTAAATGGCTTTATGACCTGGATGCTCCCGCACCTGGAGATAATGCGCAAAGCAACCAGTGGAATGTCCAAACAGATGAAATGGAGCAAGAAATGGAACAAGGAGACACTGAACAACAAGCTCCTCCTGAAAACGTTGTAAGCACATCCACTAGGCCCAGGAGAAGACGAGAAAGAGTATCGGCCTCGAATGATAACATTATGGATTCCATAATGGAACAGGATGAGAGAATGTAGGCTATGCAAAACATCCAAAACTCAATGATGAAACTTATGTTGGTCATGCAAACTCGGCAACAAGAATAGGACGAAAGAAAAGAGCACCGGACTGCAAGATTAACTGAGTAAATGTCGGCCTTGATTATACGTATGGATGGTTTTCATGATTATATATACCATGTAGCTATGCCCCATCCTCGGGCTACACGTGGAAAAGCACGAGGACAAGGAAGAGGATGCGATAACGAACAAGAATAGATTGATTTTTGTTTCTCTTCTCGTTTCCTTTTTTGTTTTTAAAGCATTGGGACATTGCTTATTTCAAGCTTAGGGGAGTTAGTTAGTTTAGAAACTCTTTGTTGCTTTCTAAGTAGATTTTTCTTTCATTTTCATTTGTAATCAAAAACATCGTTGTATTTTCAAGTTGGTTTATGCAATTTTTCCGTTATTATCTAATTTCCCACTTTCTTGATCCGTAACAAAAAAAAATTGTAGTTATTTTCATAATCTGACGTGTTCGAAGAATATATAGGTTGCTCACTTTTTAAAGATATATAAGAAACTATGAGTGCAACGGAAGTACGATGGATATCGTCGTAACACTTTAAATCCCCAGATTGCACTAGATCGATTTCAGTACCCTTTATACCAAAACCTTAAACGCTTCAAAGTAGCCCCTAGTAGTTTATCTAGCAGTCAACATCGTCTTAGACACAAACTATGTAGGGAGTCGATGAATATAAGTGAATGATCTAGTATATTTGAAAGATACATGCTTTGTTGTAAGAAAATAGGAATGCATCAATTAAGTTAGGCGAACCTCACTCGGTCACTTAATCCAATGGATGCAGTACCTACATGATATAACATAAAAACCTATTGTCAGTTGGTTCTGAGGTGTCTGGTACTGAACTTGGTAGGGAGGACTATGGTTCGATCCCCCGCAACTTGCGATTGGGTGAATTAAAGGAGGTTATCGCATTTATGTTCCAAAACCTCATGCTTAAAAGGATCATAGTCACTAACCGGATACTCTACGATGTGTGTTGAAGATAAAAGGGCTTAATGTGATTGAACTAGAATGAAAACGGGTAAAATTTAGCAAAAAGAATTAGGTTGAGATATAATGGCATGCTGGAATTGGTCTGCACAATGGGGGATATTTAGTGTTATTATCGTATCTTTTGTGTTATGTTGAGCTTACTTTTCTGCAAAACATTGGCATCCTCTTAAGATTCTAATTGCATCATGAAATAGCATTTAACTTGAGCCTTATTAGTTTCTATACTGACTTTATTGCTTGAGGACAAGCAAAGGTTCAAGCTTAGCAGAGTTTGATAACACGAAAAGGTTCCGCCCGATTTACATAGATTGTATTTTCGATTCTTTGATTATTATGTCACATTTTATCTCTTTTTGTAGTATTTGCGACATATTTTAGGTACTTATCTTTTGCAAGGCATAAATGAGAAAAGGAAGAAAAAAATGGAAAAGTGAATAATGGTTATTAAACAGCAAAACGCAGCATTCTGTAAACAGGAGCGTGTCGCCCGCCACAAAGGCGTTACGACCGGGAAAATCTTAGTTTTTGTGCCCATCGGTACGTATAATGTTACGATCGGTGCATATGTGGATTATGTGCCCCACATCACAATACACGCCATGCTCTCCATGATCCAAGCAGTTACGAACCTTTCACCACTGAAGCGTACTAAATGCATGTTCAACTAGATTTTCTCCACGCTTCAAGAATGAGAATATTAGAATGTTACCTATTTTTCCTCAACTAAATGGACTCTATATATGGAAGCAGATACTAAAAATTGAAGCTCTCCCCCTCTCTCTCTCTCTCTCTCTCTCTCTCGTTGAACCTCTCTTTCGCCTGGAACAATTGTTACGCAGTATTATTACTTTTAATTTTACATTCTCTGTTGAGAATTATTTTATTGTATTCTGTTTTGACATTTTCCAGTTTAGATTTCCATAATTGATTTTCCGCTTTTCGTAGTATTCTGTAAGCAATAAAATACCCACTATCAACGTAGTATTTTCCCACATCAGAGAAATACTGCAACACTAGTTTGTTTCCAGACTTCCAGAATTTGTTTAGGTCGAGTTATTTTTACTACACGTCAATCCTGCTGGCTTGTGGAGGACACGCATTGTTTGGAATTCGTCGCTTTGTTATTCACTTTCAGGTTCTTACTTTAATAAGCATAATTTATTTCCTACCATGCATGCGTTGTTGAATTTACGTTTAAATTTTATGTTGTTCTGCAATAATATTATGTCTGGCTTGATTCCCTGATATCGGTATGTATAACTTAACCGAAAGGATTCAGTAATTAATTGGCATTATTAATTTTTACAAAAACACTTTTCTGGTTTTAATTTCCAATTTAATATTTAATTGTTTTTGTACAAGAGTAAAAGAAATTCTAAGGTTAAAATCAACAGAGCGAGAGTTTGGGGTTTTAACCAGATAATGGTTAGTAAATATTAATTTTAAAAACAACGGAAGCGCTTTAAAGTTAATTGGACCTTATTTGTTTTCAAAAAATACTTTTGAGTTTTAAATGAAACACGGAAGCGCTTATTTCGAGCTTAACTGATATGATCTGATTCAATAGAACGGAAGTTTGAGATGAGGGTTTTTAAATGAATAGTTTCACCAAAACCGTGTTTTAATACCAAAAACAAATGCCAATGACTTACTGAATCCCCTAAGTTGACAAAATACATATCGGTGTCCCGTTATTAATTATTAGATTTTAGTTAATTCCTGATTAAACCAAAACACCCAAATTGTATAATTAGCCTTAGCTTTACACAATGACCCTAAGATAACAGTAGTTTGACCATCAGTCATTGTGGGTTCGATATCTTTTAAAACTACGTGATAGACTGTGCACTTGCAGTCACTACACCCGATAGACCTACAAAGTCGTGATCACTATGCAAAAACAGGGACCGGGGGTATTACTTAGAAAATCTAGAAGGGGAACAACTTGCTCGACCATGGAACGCTGAAAATCTAAAACAGTATTACAATTAAGACATTGAGCAGTCGGCGAGCTTCGTTAATAAGACGGACTCATGCAGGCCTGACCATGCATGCATGCCTAGGAACAAGCATAGCACCCAAAATATTTTAAAGGGGCAAGACTCCACTCTTTTAAAGAGCGCGTCCTCAGCCCGACATGGATAACTCGACTGAGCTCCATCATCATCGTACCCTGACGACAGAACTCCCAGCTCGCGATGGGAAGTTCACGCCTCTGAGCTCAGGTCCTCAAAATGAGACCTGAGTTCTAGCCCTTGCCCGGTATTCACCCATGTCGTTTGTCCGGTTTCCCCACACTGGAAAACATACAATTCAAATGAGAAAATCCCCACTATAAACTCCTAGTAGAATAAAATGTATCTCAAATAGATGAGCATAACAATAAACATGCAAACACAAGTCAAATATTTGAAGCAAACGACCACCATAGTCAGAAAACTAAGAGGCGGCCATTAAATCCATAATTGTGCAAATTTTACAAAAAGGGAGGACCTTGGCCCCCCATCCAACAAAAAACTTAATTGCCATAAGGACCACAACTATTGGAGAATCACATAAACGACCATAATACCAAAAAAAAACAAATTACAGCATGTTGGCACGCAAGCCGGAAAAGATAAATAACTAAAAAGCGATCAAGCATCTGGCCGGGGATCCTCCTTGGTAATGGGCTCTTGACGCAACGACTCTCCTACGGGCACATCCATGACACCTGTGAGATACCCATGGATTACAATCTGGCCATCTGCCATGTAATGATGGAGACTAATCCCGGTCACGTTCAATTCGACCGCAGGATTCAAAACCCGAAGCTGATTCACTATGTTATCAAAGCTCCACTCGGAAACGGCCAAAGCATCATCTAACGCCAACTGTAGGAGAGCAACCAGATCACCTCGGGTCTTCAAACCTTTGGCCTCTTCTTCCTCATCCTCGGCGGGACCAGCTTCAGTAGTCAAGGTTTCCACCTGCTCATCATAAGCCTTCTTCTCGACTGTTGTACCCTAAAATTTTCCATCCCTCCTTTTTCTTCAAGACATTCTCCTAGGGATCCCAAATGCTCAAGGTTTCTTAAGAATTGATCAGAAAAATTCTCCTTCTAGGCAATGGGTTCACAACTAGGGTTTCATTTTTCATAAGTAAGTTTGGGTTTCTAAAGCCTCAAATGGAATTAATGGCCTCTTATATGTCTTCAAGAATACTCATACCAAGTTTCATGCCTTGCATCACAAGTTTACTCAGTCAATGGCTCAGATGACTGAAAAACAACTATATTGGATAAAAAGTCACTTGTGGTCAACATATAGTCAAACTTCAAGATTTTTGGTCAACATAAACATTTTGAAATCACATTCAACATTTGAACAAGGGTTGATCATGATTCCTCAATAAAATCCCTCAAATCATCAAAAGTTTCCAAATTAGGGTTTTCTAGGGAGAAGTCAAATGAACTTTGAACAAGCATAACTTTCACATGCTTCATCATGTTTTCCCAAACAAAAGCTCAATTTTAAGGAAATTCAATTACCTACAACTTTGTATCTCTAAGATCAAGTCCAAAAAATGCTTCAATTGAGAGATATGAGTCAATACATTACAGGTCATTTTAAAAGTCAACAAAAAGTCACTTTTTGTCAAGGCAACTTACATCAAGATAAATTCTCCAAATGCAAAAATGATCAAAATAGAGATTTTAGAGGACATCTTGATCTTTCCAAACAGTCTAAGATCACCTTCAAAAGATGAAAATTGAAAGAGTTATGACTAGTGCAAGATTGGAAGTTTTGAGCAAATGTATGGAGTTTAAATTGACCAAACTTGATATTTTGGACTAATGGGCCATTGTTTTAAAGTCCAAACATGTATTTCACTCCTTATACACCTCAGAACTCATTCATACACCCCTGGGGTTTTTTATTTTTTATTTTTATTAATAAAAAGTCAAAATAAAATAAGATAAAATCATATCTTCTTACAAAGGTCCAAGCCCACGCTTGGTCTGACCTAATTCCTCTCTGTATATGCTCTTCATTCAGACATCAATAAAGAAGAACCCTTACACAAAACCCTTCCCTCAAAAACTTTTCAAAAAAGATCAAAATTTTACAAGAACCCTAAAATTCAAAACCCTACTTACAAGCCATTTCACTATAAAACATCCACTTTATTCATTCCCAACTATCGTGTAGAGTAAGAATAGACCAAATTTGATGATCCAAAGCTCATGAAATGCCATGCATTCATATCCGATTCCATAGTTTTCACAAAATTCATATCTTGATTTTTGTTTTATTTTAAGCCATACTAATGTCATTAACATATTTCTGAGATATGTTTGAACAAGTTTGGATCATTATAATGATCCCATGCATGCCAGATTGTAAAACATCATATTTGCACTGATCTAGGTCGTTTTCACCATAGCTCCCAAACCATTGATTTTTAGACCAAAATAATCCTTCCATTGGATTCGCAGCCCTCGATTTAGAGGGGTAGGGTGCCTTTTGTTTGCTAATGTCTTTGTTTTTTGCAGGTTGATGTTGTACCCCAATTTTTGCCCCTAAGATCCCCTCATCATACCATAATGATTCCATCACAACAAGATCACATTAGGATTATTGGTTCCCCTCCCTATCTTTAGCTTTTCTCTTTGAGGAATCACCAAGCACCTTGACTTGTGTTCTTTTGTGATCATGAATATTGTTGTCTTGATTCCTTCTTTTAATTAATAAAATGCAATATTGGTTTGTCTTGCTTGTTACTTATGTAGGTAAAGGAAATGAGATTTAGCAAGTTGCTTCATGGGTTCATGAGTTTATTTCCATGCCCTAGTCAATAAGGATTGAGAAGTTCAAACCTCACCATTGGATTTGTTTTTGAAGAAATGGAATGGAAATATTATTTTGGTTCACCACATTTCAAGATTATCAAATTTGATTCAAAAGTACAAGGGGTTGATTGAAGAAGTTGTCATGCTTGGACAAGGCTTTATTCCAATTGGTCACTAGTGCATATTTCTATCAATTCTCAAGATATGTAAGTGGTTTTTGTGGCTATGAGTTTTAATTTTCATCCTCAATAACTTCTATTTACAAAGCAAGAGTGTTGGTACAAGAAGGTGGTTCAAAATTGCCAAGGTTCCTCAAAGCATTTTCTTGATCTATGAGCTAGGGTTTTAAACTTCAAAGAAGTATATTTTGCTCATATTTTGGTATTTTTGAGTGATTACAAATACATCCTTCTCTTTAAATGGTTATCAACAAATCACTTAAAAATTTTCAAGGATTTTTCATGTGGAAGAAACTTGATGATGAAAAAAGATTACAAGTCCTCTAGATGAACCCCCAATTTCTCATGTGTGACTTCAAATGGTCATAACTTGGCCAGTTTTTATCACCTTGAACCCATTATTTTTCCATAATGATCTTGAAGAGGTGAACTTTATGCCTTATTTTATGTGCAAAGTGATAAAATGGATGGAAGATGCTCTAAGGATACAAAAGATTATAGGTCATTTCATGATTTTTTTTCCAACTTTAACAATTCATAACTCTCTCAATTTTTGGAGATTTTGAATGGTTCAAGTTTCAAAATGTCATTCAAAAGGTCTATTTCATGCCACCATTTTTGGTCAAGAGCAAATTTCAAGTAGAAGGAAATGTTTGAATGCAAAACATTATAGGTCACTTTTGAAGAAAACTTTGAAATATTTCTAAGTATTGAAAGTCAACCTTTTTTCTCCAACTTTGACTCCATGTAACTTTCAACTCAAGCATCCATTTGGTTCCATTATTTTTCCATTGCAAAGTTTGTAACCTCATATTTCTAAAGCATCAAGAATCATGCCCTAAGACCCCTTGAGCTGAGAATACCATTAATTTGAATTTGGTAACTTGGAATTGAAGTTTCTTCAAAAGTCAGAATTTGAAATCATTGGTTTAGCTTCTAAACACTTTGATTCTGTGCGTTTTTGCTTCTAAACATGTTTAGTGAACTTCGAGAATTGATTAGCATAGTAAAACGGGCATTTTGGATGAGTTTTGATCAAAGTAGAGGTCACACTTTTCTTGTTTGCAACTTCACACGATTTCCCTCCAAACTTCATCTTTTCACACGCTTGGACATTCCATTTTATTCCCTATAAATAGAGGGTCATCCCCCATTCATTTCCTCAAGCTTGGATATCCAGAATCACCCTGCCAAACTTGCTCCATGACTCAAAATTCTGCTACTTTGAAACCTGCTTTCAAGCCTTTTTCAATCCAATTTTTCCATCAATTCACCTTCCTTGATCTTCCCTGAAGCTAACCATATAATTACATTCAAGAATCGTACCCTATATTGCTCCATAGAAGTCCAGTTTCAGAGCTCTGCAACTCAACTTCAATAGGTAGATTCCTTCGTCAATTCTTCAAAACTTTGATATCATTGTGGTGCTCTCATTGCCCTGGTAGTAGTTGCAACACTTATTTTCATATGGAAACTTGTTTTGACCATGAAATTTCAAATCCCTTTTCAAAACTTTCCATCCAAATTGCTTGAGCTACAGTTTGTATAAATTTATCGCGAAGGTGCAGTTGTCTTCGTCTTGAAGAGACGAAGTGAATGGCATAGGTCTGAGCTTCTAATTTTACAGTTTGAGAGACATGCAATTCATGTTGGCTAGAGGTTGAAGATGACCAACGTGTCATCTTCCAAACAATGATGTTACACCACCTTTTTTTTTGAAATCTGATTTATATAATGATCCAATGCATTATCCACTAAATTCCATAACATGCACAGCGCGCCAGGTCCAATTGATCTGTTTACTAACGCGTTTTGACATTGATCAGATGGCCCATATTTTGTTGGTTTTTATTTTATTTTCTAATTTTTATATTTAATTGTTTTAAATTTCAAAAAATCATAGAAAATTCATTTTTATTTCAAAAAATCTAAAAAATATATGAAAAATATTTTTGATTATGACAAATATTTAATTGTGACAAATATTGGTGACCTCATTTTATTTTTGTTTCTGATTTTGTTATTTTTTTATCATTTTTGGTTTATTTTACTTATTTCTTTTAATTTTAAAAATAGTTTCTGACTTTAAAAAATTACCAAAAATTTTATAAAAATATTTTAGTCCTTTTCTGATTTTTCTTTGGTCTTACTTTTTATTTCTTGATTAATTTGAACATAGTTGATTTTTCTATTTTATTTATATTTTTTAAAACATTTTAAAAAACCTTTTTAATGTATATATTAAATGCAATATTATTTTGTGATTATTTTCTGGCTGATCTTGGGTTGAATTTTTGATCATGTACTTTATTAACATCATTTGATCCATGGTGTTGAGTCTAACTCCACAAAAATGGATGAATGATTTTAATAATAGTTTGATTTAAATTTAATTCAAAAGTGGTTTGTATATTCTCTCCCACCCCTCTTCATCTCATCCCTTTCTTATTGCACTAAGTGTTATTGGAGCATGATCTCTATATCATGTCTCAAAACAAATGGTGCATAGATTGCTATTGACCGGCCTCAAAATAGGTGTGACTTCTATATAAGTCCACTTACAATTGCTTAACATAGCGCTAAATTTTGTCCCGATTCGAATAAATGATCATTCGTGGGCGAAACCTATGTTTGCAAGCCCAAGTATGTTAATTTTATCTCTTTGATCCATAACCTTTGAGATTCATTGTGTGGAGGCTTTGGTTCTACCAATCCTCTAATGGATCTACAACACTTTTGGTCAACACGGATCACTTAAACATTGTTGATCATTAAATGGTACTTTTGAAGATTCCAAATGGATGATATACTTGACAAAAAGCAAATGCAACTTGTTGTGTGGAGGCTTTGGTTCTACCAATCCTCTAATGAGTTCCAAATGCAAGTTTCAAGATGGTCATCCAACTAACCACTAATTATTAAATTGTTTTTACTTTATGTCCCTTTTTATTTTTTATGCTTTATGTACCATTTACTGTAAGCATTACATTTCATGTTATTTTTTTTTATTTTTTTTTGCTCACTTGAGCCTTTTAATTTCTCTTCTAAGATACCTAATAATCAATATGAACCATAAAAAATATTAATGATACTTGGACTATTTGGTTACTATCCTTGGCATTATGGAGTATTGGACTTCTTGGACTTAGGATTAGAAACTTTGGCCTATGTTGAAGACCTTGTGACCTTAATTGATATTTTGTCTGAAGTTCTTGAGGTTTACCTCAAGACATTGGGTTGTTTGTTTGTTTTGTGTGCAGGTTATTGTGATTACATTCTTTGTTTGTAGTCTGGAATTCACCTCTATACAGTCGTTACTCTGCCCAATTGTTTGTGAAGACATAATACATTTGAAGTTTGGTTCTCTCAAGAGGTCTAGTATCTCTGCTTGCTTGGTTTCAATCCAAAGAATGGGAATTCTATATTGACTAATAATGTCAAGTATTGGCTTCTTGTTGGTTAGATGGTTCTTATCCCTAGCTTTTACCTTATTCTTTAAGATAGTCCCTTCTTCTCCTCCCATCTTCTTTAATTTCAAAAATCCTCTCCCTCCTTTTGAAAACTCTTCTTATTTCTAAACTTGAACCACTTTCATAATAAACTTGGACTTAGGTCCATGCATTTTCAAAACCATTTCATAAATAAACTTCAATCAACTTAATAATACCTTGACATTTTTTTATGGGAAGACTAAAAGTCAATCAATCTCATTTAAAACCATTTTTGCCACTTTGGCCTTTACTTTAAAATTTTCTCAAAAGATTCGACTCTTGTCAATCCTTGTAGTGATGCAAACAACTATACTTCTACAATATGTAGTGAAGTGATATATTTTCCACTTGGGTGTTGAGTGAGGCATTGTTGATTTTAAAATACAAGCCATATCCTCCACTTTGAGATGATGCAAACTCTCATTTCTCATGATTGTGGATAGTAAGTATGTTTTTCCACACGGACAATGACGATGATGTCTTATCTCATGAAATTAACCAACACACTTATGTTTTAAAATTTTTAAAGGTGAACTACGTGTACCCTGTTCCCCCATTGCACGAAAGATGGTTCGTAGGCACTAAAGGTTTGCAACCGCGGCGGGTGAAAAAATCATAAAAAATATTTCTTTTCTCACCTCCACCATCCATTTTTATACAACATTTTATAGCCAAAATATACAAATTTCACAAAGAGGTTCCTGCGGAGTACCGTAGATGTTTAGGGTTCTAATACATTCCCTTTGCATAACCAACCCCCTTACCTTGAATCTTTCCCCATCTTTTTTGGGTTACTCGCTCTTTTCCCATTACCTTGATCTGTATAAGTCTAGTCAATCCAATGGCTTAGTCTTAAACATTTCTATCACTGCAGTTGATAAAAGAGGCAACCAGAGAAGATGACCGGAGCTAGGGCTCCAACGTCTCTCTGCTTCAGGTATCTTTTGTATATTATATATGTTTTGTTTCATTTAAGTTAATGGATGCATCACCTCCGCAGTGGTTGAAGAGCGTGTGATAAGGTCTTAGTATGCCTAGGCGTGGGTTCAATCCCAGCCTTTTAGCATTTTAATATTTTTCTGATTTATTTGTCTTACAAGGTACATAACACGCTTGATTCCCTTCTCCAACATAGGCACGCTCTTGGCTTGGTGGTGAGCATACTGGATGGAATTTATGAGGGTGTGGGTTCAACACCCACCCCTATCAATTGGTTTATTTTTTTACTCTTCCTCCTAAAACCTTTTATACAAAACCTTTACAAATAAATATTTTTAATTTAATAAACCCTAATTTAGTTTTATTTTAATTTAACCCTAATTAGTTTTTAGGTCTTTATTTGATAAATCCATTTAGTTTTTAGGTTTCTCACTAATTAATTTCCTTTTAATTAAAATTGATTTAGGTTTTTTTAATCAATTTCCTTTTTTAATTAATCAAAATTAATTAGGTTATTAGGTTAATCATCAAACTTTTCTATCAAACAATCACAAGACGATTTCCTTTTCCTTCTCCTTTTACTTTCGCGTATTTTATTACTTTCGTGTTTATTCCTAATTATGTATTTGTTTATGGTTTGTAATAGTTTAATAAGGGTTTTTCTATTTCCCTTTGTTTTATTATTTGTACCCCCATTCCCAAATCCTTGTAATAGCGTAGGATTTTACTTTTCTGCACTTATATTTTTATGCCTTGTATATAACTGTTAGATGTATGCTAATAGGGTTTGTATGGCAAGATTAAAAACAATCATAGAAAACCCTAATTTCAAGATAAATAAATTGGAAACAAATCACTCTTCACACTTGCACCTCTAGGGTGACCTCACTTGTTTTCTTTAGAAACGCAGTCATGTCCCTCTAATGTAGGGATGCTTTAGCATTATCCGTCGATTAAGAAGATTGTAGTTCCTCGAGGACCCTTTCAAATGCTTCCTTTGGTAAACGATCTAGTCCCTTATTATAAAATTACTAAAGCACCCCTATGAGTTGTCTTTATGACTGTATGATGACCCGCGCCTGTCCCTTCACATCCAATGATTGGGCTACCTACCAATTAATGGTACGGACAGGACTATCTAAGGGAGGAGGAAAATAATACGAAAGACCTTAAGTAGGTAGACAATCACATTTTTAAAAAAAAAAAACATTTCTCACATTCACACTTTCAAAATATTTTCAAATAAATACTTTGTACACATTCTTAACCAATACAAGAATCATTACAAAGTTGCCTGACTATTGGCGTTTTCAAAATATTTTTAAACGCATACACAAAGCATTTTCAAAACAAAGTGAGCTAGCGATTAAGATCCTATAGATAACTATGGATGAAAAAGGTGCTAACACCTTCCCTTTTCATAACCTACCCCCCGAACTCAATAAATCTCAAAGGTCTTTCCTTTTTTTTCACCCTTTCCTTTATTGGATAAAAGAAAAGTCGGTGGCGACTCTTGCTATCTGTAACATTTGTGATCAAACGCAAAACCAAGTAATTCTCCCAGCGTATTACAGAATTAGCGACTCTGCTGGGGAATTCTAAAAGTGGGGTTACCTTTAGAGTTAGATCATTTTTAAATGCTTTTCTTGTTTGTCTTGTATGTTTTACATTTAAGGGTTGCTCAGGTTTATTTTCTTGCAAATATCCTACACCTGGATTTGGGGGAATTTTAGGTAAGTCGCAATAGATCATGGAAACTATACGGCGTATACCGATATAGTTGAAGTGATGGCTACGTTAGTGCGACTAATTGGTTTATACTGGTGTCCCTCGAGTCAGTCGGGGAGAATACTAGGTTTTCGCGTGGTGTCACAAGCACTAACTGACCTTTAGAATCTTAATTGACCCAACTTAGCCATTAGAAGGTAGTGAGATAGTCGGCTTTGGTGCAGTCTGAAATTGGTTGATACTCATGCTACGCTCATTGAGATTCGACTCTCGGGTTTTATTTGGTGGCAACTCAGTTGTCGTGCTTGACAAAACTTGTGGGAAAAATCAGTGATATTGAGATCCCTAGAACCCAGTTACTTCTTTAGTACAGGTTGAGCCAACTAAACTTCAAGAGGGTACTTACCTCCAAACCCCATGCAAGCCTTAAACCTAAGGCCTTTGTTATCTTTTCTTGTGTTTTATTATTTATTTAAACATGACACCATAACATCATATCATGACTAACCATTTCAAGGATCTAGGGGATTTATCTTTGTTCTGTGTTGCACGATCATGGCTTCTAGTCGTAGGAATACCATCTGAATCAACTTCATAAGGATACCTTCAAGCTTGAGGAATTAATCTCAAAGGTTAATGATAATTCTCAATTCGCCAAGAGACATGGTCATCTAATTAGTTTGGTTACTACTGGTTTCCAAAAATACATGATGAGTGTTCTTTTCCAATTCTTTGATCCCAAACATCACTGTTTTACCTTCCCGGATTATCACTTAGTGCCTACAATGGAAGAATTATCTAAGTTGATTGAAGTGCCTATTCTTGATCAGATACCCTTCACCAGTCTAGAGAAAGTTTCAATACCTGAAGACATTGCAGTAGCCTTACATCTAAAGCAATCGGACATTGTATCTAATTGGGAAACAAGGAATGGAGTCAAGGGTTTTTCTTCTAAATTTTTGATAGAAAAGGCTAATTTTTTTCTAGATGCCATGAATTTCCGTGCTTTTGAGGATATTTTGGCCTTTCTGATTTATGGTTTGGTATTGTTCCCTAATATGGACCAATTCATAGATGTGAATGTCATTAAAATACTTTTCACTCATACTCTGGTACCTACTTTTCTTGGAGATGTCTTGCATTCCCTCCACACTCGTACTATGAAGAAGCGAGGAACTCTTATGTGTTTCATACCTCTACTGTCCATGTGGTTTTTTCTCACCTTCCCCGATCAGTGATGAAGAACGGGCAAGGTTTTAGGTGGTCTCAAAGGTTGATTTCACTCACTCATGCAGATATCCATTGGTGTTCTCGATCTCAGGCAGATGTCACTATTATTGATCATTGTGGGGAATTCCCTAATGTACCACTCCTTGGTATAAGAGGGGGCATCACTTACAACCCTTCTCTAGCTTTGTGTCAGTTTGGTTATGCCCGAAGGGATGGTTCTCATGATATGCTCATCCAGGGTATTGTGTTCGCTATGAGAATGACCCTCAAAATTACCATCAAAGGTTTATACGTGCTTGGGGAATGGTCAACAAGATTGATAGCAAGACTTTAGGACACAAGAATTCCATTCCTCTAGAGTCTTACCTCAGATGGGTGTGATCTCGTGCTGAGAACCTTAAAATGTCATATCCTGCTATCCTACCATTGATTGTAAAGACTGTTATTGAAGGGGATGTTTCTCATACCATTCTTCATCCTGATATGCCTATTAACTTCAAAGAGCTACAGAATTCCTGGATTCAGCTCAAGGAAGAAAGAGATACCTTCAAGGCTCAGTTCTATGCTAGTGAGAAGAAAGTACTGGAGCTAGCGAAATGACTCCACAAAGAACAAAGCCTTAATGCATATGTCAACAAAAATAGGAAGCATCATGTTGTACCCCAATTTTTGCCCATAAGATTCCCCTATCATATCATGTCAACTTGATCATAACAAGATCACATTAGGGTTGGTTCTTCCTCTTTTTCTATCTCCTATCTTTAAGATTGCTCTTGAGGAATTTCCAAGCACCTTGGTTGTGTATTTTGTACATGTGTTGTTGACTAACTTCTAATCAAAATACAAAACATATTTGTGTGTTTTGTAGGTACCGAGTCGAAGCATTTGACAAATAAGGATTTCTACCTTCAAAAATCAAAAAATTTAGTACGTGTCGACATATACATGTTATGTATCGACTCATGCAAAATTGATGGATTCTATATTATGTCGAAAGGCAGCTTATATCAATCCATAAAGGCTTGTGTCAAACTCATGAAAGTTGATTGATTATGTATTGTGGCAAAAGACAGCATGCATCGACCGATAAAGGTAAGTATCGACTCATCATGTTGTGTATAACTAGCATGTGTCGACACATGCATGTTATGTATCGACTCGTCCTGTTTGTATAACTAGCATGTGTCAACACATACGTGCTATGTGTCGACTCATGCAAATTGTTTAATTCTGTAATGTGTCGAATAACAACATGCATCGACCCATAAAGGCATGTATCGACTCATCCTATGTTATACAACTAGGATATGTCGATGCATACGACTCATGTGTCGACTCATAGCAACAAAATACACGTGATTTTTGAAAAAATCTAGCAATTTCAAAACTGTCATCTTTTTAGCTCCAATTTTTCTGCATAATTTGAAAATTATATCATTAATTCAATTTTTGGCTCCAAGAATCAATTACCAAATTACCACTAATCCCAATCCTAAACTCTATAAATAGATCCCTCATCTCATTCAAATCACAAGCTTTTGATAGCCAAATTCATCTTGCTAAAAAATCTCTCAATTCTCTCCATCTACCAAATTCACTCAAAGCTCCATTTTCAAAAAGCTAGTAAGCTTTGCATTGAAGCTTACTAATATTTGAGCTAAACCTTCATCCAAACACTTTTTCTTCATCAATTCTCTACATCCAAGCTTTGGTAATTGATTCTTGTGGTTGAATTGAAGCAAATTCTGGAAGTTGTTTGATAATTCTCTAATTCTACCTTTGGTAAGTTGGATCATCATCTTTCACAATGTGATCTCTTGTGGATTTCCGGTTTTGATTCATTGAGCATTATTTTATGATTCCATTAGTGTTATTTTCTCATTATTTGATGGAATTTTCATGCTCAATTAGATCCATGATCATAAGGTGTTTGATGAAAAGTTGGAACAAGAATCTGATCCTTGAGATGTTGTTCTTTGACTGATTTTAACAGGTTGCAATCAATTGTTATAACATTGCAATTGTTTGTCACAGAAAATTGATTTGAAAAAAAAAACTGCATTGATGTAATAGGTTGCTTTCGAAGCACAATCTATTATAACAGTGCCAAAAATACTTTTTCTGCCTTATTTTGGAGCTGCTTCGACTCAAATATTTTTTATGCTCACTCTCTTTGATGGATAATTTGGATTACAATTTTAAATGTCCAATTTGTCTTTAAACTCAATGGACTTTCTGATGTAGATGAAGTTGGATAAATGTTCATCAATTCAAATCTACCTAAGAGTGAATTATTTAATTCATTTTTGGTGCTTTGGATTAATGATATGTTTAGTGCTTTAATCCATCTAGAGGAGTGGTTGAATTTAAAGATGAAAGAATTTTGAAATGGTGATCCAAATTAGCTTATCATTCCCCTCCCTATTCATCTTATCCCTTTCTTTTTTTTAATTGTGCAACATGTTAAGGGATGGTGATCTCTATATCATTTATCCAAACATGAAGTACATAAATTGCTATTGACCGGCCTCAAAATAGGTGCGACTTCTACATAAGTCCACTTACAATTGCTTAACATAGCGCTAAATTTTGTCCCGATTTGAATAAATGATCATTCGTTGCCCAAACTTATGATTGCAAACCCAAGTATGTTAATTTGATCTCTTTGATCCAATAACCTTGAGATTCATCGTGTGGAGGCTTTGGTTCTACCAATCCTCTAATGGATCTACAACACCTTTGGTCAATGTGGATCACTTAAACATTGTTGATCATTACATGTTACTTTTTGAGGATTCCAAAATGGATGATATACTTGACAAAAAGCAAATGCAATTTGTTGTGTGGAGGCTTTGGTTCTACCAATCCTCTAATGAGTTCCAAATGCAAGTTTCAAGATGGTCATCCAACTAACCACTAATTTATAACAATTGACTTTACTTTATACTTTTATTTTTTATGCTTTATGTACCATTTAATTTGAGCATTTACATTTCATGCCTTTTTTTTGCTCACTTGAGCATTTACTTTTATGTCATTTTTATTTATTTATTTTTTATTTATTTATTTTTTTGCTCACTTGAGTTTTTCTTTTCCTTTTAAATATACCTAATAATCAACATGAACCATAAAAATCTCTAATGATACTTGGACTATTTGGTTACTATCCTTGGCATTATGGAGTATTGGAATTCTTGGACTTAGGATTAGAGACTTTGGCCTATCTTGGAGACTTTATGATGTTACTTGATATTTTGTCTAGAGTTATTGAGGTTTACCTCAAGACATTGGGTTGTTTGTTTGTTTTGTGTGCAGGTTATTATGATTACATACTTTGTTTGTAATCTGGAATTCACTCGTATACAGCCGTTACTCTGTCCAATTTTTGCGAAGACTTAATACACTTGAAGTTTGGTTCTCTCAAGAGGTCTAGTATCTTTTCTTGCTTGGTTTCAATCCGAAGAATGGGAATTTTATATTGACTTATAATATTAAGTATTGGCTTCTTGTTGGTTAGATGGTTCTTATCCCTAGCTTTTACTTTATGCTTTAGGATAGTCTCTTCATCTCCTCCCATCTTCTTTAATTTCAAAATCTTCTCCCTCCTTTTAAAAACTCTTCTTATTTCTAAACTTGAAACACTTTCATAATAAACTTGGACTTAGGTCCATGCATTTTCAAAACATTTTCATAAATAAATTTCAATCAATTTAATAATACCTTGACATTTTTGTGAGAAGACTAAAAGTCAATCAATCTCATTTCAAACCATTTTTGCCACTTTGGCTTTTTATTTTAAAAATTTTCTTAAAAGATTAGACTCTTGTCAATCATTGTAGTGATGCAAACAACTATACTTCTACAATATGTAGTAAAGAGAGATATTTTCCACTTGGGTGTTGAGTGAGGCATTGTTGATTTTAAAATCCAAGCCATATCCTCCACTTTGAGATGATGCAAATTCTCCTTTCTCATGATTGTGGGTAGTAAGTATGTTTTCCACACGGACAATGACGATGATGTCTTATCTCATAAAATTAACGAACACACTTGTGTTTCAAATTTTTAAAAGAGGAACTACGTGTACCCTGATCCTCTATTGCATGAAAGTTGGTACGTAGGCACTAAAGGTTCGTAACCGCGGCGGGTGCAAAAATCATAAAAATATTTCTTTTCTCACCTCCACCATCCATTTTACATATAACACATTTTTATAGCCAAAATATACAGATTTTTTAAAGAGGTTCCCACGGAGTACCTTAGATGTTTAGGGTGCTAATATCTTCCCTTTGCATAACCAACCCCCTTACCTTGAATCTTTCCCCTTTTTTTTGGGTTATTCGCTCTTTTCCCATTCCTTTGGAAACAATAAAGCGCGGTGGCGATTTTGATTTTGATTTGTATAAAGTCTAGTCAATCCAATGGCTTAGTCTTGAACATTTCTACCGCTACATAAAAATGGCGACTTCACTGGGGAAAGATTGACCTCTTGCTGGTCCATCTTTAAGTGGGTTGAGCCTATCTTTGTTTATATCTATATATGTGCTATTGTTGTTTATGTGTTATATTCTGTATATATGTTTGTCTGGATTTTCCTGGTTTACAGGGTGCTTGGTGATTACTCATAAGTCCTATACCCGGACTTGGGCAAACTTTAAGATAGGACGGGCGGTATAGTCATGTTAACTTTGAGGGAGTAATCCCAAAAAAAGGAGGCATGAGATCCCCCACTCAGTGGAGGCCCCTTTGACTGTAGTGTCATTTACTGAGTAATTGGGAAGACGTACTGCTTTCGACCTGGGAGCCTGCTGAAGCTGAGGACCGTAGATTACCTAACCCATCTTGGCCTTTTAGGTGTAGTGCGGAAGCTATGACGGAGTAATCTGGAAATAGTTAATCGGGAAGTTGGTAATATCCGAAGGAAGGATGTAGACTCTAGGAACCTCTTAGAACCTTGTTCGGTAGGTGATAACTTTTTAGACCAATACCTTATGGGTAGTACCTTCGACCTCATGCTTGTGACGTTGAACCTATGAACCCTATATGTGTGATCTTGTGTGTGATTGTTGCATCATGCATCCATGCACTCATAAGCATCTTTTGAAGAAAACAATATTTCAAGGGATTTAAAGGTTGACTATTTGTGAATATCTCAGGTACTTTTAAACCATGGATTCTGGAAAGAGAAAGACCGGGAAATACAATTTCAAGGATCCTAAGATAGATGATTTGATCATTCTAATTCCCGAGACCGAGTGTTCTGCAGACTTTCGGCAGAAGTATGGATCCATTATTCCTCTCATGAAGCTGAAGATGAAGGAGGGTATTCTCTCAACTTTGGTCCAGTTCTATGATCCAGTGTATCACTGCTTTACTTTTCCCGATTATCAGTTGATGCCAACACTGGAAGAGTATTCCTATCTATTGGATTTACATGTTACCGATTGTGTTCCTTTTACTGGTTTGGAGGGTGAGCCAAAACCACATGAGATTTCTGCTTTGATTCATCTGGGGAAGTCTGAGGTGGAAGCCCATATGACTACCAAAGGAGGGATTAGAGGATTACCAGCTCAGTTCTTATTGGAGAAAGCTCGTTACTTTGCCAGGATGAAGAGTACAAATTCTTTTGAGGCCATCTTTGTTTTACTCGCCTATGGATTGTTCTTTTTTCCTAATGTGGACAAGTTTGTCGACATTAACGTTATCAGGATTTTCATGATTGGAAACCCGGTTCCTACACTGTTGGGTGATGCTTATTACTCTGTTCATCTTCGGAGTTCCTATCTTGGGGGAATGATTATCTGTTTCACGCCTTTGTTGTACCGGTGGTTTATCTCTCATATGCCTCAGTCTGATGGTTTTTAGGATGTCAAGAAGGAAGGAAACCCGTTGGGCTCCTAAGATCATGGCACTTACTCACTCGGATATTGATTGGTATCATCGAGCTTACCAGGATGTGGAGATTATTGACAGTTGTGGTAGTTTCCCCAATGTGCCTCTTCTTGGTACAAAGGGAGGAATTAACTATAACCTTGTTCTTGCACGGCGACAGCTTGGTTACCCGATGAGGGATAAACCGAATAGTATCCATTTAAGTAGTTTCTTTATGAAGGAAGGAGAAGACCACAGGGAAGCTAGGGAGCAGATTGCGAAGGCCTGGAGTCACATTCATAAGAAGAGTAGGAAGGATTTGGGACCTAGAGGTGCTGTTTCTTTGGAGCCATATCTTCAGTGGGTCCGATCGAGAGCCATTCAGTTGAAGATGTTGTATACTCGGGAGACACCCATGCCTGATTTGTTTGTGAAGACCACTCCTCCCTTATTAGATGGTCTAGAGGAGCTGCAGCTTGCTTTGGTTAGGATACAACAGGAAAGGGATGCTTGGAAGAATAAGTTCCAGACTTTAGAGAGTTCCTACAGAGCATACCTGAAGGAGAAAGACGATTTGATCGAGATCCTTGAGAGTCGAGCGGTGGAGTCTATGGAGAGGCAATAGGATTTATTTTCTCCTAAGCCTCACACAGGTGTTGATCACTTACTTCCTGCTTCATATGATTGGAGGGAGGTTGCCATCAGACATGTGGAAGAAAACCTGAGATTGAGGGCTCAGATTTCCAGGCTCACAGGGAAGCGCCAGCATACAGATTGATCTCCATTAGTTCCTCTTCTCAGGATTTTAGATTGTATTTTCATCTTGAACTTGGGATCATTGAAACTTGTAATCCATTTTGAAGTGATTATAATAAAAAAATTTCAGTATTTCAAATGCGTTATTACTTTGATGTTTGCAATATGTCTATAAACCATAAATCCCTTGAAATATTAAATGATAAAGTAAAAATAATCATATGCATTGCATATCATGCATCATATTGCACATATTTCTTGCATATCCAGGTGTCTTACCTAGCTTCTTTACTTCACTCAGCAAGCTGACTCATCACTACAACACTCGGGCTAATTTCAAAAAGAAGATGGATAACTTAGAACAGGAGAATCGCGAGCTGCGCGAAGAAGTTTACGCTTTGAAGGTTGGCTTGGCCAACTTGACTACTCTGATGGAAGCTATGGTGGTTTATCAGAATCAGCTACCGAGTGTTCAACCTCAACCAACAAGGGAAAATGCTGAAGTTCCAACTGTTCCTGTATCCGCTACTCCGGCTGTTGTTCAAAACCGTATGCCTCAGGGTTATCCATGGGGAATTCCATAGAATTTTTCACCTAAAGGTTTCAATCTTGGCACTCAAGATGCTCTGGTGGTTCAAAATGTTGTTACTCATACACCTCCTGTGGTGCATATTGTTCCTGTTGCACCTCATTCGGTGAATTTGGTTCCGTTTGTTAATGAAGATATGTGTCGTCCTTTCCCTCCTTCGAGTGAAGACTTGGGTCTTTATGAAAGAATGGATGATTTCTAAGAGCAGTTTGATAAAATGCAAAGAGAGATGAAGGCTATTAGGGGAAAAGACTTATTTGGGAAGAATGTGAATGAGATGTGTTTGGTCCCGAATGTTAAAGTGCCTGCTAAGTTCAAGGTCCCGGAATTCGAGATGTACAAGGGCAACACTTGCCCTCGTGCTCATTTGGTGATGTATGTAAGAAGAATGTATACCCACATTGATGATCAGCATCTGCTGATTCACTTTTTCCAGGATAGTCTGACCAGCGCAGCGTTGAAATGGTACATGAGTTTAGACAGTGCCAACATCCATACTTTTAATGATTTGAGAGAAGCATTCATTAAACAATAAAAGTACAATATGGACATGGCACCTGACTGTGACCAGCTTAGGGCCATGGTTCAGAAAGACAGAGAATCATTCAAAAAGTATGCACATAGATGGTGCGAAGTGGCTGCACAAGTGATTCCTCCCATGGAGGAGAAGGAAATGACTAAAATTTTTCTGAAGACGCTGGGCGCTTTCTACTATGAAAGAATGGTAGCAAGTGCCCCAAGTGATTTTACAGATATGGTAGGAATGAGTGTCCACCTAGAAGAGGCAGTAAGAGAAGGCCGTTTGACAAAGGGTGAAGGATCTGGAGGTGTGAAGAAGCCAGTTTATGGGTTTACCAAGAAGAAAGAGGGGGATACAAATGTTGTTATGCAAGAGAGAAGGGTAAACACTCCTAGAACTAATTATCATCGTCATCAGCAAGTCGCCTCAGTTATTCCTGTTACGAATGCCGCTCTGACTACCGTTGCTTATCAGAGACCGTCCCAGCAGGGGAATCAAGGGTATAATCAGAGAAGGGAGAACTATGACCCTATTCCCATAAGCTATGCAGAGCTACTACCAGCATTGATTCAGAAGAAGTTGGTCCAGACACGACCACTTCCTGCCATACCATCATCATTGCCTTGGTATTACAAAGCAGACCAGGCGTGTGCTTTTCATCAGGGAGCACCAGGGCATAATATTGAGAATTATTATCGTTTGAGGACTGAGGTGCAAAGGTTGGTGAAGTCTGGAATTTTATCTTTCAAAGACGTGGGACCTAATGTGAAAGACAATCCTCTACCCAAGCACGGGGGAGTGAATGCTGTAAATATGGTGGTCGGTTGTCCAGGCGACTTTTGAATTTTTGACATTAATCTGGTTAGAGGAGATTTGGTGAAGATGCATGCAGACCTCTGTGAATTCAGTTATTATATGCATGACCATGCCGGTTGTGCTATTTGCAGTATAAATATACAGGGTTGTGAGAAGATAAAGGCTGATTTACAGGAGATGATGGATGAAGGTTTAATCCATATAATCAGGCCTAGCGCGGAATATGAAGAGGAAGTGAATATGGTTTCTGGATGTCCGGGTGAATTCAAATTTTTTGATGTGGATAATTTAAATGAGGATATCGTGCAGTTGCATGCTACCTTCTGTCGTACTGCTGGTCAGGTGGAACACCAATATGGATCTTGCATAGTTTGTTGTCGAAACCCCCGAGGATGTTCTATTGTGAGGGAAGGTGTTCAGTTGCTGTTAGACAATGGAACTATCAAGATCACAGGTCAGAGAGATGATTATCACGAGATTGATATGGTTGAAGTTTGTTTGATGGAAGAGGAGTCATAGGAAGAGTATGCCTCCGTAGATGAGTATTTCTCTTCAGACAAAGATTTGTTTGCCGGAAATGACTTTTTGATGGTTGATCGTGTTGAGGAAGGGGTAAATGTCATTGTACCTTATTTTAGTGCACCCTCTCATCTTGAGGTGGAGTACCATAGCAAACCAATTGTTACCCCATTGGTAATTAGTCTGCCAGGTCCTGTTCCCTATGAATCAGATAAGGATGTGCCTTACAAATACAATGCTACAATCTTAGAAGATGGGGTGGAAGTTCCCATCCAGCCAATGCCAGATGTTGGAAATATAGCTGATAATAGCAGGGTGGCCCATAGCGGTCGGGTGTTTGCGCCGGTTATTCGAAGATATGTTGTTGCTGGAAAGAAAATTGCTAAGAACGATGAGCCTAAGAAGGCTACAGGAGAGACTAGTTGAGCTACATTAGAGAAAGAAGTGGATGATATTTTGAAGATAATTAAGATGAGCGACTACAGAATTGTAGATCAGCTATTGCAGACTCCTTCCAAGATATTTATCCTAGATTTATTAATGAATTCCTCTGCTCATAGAGAATCACTGATGAGAGTACTAGACCAAGCTTTTGTGGAGAATGACATGCCATTAGATCAATTTAGCAGCGTAATTGGAAACATTACGTCATGTAACAATTTGAGTTTCTGCGACGATGAGTTACCAGATGAAGGGAGGAATCACAACCTGGCCCTCCACATATCTATGAACTGCAAGAATGATTCGCTGTCCAATGTGCTAATTGATAACGGATCCACGCTGAATGTTATACCGAGGAGTACCCTCATGAAGTTAAATTATCAAGGAGCACCTATGCGCCTGAGTGGCATCATTGTGAAGGCTTTTGATGGGTCGAGGAAATCTGTTATCGATGAAGTGGACTTTCCCATCCATATAGGACCACATTTGTTCTTGATAACTTTCCAAGTCATGGACATTATTCCCACATATAGTTCTTTGCTAGGATGACCATGGATACACGAAGCAGGGGCTGTCACTTCAACTCTGCATCAGAAGTTAAAGTTTGTGTGTGAAGGGAAAGTGGTGATCATAAATGGGGAGCAGGCGTTGTTTATATCCCACCTATCCTCTTTCAGTACTATAGAAGCAGATGAGACTGCTATTGGAACCCAGTTCCAAACCCTATATATTGACAACGTAAGGAAGAATGAGAATTTAGTGGTTTCGCTTAAGGACACGCAGCAGGTTGTGCGCAATGGTCATAATGCAGTTTGGGGACAACTTGTGGATCCACCCGTGAACAAAAACAGAGTTGGTTTAGGTTTCTCTTCGAAGATTGGCAAAGGCGAAAGTTTGAAGTCAAAGTCTTCGGTGAACAGTTATCATGATGTTTTCCGCAACGGAGGCTACATCCATCCAATTGGTTCTGGAATTAATGATGTTGAAGAGGATGAAGCAGAGCAGGAAGTACTGAATTATGTGACGCATGGAGTCCGAGTTTAGAACTGGGTCACCATTGATGTTCCTTCTTGCATACATGTTTCAAAGTAATTTGTTTTGTTAATCTGTTTCTTTCTTTTGAAAAGCTTTCACTCTACCCAAGGTGAAAGTATTGTATGGGCTTATCTGTTTGCTTTGATTTTTAAGATCATTAATAAAAGTTATCTTTGCTTCCAAAAATATGTCTTTATTTTCTGCTTTTTCTTGGGAAATGGTAACCAAATAAAAAACCCTTTTCAAAATAAATAATAATTGAAAATTAATTTGCATGATCACTTGTTATATGTGTCAGTTTCTAAAAGCAATCATAAATCATATGTGCAAATTAATTAAAAAACCCGTTGAATACAATGACCCTGCACCCTCTCCCAACTTTGATTGTCTTGTCTTTGGGGTTGAAGAAGAAGATTATGATGAGATTCCAGAAGAGGTCTCGCGGTTGCTTGAGCACGAGGAGAATACCATTCAGCCATATAAGGAGCCTTTGGAAGTGATTAATTTGGGTTCAGAAGAAGATCCGAAGGAAGTTAAGATTGGAGCATCATTGCATCCTGATGTAAAGAGCGGGTTAATTGAGTTATTGAAAGAGTATGTGGATATTTTTGCTTGGTCTTATCAAGATATGCCTGGTCTAGATACATACATTGTTGAGCATCGTTTGCCGTTGAAGCCAGAGTGTCCGCCAGTTAAACAAAAGTTGAGAAGAACCCACCCAGATATGGCAGTAAAGATCAAAGAGGAGGTCCTAAAGCAGATTAATACTGGTTTTCTTGTGACGTCAGTGTATCCTCAATGGATTGCCAATATTGTCCCAGTATCGAAAAAAGACAGAATAGTCTGCATGTGCGTATATTACAGAGATCTAAATCAAGCTAGTCCAAAATATGATTTTCCATTGCCTCACATTGACATGTTAGTGGACAGCACAACAAAATTCAAGTTATTCTCGTTCATGGGAGGATTTTCCGGGTATAATCAAATAATAATGGCTCTAGAGGACATGGAAAAAACAACGTTTATCACACCCTGGGGAACATTCTGTTACATAGGGATGCCCTTCGGGTTGAAGAACGCTGGTGCAACGTACCAGAGAGCTATGACAACCATATTCCATGATCTGATTCACAAGGAAATTGAAGTATATGTTGATGATATGATTGCAAAATTCCAAACTGAAGAAGGGCATCTAAAAGATTTGTTAAAGTTATTTCAGCGTTTGAGGAAGTATCATCTACGCTTGAATCCAAATAAATGAACCTTCGGAGTTAGATCAGTGAAATTGTTGGGTTTTATTGTTAGCCATAAAGGAATTGAAGTTGACCCTGATAAAGTCAAAGCAATTCAAGAAATTCCCGCACCAAGAACCGAAAAGCAAGTCAGGGGTTTCCTCGGGCGTTTGAATTATATTTCCATATTCATTTCCTACATGACTGTAAAGTGTGAACCGATCTTTAAGTTGTTAAAGAAAGTTCAAGGTTGTGTGTGGACGGATGACTGCCAAAGGGCATTTGAGAGTATTAAAGAGTATCTGCTTGAACCTCATATCTTTCTCCCTCCTGTAGAAGGAAGACCTTCGATTATGTATCTAACAGTGTTAGATAAATCCATGGGTTGTATTCTGGGACAACAGGATGAAACTGGAAAGAAAGAGTTCGCCATTTATTATCTCAGCAAAAAGTTCACTGATTGTGAGTCGCGGTATTCCACGCTAGAAAAAATGTGTTGTGCTTTGGCCTGGGCGGCAAAGCGTTTGAGGCAGTATATGTTAAATCATACTACTTGGTTGATCTCCAAAATGGATCCAATCAAGTATATTTTTAGAAGCCTGCTCTTACTGGGAGAATTTCCCGCTGGCAAATGTTGTTATCGGAATATGATATTGATTACCGCACTCAAAAAGCTATCAAAAGTAGTGTATTGGCATATTACCTTGCTCACCAGCCGGTGGAAGATCATCAATTTGCAGAATATGAATTCCCCGATGAGGATGTGATGTTCCTGAAAGTGAAAGATTGTGATGGACCATTGCCTGAGGAAGGCCCCGACCCTGAATATCGTTGGAGTATGATATTTGATGGAGCTGTGAATACTTATGGTAAAGTAATTGGGGATGTGATCTTCACTCCTCATGGATCACACATTCCTTTTACTGCAAGGTTAACATTTGATTGCACTAATAATATGGCAGAATTGAGGCTTGCATCATGGGTCTTGAGGAAGCTATTGATCTCAGAATCAAAATTCTAGATGTGTATGGTGATTCAGCTTTGGTAATAAATCAGATTAAAGGAGAACGGGATACTCGTCACCCTGGCTTGATCCCTTACAAAGATTATGCTAGAAGATTACTACCCTTCTTCAATAAAGTTGAATTCCATCACATTCCTAGAGATGAAAATCAAATGGCGGATGCTCTGGCAACTCCGGCTTCCATGTACCAAGTGAATACTTGGAATGATATACCCCGTATTACAGTTTGACGGCTGGATAGGCCCGCTCATGTGTTTACGACAGAGGAGGTAGCAGATGAAAAACCTTGGTATTATGATATCCAGCATTTTCTTCAGACTCAGGAATACCTGATTGGTGCGTCGAGGAAAGATAAAAAGACACTGAGAAGATTGGCAGGCAGTTTCTTCCTCAGTGAAAATGTGTTATACAAGAGAAATTATGACATGGTCTTGCTCAGATGCATGGATAGACACGAAGCACACATGTTGATGCATGAGATTCATGAAGGTTCATTTGGCACTCATGCTAATGGACATTCGATGGCTAAAAAGATGCTAAGGGCAGGTTATTATTGGTTGACAATGGAGTCTGATTTTTACAAATTTGCAAAGAAGTGCCACAAATGCCAGGTTTATGCAGACAAGGTCCAGGTGCCTCTGACACTTCTCATTGTGATTTCCTCCCCATAGCCTTTCTCTATGTGGGGTATAGACATGATCGGGATGATAGAACCCAAAGCTTCGAATGGACACTGTTTCATCTTGGTAGCAATTGACTACTTTACCGAATGGGTAGAGGCTGCTTCTTATGCCAATGTTACCAAACAGGTGGTTGTGCGTTTCATCAAAAACAATCTTATATGCCGGTATGGTGTGCCGAGTAGAATCATCACTGATAATGGCTCGAATTTGAACAACAAGATGATGACAGAACTGTGTGAAGAATTCAAGATTTTCCATCACAATTCATCTCCATACAGGCCAAAGATGAATGGGGCTGTTGAAGCTGCTTATAAGAATATCAAGAGAATTATCTAGAAAATGGTTGTTACTTATAAGGATTGGCATGAAATGCTCCCTTTTGCTCTGCATGGATATCAGACATCTGTCCGCACTTCAACAGAAGCAACCCCGTTCTCCCTGGTATATGGAATGGAAGTTGTACTCCCTGTTGAGGTAGAGATTCCCTCATTGCGTGTGATAATGGAAGCCAAGTTGGCAGAGGCTGAATGGGTCCAGAACAGGTTTGACCAATTGAATTTGATTGAAGAGAAGAGAATGACAGCTTTGTGTCATAGGAAGTTATATCAGAAAAGAATGAAGAAAGCATTTGATAAAAAGGTCAAACCTCGTGAATTCATAGAAGGCGACCTCGTGCTCAGGAAGATCATGTCTTTTAACACTGATTCTAGGGGCAAGTGGACTCCCAATTTTGAAGGCCCATATGTTGTCAAGAAAGCCTTCTCTGGTGGTGCATTAATTCTTGAAACTATGGATGGCGAGGAGTTCTCACGTCCCATGAATGTTGACGTAGTCAAGAAATACTTCGCCTAAAGAAATAAAAGAACAGGTCGCTAAGTTGAAAACCCGAAAGGGCGGCTTAGGCAAAAAGGAGCGTCTTGGTAGGCTTAAAACACGAAAGGGCGGTCTAGGCAAAAATTAGAGACATAAACAGAATAAATTTCCCGCTAAGTTGAAAACCCGCAAGGGCAGCTTAGGCAAAAGTTAGGGATTTTTCTTGGCAAGTAACTACGTCAGTCAATACTTGATCGTTGAAGCAACAATCTTCTCGGATCCTCACCATACTTCAACAAAAGTTGTTGCACGGGATTTCAAAAGTAGTTAGGGGGAATGGTGGTCATTGTATCTCCATGTATCTTTTCCATTATATATTACCATTTCCTAAATTTGTAATCATCCATGGAGTCTCGCCATTCGCAGAATACCATTCTATTAATGAAATTCGAGCTTTTGCACAATTCTTTGTGTTCTTATTTTTATTTAGCTTGCAAACACTCCATTTATTACTGATAATAATTTTTAAAACAAAAAGATTAAAAAGCAAAATTGACTTTTCAAAAAAAGGGGAGATTTTCACAATTCAATTTACTTTGGTAATTGTGATGAAACAATGACAACAAAAATGGCGATCCCAGGAATGAACAAACTCCGGTTGTTTTAAGAAGATTTATTTCCTTCGTGAAGTTTTTTTCTCAGGTCATCTTGTTGGTATGTGCGCAATCTTTGTGTCTTTCTCAGATGGTTAAAGATGATACTAGTGGGTGCAAGGTACAGTATTGGGTTTGTGATCCCATTATCCCCAGCTAAGTCTTGGTTCGCTTTTGATTTTGGGTTTGCATGGTCAGAAGCCTTTGTCCCATATTCCCCAGTGATGTTTTCCCTCATATGATAAAGGTTTTATTCCCTTGGTGTGCTAAGATATCGCTCTTTTTGCAGTATTGACGTTAGTGTTGACTTATTGATTTCCCAGGAAGACTATACCAGGGCATCTTTTATTGGAATAGGTTTGTATGATATGAAGACTCAATCCAATATTCTCCAGTGAAGGCCTCGTTTATTTGATAGAATTCCTTTCTCCCCAAAGAAGTTGGTGCAATAATTACTCTCGAAGAACACGTATCTCCGGTTTCCCCAGTGAAGAACGTATCTCCGGTTTCCCTAGTGAAGAATGCATCTTGGTTTCTTCTTGATGATGTGGTTTTGACCTCCCCATTGAAGTCAACATGAAGTCCCCAGTAGATGTCTCGATGATGAGGCATTGTCTCCCTTAGTGAAGTCCGTATGTTTTTCTTCCTTCAAAGTGGGCCTGATTTCCCCAGTGAATGTTTTGACAATTTGGTTTCCATCTATCTTATTCGAGATCAATTTTGCAATATCCAGTAGAAGTGCGAACCGTGAAAACTTTTGTTTCCCCATTGAAGTCTGTGTGCTATTCCCCGGGAAGGCTATCCCAGGGCATCTTTTGTCGAAATAGGTTTTCATGATGTAAAGTTTTCAATCCGCAGTTTTTTCTCCAAGGAGGTAGACTTGAATTCTCCAGTGAGGTTTGATTGTCTCGGTGTCAATCTACTTTATTTGAGGCTGGTCTTGCAATCTCCAGTAGGTATGTTGCTTTTGAAAAAATGGTTTCTCCGATGAAACCGGAAGAAAGATGTTTTATCCCGGTATCTGTTTGATTTAGCTACATCTGGATTATGTTTTTCCTCAGTGAAGTTAGGACATGCAATAGGTTTGGTTTCTGCAGTTGCTTTTACCTTTCTTGGATTGATCTTTCTGGTTGAAGTTTAGCCCAATGTTTTTGGTACCTAAGGCAGTTTTGTTTGTTTGTCCTGATTATGTATCCTTTTACCAGCATATGCATGATATCACTCATGCATTCATATATGTATCATGCATTGCTACAAATCATGTTTATTGACATTGTGTTCTAACCTTCCTGCAGCGCTCCTTGCTTATGTGGATTTGGTTTTCCCTCTTGAGTTTATTTCTCAAAGGATGTATCTTTGTTGGCCGTCTTGCTCCAGTTTGTTTCTAATTGGATTCGTGGTTGCATGACGATATTATTTACTTTAGATTTCTGAGAACTTTGAGTTTTGGTTTGTGCATTTATTTTGCACGAGAAGACTTTATCTCCTCAGCATGAATAACGTGGCATTTCCCTATGAAGTCATATCTCTTTTCCCAGGAAGCCATATCTCTTTCCCCAGGAAGCCATATCTCTTTCCCCAGGAATCCATATCTCTTTCCCTAGGAAGCCATATCTCTTTCCCCAGGAAGTCATATTTCTTTCCCCAGGAAGCCATATTTCTATCCCCAGAAAGTCATTTCTCTTTTCAATTCCCCTTGACAATAAGTGGAAGTCTCTTTATTTGAGATAAGCTTACATATTACCCTTTCCAGGCAGAGTGCTTTGGTTAAAGAAGAAGTTAAGACCCGTGTTAGGTGAAACACCATAATTTTGGGGAAAACTTGATATATTCTCTTCTACCTTCAGTGAATGTTGGTAGTACATCGGCATTGAACGTCGGTGTTTGTTATCTTTTTGCTATCATCAGTAAACGGTGATAGTTCATTGTCAGTGAACGGTGGTGGTATGATATTCAAATCCACCTTCAGTGAACATTGGTAGTACATCGGCAGTGAACGTCGGTGTTTCTTATCTTTTTGCTATCATCAGTGAACGGCGGTGGTATGATATTTTCAAATCTACCTTCAGTGAACGTTGGTAGTACATCGGCAGTGAACGTCGGTTTTGTTATCTTTTTGCTATCATCAGTGAACGTTGATAGTTTATCGTCAGTGAACGGTGGTGGTATGATATTTTCATATCTACCTTCAGTGAACGTTGGTAGTACATAGGCAGTGAATGTCGGTGTTTCTTATCTTTTTGCTATCATCAGTGAATGTTGATAGTTCATCATCAGCGAACGGCAGTGGTATGATATATTCAAATCTACCTTCAGTGAACGTTGGTAGTACATTGGCAGTGAACGTCGGTGCTTGTTATCTTTTTGCTATCATCAGTGAACGTTGATAGTTTATCGTCAGTGAACGGCGGTGGTATGATATTTTCAAATCTACCTTCAGTGAATGTTGGTAGTACATCGGCAGTGAACGTTGGTGTTTGTTATCTTTTTGCTATCATCAGTGAACATTGATAGTTCATCGTTAATAAACGGGGATGGTACGATATTTTCAAATCTACCTTCAGTAAACGTTGGTAGTACATCGGCAGTGAACGTCGGTGTTTCTTATCTTTTTGCTATCTTCAGTGAACGTTGATAGTTCATCGTCAGTCAACGGCGGTGACATGATATTTTATCTCTACCTTCAGTGAACGTTGGTAGGCATCGAAAGTGAACATCGATGCTTGTTATCCTCCTCTCTGATTCAATTCTTTTGGTCCACCAGTGATTTATTTTCCTGGTAGGGTTGCTCCTTTGTTTCTTCATTTTTGTGGCATCCCCAGTGATACTTTGTGTCTCTTTTGTTCTGTTCATATGGATTCATAATCATAAGCATTGCATGGCATCTTAGAGACAAAAATAGGGCTTGTTTTATATTTAAGTACCTTCAATCGCATCGACACGAAGATTTTTTACCTTCTTATCTCCGGATAGAAGACACTTAAATAAAGGCAGCTGTTGTACCCCAAGTTTTGCCCCTAAGATTCCCCTATCATATCATGTCAACTTGATCATAACAAGATCATATTAGGGTTGGTTCTTCCTCTTTTTCTATCTCCTATCTTTAAGATTGCTCTTGAGGAATTTCCAAGCACATTGGTTGTGTATTTTGTACATGTGTTGTTGAATAACTTCTAATCAAAATACAAAAAATATTTGTCTTTGTCTTTGCATATTTGCGTTTTGTAGGTACCAAGTCGAAGCATCTGACAAATAAGGATTTCTGCCTTCAAAAATCAAAAAATTTAGTATGTGTCGACACATACATGTTATGTATCGACTCATGCAAAATTGATGGATTCTATATTGTGTCGAAAGGCAGCTTGTATCAATCCATAAAGGCTTGTGTCGAACTCATGAAAGTTGATTGATTATGTATTGTGGAAAAAGACAGCATGCATCGACCCATAAAGGTATGTATCGACTCATCCTATTGTGTATAACTAGCATGTGTCGACACATGCATGTTATGTATCGACTCATCCTGTTTGTATAACTAGCATGTGTCGACACATACGTACTATGTGTCGACTCATGCAGATTGTTTGATTCTGTAATGTGTTGAATAGCAGCATGCATTGACCCATAAAGGCATGTATCGACTCATCCTGTGTTATACAACTAGGATGTGTCGATGCATACGACTCATGTGTCGACTCATAGCAGCAAAATACACGTGATTTTTGAAAAAAGCCAGCAATTTCAAAACTGTCATCTTTTTGGCTCCAATTTTTCTGCATAATTTGAAAATTATATCATTAATTCAATTTTTGGCTCCAAGAATCAATTACCAAATTACCACTAATCCCAATCCTTAACAATATAAATAGAGCCCTCATCTCATTCAAATCACAGGCTTTTGATAGCCAAACTCATCTTGTTAAAAAATCTCTCAATTCTCTCCATCTACCAAATTCACTCAAAGCTCCATTTTCAAAAAGTTAGTAAGCTTTGCATTGAAGCTTACTAATATTTGAGCTAAACCTTCATCCAAACACTTTTTCTTTATCAATTCTCTACATCCAAGCTTTGGTAATTGATTCTTGTGGTTGAATTGAAGCAAATTCTGGAAGTTGTTTGATAATTCTCTAATTCTACCTTTGGTAAGTTGGATCATCATCTTTCACAATGTGATCTCTTGTGGATTTCTGGTTTTGATTCATTGAGCACTATTTTATGATTCCATTAGTGCTATTTTATCATAATTTTATGGAATTTTCATGCTCAATTGGATCCATGATCATAAGGTGTTTGATGAAAAGTTGGAACAAGAATCTGATCCTTGAGATGCTATTTTTCGACTGATTTTAACAGGTTGCAATCAATTGTTGTAACATTGCAATTGTTTGTCACAGAAAATTGATTTGAAAAAAAAACTGCACTGATGTAATAGGTTTTTGTCGAAGCAAAATCGATTATAACAGTGCCAAAAATACTTTTTCTGCCTTATTTTGGAGCTGCTTCGACTCAAATATTTTTTTTGCTCACTCTCTTTGATGGATAATTTGGATTACAATTTTAAATGTACAATTTGTCTTTAAACTCAATGGACTTTGTGATGTAGATGAAGTTGGATAAATGTTCATCAATTCAAATCTACCTAAGAGTGAATTATTTAATTCATTTTTGGTGCTTTGGATTAATGATATGTTTAGTGCTTTAATCCATCTAGAGGAGTGGTTGAATTTAAAGATGAAAGAATTTTGAAATGGTGATCCAAATTAGCTTATCATTCCGCTCCCTCTTCATCTTATCCCTTTCCTTTTTTTAATTGTGCTACATGTTAAGGGATGGTGATCTCTATATCATTTATCCAAACATGTAGTACATAAATTGCTATTGACCGGCCTCAAAATAGGTGCGACTTCTACATAAGTCCACTTACGATTGCTTAACATAGCGCTAAATTTTGTCCCTATTCGAATAAATGATCATTCGTGGCCCAAACTTATGATTGCAAGCCCAAGTATGTTAATTTGATCTCTTTGATCCAATAACCTTGAGATTCATTGTGTGGAGGCTTTGGTTCTACCAATCCTCTAATCGATCTACAACACCTTTGGTCAACGTGGATCACTTAAACATCATTGGTCATTACATGTTACTTTTTGAGGATTCCAAAATGGATGATATACTTGACAAAAAGAAAATGCAACTTGTTGTGTGGAGGCTTTGGTTCTACCAATCCTCTAATGAGTTCCAAATCCAAGTTTCAAGATGGTCATCCAACTAACCACTAATTTGTAACAATTGACTTTACTTTATGCTTTTATTTTTATGCTTTATGTACCATTTAATTTGAGCATTTACATTTCATGCCTTTTTTTTTATTTTGCTCACTTGAGCATTTACTTTTATGATATTTTTTTAAAAATTTTTTTTGCTCACTTGAGCTTTTCTTTTCCTTTTAAAGATACCTAATAATCAACACGAACCATAAAAATCTCTAATGATACTTTGACTATTTGGTTACTATCCTTGGCATTATGGAGTATTGGACTTCTTGGACTTAGGATTAGAGACCTTGGCCTATCTTGGAGACTTTATGATCTTACTTGATATTTTGTCTGGAGTTCTTGAGGTTTACCTCAAGACATTGGGTTATTTCTTTGTTTTATGTGCAGGTTATTGTGATTACATACTTTGTTTGTAATCTGGAATTCACCCGTATACAGCCGTTACTCTGCCCAATTTTTGCGAAGACTTAATACACTTGAAGTTTGGTTCTCTCAAGAGGTCTAGTATCTTTGCTTTCTTGGTTTCAATCCGAAGAACGGGAATTTTATATTGACTCATAATGTCAAGTATTGGGTTCTTGTTGGTTAGATGGTTCTTATCCCTAGCTTTTACTTTATGCTTTAGGATAGTCTCTTCATCTCCTCCCATCTTCTTTAATTTCAAAATCTACTCCCTCCTTTTAAAAACTCTTCTTATTTCTAAACTTGAAACACTTTCATAATAAACTTGGACTTAGGTCCATGCATTTTCAAAACATTTTCATAAATAAATTTCAATCAATTTAATAATACCTTGACATTTTTGTGAGAAGACTAAAATTCAATCAATCTCATTTCAAACCATTTTTGCCACTTTGGCTTTTTATTTTAAAACTTTTCTTAAAAGATTAGACTCTTGTCAATCCTTGTAGTGATGCAAACAACTATACTTCTACAATATGTAGTAAAGAGGGATACTTTCCACTTGGGTGTTGAGTGAGGCATTGTTGATTTTAAAATCCAAGCCATATCCTCCACTTTGAGATGATGCAAATTCTCCTTTCTCATGATTGTGGGTAGTAAGTATGTTTTGCACACGGACAATGACGATGATGTCTTATCTCATAAAATTAACGAACACACTTGTGTTTGAAATTTTTAAAAGAGGAACTACGTGTACCCTGATCCCCTATTGCACGAAAGGTAGTACGTAGGCACTAAAGGTTCGCAACCGCGGGAGTGCAAAAATCATAAAAATATTTCTTTTCTCACCTCCACCATCCATTTTACATATAACACATTTTTATAGCCAAAATATACAGATTTTTCAAAGAGGTTCCTGCGGAGTACCGTAGATTTTTAGGGTGTTAATACCTTCCCTTTGCATAACCAACCCCCTTACCTTGAATCTTTCCCATTTTTTTTGGGTTATTCGCTATTTTCCCATTACTTTGGAAACAATAAAGCGCGGTGAAGATTTTTATTTTGATTTGTATAAAGTCTAGTCAATCCAATGGCTTAGTCTTGAACATTTCTACCGCTACACATCCATGGGAGACTTGAATTAAAAAATTTCTTCTTTGTAACTCTTTTTGTTGAAAGCAATTATAATTTGAGCTTGTTACTAAAATTTCTTTTGTTTCCTTTTTTAAAAAACAAATTTAAATCCCGCAAAGGTCCTTGAGAACATTTCACTTACATTTGCATATCATGCATATCATCACATAACATGTACTTTCTAAGCAGGTTTTCTCATCTTCTTGCTGTTTATTTCAGTAAAAATGGCACTTGAGCAAACTGTGAAAGAACTTCAAGCTCAAAACGCTCAGTTTCAACAAATTTTCTTGGACTTAGTTAAGGGTCAAGACGAGTTGAAGACCCTAATCATAAAGGGGAATAAGAAGAAAACTAAAAAGCCAGCAGTCTTTCTTAATATGGACAGAAGATTCAAGGGTCCGGTCAAAAGGGCTCTAGATTTTGAGGTCCCCCTGAACGAAGATGATAACCAAGAGAAAGATGGCGAGAGTGTGAAAGCTGAAGAGATTAACAACCATGGCTCTGGCCAAGATTCTGATGAAGACTATTCTGCTAAATAGTATCCTCCTGCTAACGACAGATACAAGCAGCTGGAAGATCTACTTAATGTTATAGAAATACAGAAAGTGCATGGGCTGGACTTTGAAGAGTTTGGTCTTATCTCAGGGGTTGCTATCCCTCACAAGTTCAAAGTCCCTACCTTTTCCAAGTATGATGGTGTGTCTTGCCCTAAGCTTCATATGAGATCTTATGCTCGAAAGATTTAACCCCATACTGCTGATAGAAAGTTATGGGTTCACTTATTACAGGAAAGTTTGTCTGGTACACAACTCGAGTGGTTCTATCAGCTGAAGGGAACCAACATTCACACTTGGGAGGATTTGGCTGCTGCTTTTTACAAGCAATATCAATAAAATGCTGACCTTGCACTAACATGTGTGCAATTACAAAATATGTCCATAGGCTCAGATGAAGGGTTCAAAGAATATGCCCAAAAGTGGAGAGATCTAGCAAGAAGAGTACAACCTCCTTTGTCTGATAGGGAGTTGATTGATATGTTCATGGGAACTTTGACAGGGCCATTCTTAAACAATCTGATTGGAAGCTCCTCATCTGGTTTCACTGAGCTGATTCTAACTGGAGAACATCTCGAAAGTGGTATCAAGAGAGGAAAAATTCCAGTGGTTGCATCTTCAAGTACTGTGAAGAAGAAGTTCAGTGGTAAGAAGGAGACCAGTGATGTTTATGACTAGAAGGGACGTTTTAAAAGGGATCACAAACAATCTGTAGGAGTTTTGCTAATCTCTAATCATGCGCCTATTCAACAACAACAACAACAACAACAACAACAACAACAATAGGGAAATCAATATAGGTCAGACGCTCCGAGAATACATTTTACAAAGATCCGTATGACATTATCTCAGGCATTATAACATTTACTAAAAGAGGAGCTGATAACTTTAAGGAATCCTCCTCAAAATTGCAACACCTTCTCTCCTCTCTAAAATCCAAATGTGAAGTGTGCATATCATTCCAACAGTCCTGGGCATGACACCAATAACTGTCGAGCCCTGAAAAACAAGATTCATGATATGATTGACAACAAAGAAATTGAGTTTGATCCTCCAGAGGCCCCGAATGTGATTACTGAACCTATGTCGAAGCATGACAAAGGAATAAGTTCTATTGATAATGTTCTTTATGTTTCTACTGTAGGTGAATTGGTTACTCCCCTCCCAATTATCAAAGAGAATATGTTGCAAGCCAGTTTATTTTCGGGTTGTATTGAAAGATGTTATTGTTGTGCATCACAACCCAATGGCTGCAAGTTACTGAAGGAAGGAATTCAGCGCCTAATGGATAATCACATAATTCTGGTTGAGAAGATTTTGTCTGCTGAGAATCTATTTTAAGACTTATCTGTAATATTTGGCCCTCTTGTCGGGATCACCTCCAAAGGTCCTGTAAGGATTACTAGTAATCCAAAAGCTGCTCCTTTAATCATCACCTCACCTGGACCCATTCCATATTCCTCTGGTAAGGCTATTCCTTGGAACTATGGATCTGACATATACTACCACGGTGTCAAGAAAGAGTTACTGACTACTGAAGATGAAGTTACCGAAGTTGCTAATCCTGACGCTAACAGTATTGTTAGGACTAGTAAGGTTACTAGAAGCGGAAGGGTTTTCTCCCTACAAATATCTCCAAAGCCTATTGTTACACCTATTAAAGTTACCACTACCGAGTCAAATACTGAGACTCGGGGAAAAGAGCAAATAATAGTGCTTTCCCAGACAGAGTCACCTAAGGAAATTGCAGCTGAAGACACCTCTAGGCAAGAGTTGGAAGAGGTACTGAAGATTATCCGTAAAAGCGATTACAAGATTGTTGAATAGCTGGGGAAGACCCCCTCTAAAATCTCCATTTTATCCCTGTTACTGTGTTCTGAATCCCATGCACAAGCTTTAGTGAAATTTTGAAGACTGCCCACGTGCCACAAGAGATTTCCGCCGTTCAATTTGGAAGTTATGTTACTAGCATAACTACTGACAATGGGTTGGGCTTTTCTGATATCGACTTGACTCCTGAGGAAAGAAACCGCAACAAGGCTCTGTATGTCTCCATTGAATGCAATGGCACTACTTCGGCTCATGTTTTGGTTCATATTGGTTCCTCGATAAATATGCTATCGAAGGGCGCTCTTGACAGACTTGATTGTGAGGGGTTGTGCTGAAACCTGGTGATATTGTGGTGAGAGCCTTTGATAGTTCGAAGAGGATGGTGCATGGAGAAGTGGATCTTCCGATCAAGGTAGGTTCGCAAGTCTTCGAATCTACCTTCTATGTGATGGATATCCAGCCAGCACATTCTTGTTTACTCGGACGCCCTTGGATCCATGGTACAGGCGTTGTTACCTCAACCCTACATCAGAAGTTAAAATATCCTGTGAACAGAAAGATTATTACTGTCTGTGGTGAAGAAGAGTATATGGTTATCCACTTGAAATCTTTCCGATATGTAGAGATTCATGGTGAATTCATCAAGACTCCCTGTCAGACTTTTGAAGTCATCCTTCCTGCCTTAACTGAAGACATCTCTGCCATTCCCAAAGTTACCAGGGTTCCGCCCAGAATAGCTTCACTGAAAGATGTTAAAGCTATTGTAGAAGAAGTTGGTCGTACTACTTAGGGTCAGCGTCCTGACATTCCATATAAATCTGACAAATTTGGTTTGTGTTTCACTGCAGAGAGTTGTTCATCGCGCTCGTGCTAGAAGACAACAATTTCGTGCCAGCAACAATAGAGTCAATGATATAGAATATACTGACAATGATTATGATCTTGACGGTTGGATCTTTCCCATCATCGGCAATGGACCCAGCAATTGGAAGACTCAAGACATCATCTGTATCTCCTTTAGTCAAGAGTAATTGCTACTTTCTATTTTTATTACTTTCAAGTTTTGGTTATGTAATTCTTTAAACAAAGACTTTAAGCCTTGTGTCTTACCCGTGGTAAATGATTCATTTGTTAAGGATTATCATTTCATAAACATATTTTCATTTAATGAAGCATTGGACGTTTTGCATTCAAATTTTGAACTCTCTGTCTTTCTTTTACTTTTCATCACTAGCTATGTGTTCTTACACACACCCACACGATAAATTGCAGATCCACATCCACTCTGGATCCCGTTGATAACGAATCTTCTATTGCCACTTATGACTTTGAAAATCCGATCTACCAAGCCGAGGACAAAGGTGAGGAAGATTGTGAAATACCTGGAGAACTTACCAGACTGTTAATACAAGAGGAAAAGGCTATTCAACCACATGAAGAACTAGTTGAAATTGTAAACTTGGGTACTGAAGCAGAAAGAAAAGAAGTCAAGATAGGCGCCAACTTAGAGGACAGTGTCAAGAACAGGTTAATACAGATGTTGCATGAATAAGTTGAGATCTTTGCTTGGTCATACGAAGACATGCCAGGGCTCGATATTGATATTGTGGTTCACCGTCTACCGACGAAAGAGGGTTATTCTCCAATAAAGCATAAAGTTCGTCACATGTGTCCCGAGATGTCAGAAAAGATCAAGGTCGTGGTTATTAAACAATTCAATGTGGGCTTCTTGGAGGTTACCTCATATCCTCAATGGGTTGCAAATGTTGTTCCAGTACCAAATAAAAATGGCAAGGTACATATGTATGAAGACTACAGGGATCTGAACAGGGCGAGCCCCAAAGATGACTTCCCACTTCCATATATTGATGTTTTGGTTGACAACACCGCTTAACACAAGGTATTCTCCTTCATGGACTGTTTCTCGGGTTATAATCAGATTAAAATGGCACCTGAAGACATGGAGGAAACTACCTTTGTCACACAGTGGGGCACTTTCTGCTACAACATTATGCTTGTTGGGTTAAAGAACGTCGGCGTAACATATCAGTGTGCCATGGTAGATTTATTCCATGACATGATCCATCACGAGATAGAGGTCTACATCGACAATATGATAGCCAGATCTTAGACTAAAGAAGAGAATCTTGACCATCTACACAAGTTGTTTGAGAGACTGAAGAAGTACAAGTTAAGGTTGAATCTGAACAAGTGCACCTTTGGGGTGAGATGCGGTAAAATCCTGGGTTTTGTTGTCAGTGGTAAAGGAGTTGAGGTTGATCCTGCCAAAATCAAAGTTATTCAAGAAATGCCTCATCCCCGTATGGAGAAGGAAGTTAGAGGTTTCTTGGGGCGACTGAATTACATTGATCGATTCATTTCTCATTTGACTACTACTTGTGATCCAATCTTCAATCTGCTGAAGAAATATCAGATAGTAAAGTGGAACAACGACTGTCAGACAACCTTTGACGAGATGAAGGAGTACCTAAAAGAACCTCCAATTATGATGCCACCAATTGAAGGAAGACCTCTAATTATGTACCTAACAAAGTTAGAGAACTCAATGGGTGTGTATTGGGCCAACATGATGAGTCTAGTCGAAAAGAGAATACAATATACTACCTTAGCAAAATGTTTACCGACTGTGAAACAAGATACTCACTGCTCGAGAAAACTTGTTGCGCTTTGGCATGGGTTGTTCGTCGACTAAGACAGTATATGTTGACCTATACCACTTTATTAATCTCTAAAACAGATCCCATCAAATACATTTTCGAGAAGCCATCCCTCTCCGAAAGAATAGCCCGATGGAAAATGGTCTTAACAGAATACGACATTTAGTACACTACCCATAAGGCAATCAAAGGAAGTGTACTGGAAGACCATTTGTCTCATCAAGCTGTAGACGAATACCAGTCTATGAATTTCTAGTTCCCAGACGAGAACATTATGCTAGTAGTGGACTGTGAAGAACCTGGACCGTATGAAGAACCTGAGCCAAGATCCCGATGGACTATGGTTTTCGACGGAGCTTCTGATGTACTTGGAAATAGAATTGGTGCTATAATCATCTCTCCTCAGGGTTTCCATATGCCTCTTACTATCAGACTTTGCTTTGACTATACCAACAACATGGTTGAATATGAAGTGTGCATCATGGGCATCAGAGCTGAAATGGACCTAAGGATCAAATTCTTGAATGTGTACGGGGACTCATCCCTGGTAATCAGTCAGATTAATGGAGAATGGGATATGAAGTACCCGAATCTTATTCTTTACCGAGAGCATATGCTGACCTTAATTCCAAATTTCGAGGAGATCACTTTTTAGCATATCCCAAGAGAAGAGAATCAGTTGGCATACACATTAGCTACAATGTCATCTATGTTCAAAGCCAGATGGGATAACGAGGCTCCCAAAATTACCATTGAAAGATTAGACGAACCGGCACACTGCTACAAAGTTGACATTGACGGAGTAGAAGAGAAGCCTTGGTTTCATTAATTAAAAAGATACCTCGATGCTCAAGATTATCCTGAAGGAGAATCTATCAACAACAAGAAATTCCTATGGAGGTTCTCTTCCAAGTTCTTCCTGAGCAACAGAATTTTGTACAAGTGCAATCACGATTCAACTCTGCTTCGTTGTATGGACAAGAAGGAGTCGGAGAGGATTATAGGAGATATGCACAAAGTATCTTTGGCACTCATTCTAGTGGGTATACCATGTCTAAGAAGATTTTGAGAGCAGGTTACTATTGGTCGACTATGGAAACCGATTGTCGCCACCACTCAAGGACTTGTCATAAATGCCAGATCTATGCCGATAAAGTACATGTGCCTCCAGTACCTATGAATGTCTTGACTGATCCTTGGTCGTTCGTAATATGGGGCATTGATGTGATTGGAGAGATCAAGCCTACAGCTTCCAACGGACACCGCTTCATCCTCGTCATCATTGATTATTTCATGAAGTGGGTTGAAGCATCCTCATTTGCCTCCGTTACCAAGAACATTGTTGCTCGGTTCATTAAGCATAACCTTATATGTCGATATGGCATCCCCAAGAGAATTATCACAGACAATGGTACCAATCTCAACAAAATTATGATCACGGAACTCTGCACGTAGTTCAAGATCAAGCACCACAACTCTTCTCTATATCAACCAAAAATGAATGGCACAATGGAAGCCGCCAATAATAATAATAAGAAGATTGTACAGAAGATGACAGTGACATACAAATATTGGCACGAGATGTTACCATTCTCTTTTCATGGCTATCTCACTTCAGCTCGGATATCAACTAAGGCAACCTCATTCTCTCTAGTCTACAGTATGGAAGTTGTCCTACCTGTCGAAGTTCAAATTCCTTCTCTAAGGATCATGAAAGATGCATATTTGGACGTAGATGAATGGATTAAGACTAGGTTGGACATGTTAAATTTAATTGATGAGAAAAGATTGATAGTTGTCTGCCACAGTCAGATGTATCAGAAACATATGATCAAAGCTTTCAACAAGAAGGTCAAGCATCGGGTATATCAGGATGGTGACTTGGTAATAAAGCGCATTATCCTACCACAAGGTGGTCCCATGGGAAAATGGATAGGATGATTGACAGTTTTCGCACCCTGTAAACGCGGACATAGTCAAAAAATACTACACATGAAAGCGACCCACTAGGTTGACTGGCCTAGGCAAAAATAAGGGCATGTCGGTGAACCAAAAGGGTTCAGGAAAAAATCAGATATATATATATATATATATATATATATATATATATATATATATATATATATATATATATATATATATATATATATATATATATATATATATATATATATATATATATATATATATATATATATATATATATAAAGATTGTACACCCGGCAAGTTGGAAACCTGAAAAGGCGGCTTGGGCAAAAAAGGGTATCCCAATGGACTGAAAACCCGAAAGGGCGGTCCAGGAAAAAGTTAGGGATTAAGGCGTACGACCATGTCCCATTGGATCATCTACTTACAACAAGCTTTGTTACCAATGTCAAGTTCAAACGGTACAGATCAATTCAATCAACTTATTTGGGTAGTGATGGATGAGATGCTTGAAGACATAGAGGCAATAGTAGGGTTGAAACCCGACGAGATCATTTACACATAGTTATATGTTTTATCATTACTTTGTACTCTTTTCATTGTCAGACGATTTCCTCTTACCAGGATTTCCGTCTATTTGTACAAAATTGCTTGTTTATAGGCGAATTATCAATACAAATACCAGTTCAAAATTAAAATTTTGTTTTACTTTCTCTGTTTCGTTTGCAAAAACGTCCAATGACTAAATTGAATGAACATAAGCATATGAATATGATTACTTTTCACAAATATATGCATTGAAACCGGAAGAAGCATTTACTTAAGACTCTAGGAATTGGGATAATGTTCAGGTCATCCATAAGTCCCTACAGGATTATTCCCACAGAGCCATCTTTGTAAGCTCATTCCCGACAAAGATACATTCCCCGTAAGTCCAATATGCTTTCAAGATAGGAATTGGAGCGTCTTCCAACAGTTAACCTAATCATACTCTCCAACAGATACCCCTAGTGGATAAAGGAGTATGATCTTTTCCCCGGCAATGTCGCCAACCTACGGAGTCCCAATCCTGATCAGAGATTATGTCATCAGCACAGTTCACAGGAATTCTCTTCCCCGACTGAGTCTATTTCTCCAACACTGTAAAATCCCCTACAGAATTCTCCTTCTCCAGTAGGGCTCATTTTCTCAACAGAGTATTCCTCAGCAGATTATTTCTCCTGCAGGGTTTATTTCTCCAGCATGATTTATTTCTCCATTAGGGTTTATTTCTCCAGTTGGGTTTATTTCCCCAACAGGTTTTATTTCCCCAATAGAATACAGTCTCCTCAGCTTGAGTGTATTCCTTTGACTACTACGAATCACCAGAAAAATTCCTCTCTCAAGCAAAAAGGCAGTCCAGGCTGCTATCCCTAGAGAGTTGCCACTGAATTTGAAATCGGACCAGATATCGTTTAGACTTACCTTCCCCAGAAGAGTCGGCATCCATATCAGAAACTCAGTTAGACAACACCTCAGAAGGTTATCCATCTCTTTTATCCCCATCCAGGGTATATAAGAGTTAAATTCTCCAGTAGAATGATGAACGACCAATGTTCTTGAACTCTTCTCCCCAAATAGAAGTCAACATTCCCCAGCAGAGCTTTCCCAAATAGCAAGTGGGGATCCCCAGCAGAGACATTCTAAACAAGATTTAAGAATTACTTTCTTCATCCCCAGTAACAGTCAGGGATTTATTTTCCCAGTTGGAGATGTTATACAAAGCTACCAATACGCTTCAACGACATCTTACATCCATACATCATTTACAAATATCATAGCATATGCATACGAAACACATATACACACTCTCGTTTTACTTAAGAACATCATTACGTAATACATTACATACATCATGACATTGCATCAAGATTAACTCTATCTTTTCAGGTAAAGTTCACAAACAGACAAATATCGCCAGCAATTTTCAAATAGGTCCCAGATTAATTCCCAAAACAAGACGAGGCAATTATCTGGATGACCATACACACATTAACTCCTGAAATAAGACAGGGGAACTATCTGTGGAAAAAATTATAGATCAATTCTCGAAATAGGACGGGGTAACTATCTACGTGAACAGGTCGAAGATTAACTCCCGAAACAGGACGATGAAACTATTTATACGACCAAGCAAAGATTAACTCCCGAAATAGGATGGGGAAACTATCTTTCTATCTTTATGACCAGGTAAAGATCAATTCTTGAAACAAGATGGGACGACTATCTTTATCACCAGGAATTCCCTAAATAGGACGGGTTTACCAACAAAAAAAGATTGTGGATCAATTCCTAAAACAGGACGGGGCGACTATCTACATGACAAACATCTCCCTCACAAACTGAATTCTTACAAGCATCTTTCCTTCAGAGACTAAATCTGACAAGCAGCTACTCAAACACCTTCCTCGGAGGTTCATTCTAGAAATCACTCTTCAGATGAAGTCAAGCGTAAACTCATTCTAATACTCTTTTCAATAGTTACCTTGAATGGCATTTTTAAGACCATTTAAGTGATACAATCAACCAACAGTGCTACTTCTTGCACATGCGAGTGCAAATTTCTAAGCACTTAAGTGTTCAATCATCTTCTACCTTTAGATCACGAATGGCGGACATGCCAATATAACTCCTCAGGTTTAAGAAGATTGAACAGGGTAAACTATTGTACCCCAAAATTTTCCCTCCCCTTTCTTCAAGACATTCTCCTAGTGATCCCAAATGCTCAAAGTTGCTCAAGAATTGATCAGACAAATTCTCCTTCTAGGAAATGGGTTCACAACTAGGGTTTCATTTTTCATAAGGATGTTTGGGTTTCTAAAGTCTCAAATGGAACTAATGGCCTCTTATATGTCTTCAAGAATGCTCATACCAAGTTTCATGCCTTGCATCACAAGTTTGCTCAGTCAATGGCTCAGATGATTGGAAAAAATCAACTGTATTGGATAAAAAGTCAATTGTGGTTAACATATAGTGTGACTTCAATATTTTTGGTCAACGTTGACATTTTGAAATCACATCCAAAATTTGAACATGGGTTGATCATGATTTCTTAAGAAAATCCCTCAAATCATCAAAAGTCAAAAGTTGTCAAATTAGGGTTTTCTTAGGAGAAGTCAACTGAACTTTGATCAAGCATAACTTTCACATGCTTCATCGGCTTTTCCCCAACCAAAGCTCATTTTTAAGGAAATTCAATTCTCTACAACTTTGTACCTCTAAGGTCAAGTCCAAAAAATGCTTCATTTGAAAGATATGAGTCAATACATTACAGGTCATTTCAAAAGCCAACAAACAGACACTTTTTGTCAAGGCTACTTACATCAAGATAAAGTCTCCAAATGCAAAAATGATAAAAAGAGAGATTGTAGAGGACATCTTGATATTTCAAAAAAGTCTAAGGTCACATTATAAAGATGAAAATTGAGAGAGTTATGACCAGTGCAAGATTGGAAATTTTGAGCAAATGCATGAAGTTCAAATTGAGAAAACTTGATATTTTGGACTAATGGGCCATTATTTTAAAGTTCAAACATGTATTCACTCCTTATACACCTCATAACTGATTCATACACCCCTGGGGTTTTTTATTTTTATTAATTTAAAGTCAAAATAAAATAATATAAAATCATATCTTCTTACAAAGGCCCAAGTCCACCCTTGGCCTGGCCTAATTCCTCTTTATATACACTCTTCATTCAGACATCAATAAAGAAGAACCCTTACACGAAACTCTTGCCTCAAAAACTTGTCAAAAAAGATCAAAATTTTCCAAGAACCCTAAAATTCAAAACCCTACTTACAAGCCTTTTCACTATAAAACAGCCACTTCATTCATTCCCAACGATCGTAAAGAGTAAGAATGGACCAAATTTGATGGTCCAAAGCTCATGAAATTCCATGCATTCATCTCTGATTCCATAGTTCTCACAAAATTCATATCTTGATTTTTGTTTTATTTTAAGCCATACTAATGTCATTAACATATTTCTGAGATGTGTTTGAACATGTTTGGATCATCATAATGATCCCATGCAGGCCAGGTCGTAAAACACCATGTTTTCACCGATCTGGGTCGTTTTCACCATAGCTCCAAAACCATTGATTTTCAGACTAAAATAATCCTTCCATTGGATTCACATCCCTCGATTTAGGGGGGTAGGGTGCCTTTTGTTTGTTAACGTCTTTGTTTTTTACAGGTTGATAAAAGAGGCAACCGGAGAAGACAGCTGAAGCTAGGGCTCTGGCGTCTCTCCGCTTCAGGAATCGTTTGTATATTATATATGTTTTGTTTCATTTAAGTTAATGGATGTATCACCGCCCCAGCGGTTGAAGTGCGCGCGATACGGTCTTAGTATGCCAAGGCGTGGGTTCGAGCCCAGCCTTTTGGAATTTTAATGTTTTCCTGATTTATTCATCTTGCAAGGTACATAACACGCTGGCTTCCCTTCTCCAACACAGGAACGCGCATGGCTTGGTGGTGAGCATATTGGCTGGAAGTTTTGAGGGCGTGGGTTCAACACCCACCACCCCTATCAATTAGTTTATTTTTTACTCTTCCTCCTAAAACCTTTTTTACAAAACCTTTCCAAATAAACATTTTTAATTTAATAAACCCTAATTTAGTTTTTAGGTTTTTTAATCAATTTCCTTTTTTAATTATTAAAAATTAATTAGGTTTTTAGGTTAATCATCAAAATTTTCTATCAAACAATCATAAGACGATTTCCTTTTCCTTTTACTTTTGCGTTGTTGTACCCCAAAATTTCCTCTCTCATTTTTTATTCAAGATATTATCCTAGGTCTTCTCGAATACTCAATTTGGCTCAGAAGTTTGATCAGACAGATTCTCTTCCTAGGCAGTAAGTCAACGATTAGGGTTTGACATTTATCAAAGAAAATTGATTCTACATGGTTTCAAATGGTCTTCATAGATCTTCATGTCTCCTCAAGGATTTCATGCCGATTTTCGAACCTCGCGTCACAATTTTTCTCAGTTAATGGTCCAGACGTCTGAAAATGACTCCATTAACCCAAAAGCGGACCTTTTGCAAGGCCAAGTTCAAGCGACTGTAACTTCTTCTTTATTAGATATTTTTGAGAAGTTCTTCTTGCGTATGACTCTCCTCGATCTTATCTCCAATTTCTTTTCACAGATCAAGAGCTGATTACATGTAGAAGATCGCCAAATTCGAATGCGTTAGAAGTTACTTCGTGGATTTTGACCTAATCTTAAATAATTGTCGCTTGATTTCTAAGAATGGTGATTTCCTCAAATTACGAGATATTGAGACAATCATTTCTGCATATGGTCATAAGTGATGTTACACACGAGTTTATCTTCAAAGATCAAAAGAAAATTGTGTTGGGAAGACTTTGAAAGTTATTAAATCGTCGCAAGTCATTTGTTTGATTTCAAGTGTTCTTAATCACCATCATTTTTGAAATTTGTTAATTCTATAAGGTTGATGATTACTCTCAAAACATGATTGTTCGGCAATGAAGTTCCATTTTAATCGAGTGTGGTGCGCGAGTTCATTTTGAATACAAATTTGGTTTGGACAAGATTTGAAGATTAAGACTGTCATTTAGATGACCATGGCTTTGGGTTTGAGTTAACCAAGTTAGGATTTAATTCTTAAACATTTATTTTGTTTAGAAATTTGATTAGAGTACAAGGCGCATTGGTTTATTTGATCATTTTGTGATTGCTTGAAGTTCAAGTTACCAAACCAAGATGTTTTATTCAAAGCATTCAATTGAGAATTGCAAAGTTTAAATAAATTCAAGATTGGTACGACAAATTACAAATGTATTCAAGGTCTTGTTTTCATTACACCACAAATGAAATAAATTACACATTTCTTGTTTTGTTTACAAAGAATTACAATGTGTGCTTTGACTACAAAAAGAGAAATTTTATTTTGTTTCTTCAAGTCTCCATTTCTTCATCTTCAAGCAATCCTCGCTTGCCATCCACGCCTCATGTTCATGAAACAAAGAAGAGAAAGTTAGCAATTCAAGCAAAGTGATGTGTAAAGAAGAGAAAAAGAATCCATCATTAGGGTTTGTATGTGGAATCATATTTAAAGTTTGTTTTGTTTTAATCATAGTCCATCTTCTCCTATTTTGCAACAAGCAGCAGCAAACTGCTATACAAAACCAGTTGTAATGCAAAACCAGCAAGCAAACAAAACAAAGGCAGGATGCTGCAAAATATAGCAGTAAGTCCAAGGCTGCAAAGCAGCAGCAACACAATAACAAGTCAAAGCTGCCAAGCACAACAAGCTAAGGCAACGTTGTCCAAAACATGCAGTAAATATAGCAGCAGGTCAAACAACAACAAAATATACGAATAGAACAGCAGGCCAATCCTGCAACATAAAGCAACAACACAGTAGAACAAGGCAGCACCAATAGGTAAGAACAAATGAAATGGCAGCTATTCATAAAAAAACAATATGCAAGCTAGCACTAGCTCGTATAAAACTTATATCATCATTTTCCAAAAGCTTTTACAAACCCTTCATAATTTCTTGTGAAATAAGCAAAATTACTTTAATTCATGGAAAGATGAAAAAGGAAAGATGAAAGAGATATCACCTAGGAATACAGCCCATACAACAGTCCAAAAACCTGTAATGTTATGCTGCAAAATTATCCAAAAACATACACCAAATAGGCAACTTAAAACCTGCATCTCAAAAGACCAAGGTCAGCAGACCAAAATTGTTCAACCCTCAATCCCCCCCACTTTTCACCCTTATTCCAATATAATAAGGCCACTATTTCATGGCACAAGGATATATCGGTGAGCCAGCAAAAAAAACAGAATAGCCAAAACCGGAAAAACCAGCAATATAACACAAACCAGAAAAACCAGCAAAGGGAGAGAGATCAAGATAATATAACAGAACCAGCACAAAAACCATAACCAACAAACCAAGAGCCAACAACCAACAAGTGAACAAAAAACCAGCAAATGTAGGAGGATTTTTATCAAGCCATACCAGAAAGAAAAGCTTCAACAGGTAAGATTATTTCCCCTATTCTCACATTTCTCTGTTCGCGTACTTTCGGCACCATTTGTTGCATGATATCTATTGCTACTGCATACGAAAAAAAGAGGAAACTGTGTGAAATAATTGTTGTTGTTGTTGTTAGTGTTTAAACAAAAAAAACAAGCAAAGCGAGTACAAAATCGATAGAACAATAATCATGAACAAATCAAACTGAAACTCAAATTATTCTTTTGTTAGAAGGAGAATCGCAAAATACAGTAAGAGAAAAAACACAGGAATGATAAAAACAGTGTCACTATGTTAACAGAACCTTACCATTTTGATTCAAGCAGATCTAGAAAAACCTAACCACCAATTCACCCCCTTTACGTCTACACATCACAGTAACTCTCGTCTTATAAATACCCAACATCCACCCAACTCCATTCTTTTTCTCCTTGATATCTTCGTTATCTCAATCACCCTCAACCGTAAATCATCCCTTCTTTGTTTCCAATAACCATTGCTATTTCACCTCATTCTCTCTTCTTGTTCATCTTCATCAGCATCTCCAACAACAACCACATCACCCACATCTCCACCAATATAACATCATTCACCCCCATACCCTTTTCTACTATCACACTCTTCACTAGTAGGAGCGACAAACACAGAAAGAGAAAATCAAAATCCAGAAGCAATGTGTTTGTTAGAGCGAATCACCGTAACAAAAATGGTGGAAATAGAGAGAGATTGAGATCGAGAAAATGTTATTTAGAGAGAGTGGTAAAAGGTGACGGTGTTGATGCAGATGGGAGGGCGAGTAATCGTTGATGATGGTGAGGTTTTGTTTGAGCTAGAAAAGAAGGGTGTTTGGAATGGACCAGGGGAAGGTGATAGTGATGTTAGGATTAGAGAGAGAGATTATGATTTGTTTTTTTAATTACTATTAAATTTGGAATATGGATTAAGATAACAAAAACAAATGATGAAATTTTTTCCATATTCCCAAGAACACCAGCCAGCGGCGCGCCCTTCATGTACCTAGGGTTACAACCTTTTCTTTGTTCAAAGCCAACCGGGTCAGCCCATTGGGCTGCTGGCCCAATCCTCCTAGTCGTTTTCCCTTTTTGTTTTAACTAAATCATAACAATAATGAGTAAGCAGAATAGCCCAGTTGGCAGAGCATTGTTTACAACACCAGGAGGTCTCGGGTTCAAGACCCTCTGGGACATTTTTTCATTTTTCTGATTTTTGTTTATTTCATTTTTTCTCTTTTTGTTAAAACCAAAACTTCTTGGGCTTAAGCCTCTCAAGCCCATGCCTCAAAAAACAGTATCAACCCCCCCCCCCCCCCCATTTCAGTTTAACACCACCCTTCCTTTTTGTTTTGTTTGTTACATTTAGTTTTGATTTTATTTGTGTTTACTAATTTAATAAATCATGATTTTGTTAAATAACTTTCTCATTTAGCTTAGTTTTAAATTTTAAGTTAGGAAATCTTTGTAAACATTTTTACTAATTAATTTTTTGTATTTAAGTCTTAATTTGTTTATTTAATTTCTTAGTAACAAAAAACCTAAAAGACAAAATATATGCATTTGATTTAATTTCTTTAGCAAATTAATAGAATAGATTTTTTCTATTTTTCTTTTCAAACAAAAAACAAGATTTTTATTTCCTCATCTTTATTTTGTTAATTAATTTTACTTCATAAACTTGTTGTAATTTCGATTAATTGCTCGATTCGATTTGGTTTGTATTGTTTGCCTATTTGGACATTTAATTGTACCAATCCATCCCCGTTTGTAAATTTGTACCCCCATTCCCAAAAACTCTGTAATAGCGTAGAATTTTAATTTCTGCAATTTACTGTCTTCCTTATATTGTATAGTAATTAGGCGTGCATGGAAAGATTCAAAATCAATCGCTAGATAACCTAATTTCAAAGACAAAATAACTTGAAACGAACACACTTTTTCACACGCGCACCTCTAGGGTAACCTCGCTCGTTGCCTCGGAAATACAGTCATGTCCCTCGAATATGGTATGCTTTAGTAAAGACCCTTCAATAAAAAAAGATCGTAGTCCCTCAATGTCTCTCGATGTTGCCTTCGGTAAAACGATCTAGTCCCTTATGAAAAAATTATAAAGCGTCTCAAAAGTTTCCTTCTATGACTGTACAAACGTCCCGCGCCTGTCCCTTCATATCCAACGATGAGGCTTCTTACCAAATCAATGGTAAGATAGAAACATCTAAAGGAGGAAAAGAACATTTAAGACCTTTCGAGTAGGTAGATTCTCTCTTAGTTGCTCGCTTGCTCACGACAAAAACATTTTTACACCAACTCTTTCAAAAGACAAAATACTTTGTACGCATTCTTAAAGAGACGAGAACCATTACAAAAACATCTTTTCAGAATCACCTTCAAAAAACACACTACACAAACACCTCTTTGAACTTTTTTTTTCAAAACAACACTTTGTATACGTTCTTATAGAGACGAGAACCATTACAAAGACATTTTCAAAATACTTTCAAAACTCACAACACAAAAGCATAACTTTCAAACAAAACAAGTGATCTAGCGAGCAACTAAGAGCCCATGGAAAACTATGGATCAAAGGGGTGCTAACACCTTCCCTTTTCATAACCTACTGCCCGAACTCAAGAAAACATCTCTAAACGTCTTTCCTGTGCTTTTTTACCTTTCCTTTTGGATAAAAGAAAAGTCGGTGGTGACTCTTGTTATCCGCACAATTACAATCAAATGCAAATGACCCGAGTCAGTTCTCCCACCTTATCCCAGAACTGGCGACTCTGCTGGGGAAATTCTTAAAGTGGGTTTACCTTAGGGATAGATCACATTTAATTGCTTTCGTTGTTTGACTTGTATGCTTTACATTATGGTTCTTTGTTTGGGTTTGAATCCTCTACCCGGATTTGGGATACCTTATAGGTAAGTAGCAATACATTGTGGAAACTGTGCGGGGTATACCGACACGGTCGAAGCAATAGCTACGTTAGTGCGACATATTTGTGGGTACCGATAGCCCTTGAGTATTCAAGGAGAATACGGGGCCTCTGAGTGATGTCATGAAGCACTAATGAAATTTTAGAACCTTTACTTGACCAACTTGGCCATTAGGACGTAGTGAGATGACCGACTTTGGTGCAGTTTGAAGTTTGTAGATACTCGATACTACACTCATTGAGGTTTGGTTTTTTAGGATATTTCGGTCGCCATTAAAGAGGCTTGTGCTGAATCAATGACCAAGGAAACAAACCAGTGATATTGAGCTCCTTAGAACCCGGTTACTATTGTTAGGATAGGTTTTAAGCCAACTAAACTTCAAGAGGGTACTTACCTATGAAACTCCATGCAAGCCTAAACCTAAGGACTTGTTTGCTTTGTTTGTGTATATTTACTTGTACATAACATCATGGACATCATAACATAATACTCATATTCACTAACCATTTCAAGGATCTTGGGATTTATCTTTGTTCTGTTTTGTAGGACATGGATTCTATTCGCAGGAAAACCATTCAAGTCAATCTTGTAAGGATCCCTCCACAACTTAAAGAGCTAGCTTCAAAGATTCCTGAAAATTCTCCATTCACCAAAAGACATGGTCACCTACTAAACTTGGTCACCTCTAACACTGATGAAGACATGATGAAGGTTCTTTTTCAGTTCTTTGATCCTTTACACCATTGCTTCACATTTCCCGATTATCAACTTGTGCCAACTTTGGAAGAATTCTCCCGACTCTTGAGGATTCTCATTCTCAATCAACTACCTTTCAATGTTACAGAAAGAGATCCAAAGCCAGAAGAGATTGCTCAAGCTCTACACCTACAACCATCTGATATCACAACTAATTTGGAAACAAGGAGTGGTGTCAAGGGTTTCCTAGCAAAGTTCTTGTTTGAGAAAGCCCAAAACTGTTGGAACTCTTTAGATTTGCAAGCTTTTGAGGAAGTTATGGCTCTCCTCATCTATGGGATGGTTTTGTTTCCAAATCCTGACCAACTCATAGATGTGAACACCGTCAAAATCTTCATGTCTCGTAACCCGGTGCCTACTTTGCTAGGGGACATCCTACATTCCTTTCACAGTCGCACTATGAGGAAAAGAGGTATCCTTATGTGTTGTACTCCTCTTTTGGCAAGATGGTTTATTTCTCATCTTCCCCAATCTGTATTGAAGAACGAGCAAGGTTCAAGGTGGTCACAAAGGTTGATGACGCTCAAAAATTCAGACATCCATTGGTGTTCTTGATCTATAGAGAATGTTATCATCGTCGACCATTATGGAGAGTTCCCTAATGTCCCCTTACTTGGCATTAGGGGAGGTATCACCTGCAACCCCTGCTTAGCTTTAAGACAGTTTGGTTACGCTCGAAGGGATGGCCCACATGAGACGCTCATTCAAATTTTGGTATTTGACTACGAGAACGACGATCAAGGTCATCGCCAGAGATTTATCCGAGCTTGGAGGATGTTGAACAAGGTAAAAAGCAAGACATTGGGGCACAAGAATTCCATCCCTCATGAGCCTTACCTCATTTGGGTACGAGCTCACGCTCAAAGTCTTATGATGCCTTATCCCTCCATTCTCTCGGTAATCATAGAGCCTGTTATGGAAGGAGATGTTCCATACACCATCCTGCATCCTGACATGCCCACCTCTCTTGAAGACTTACAAAGATATTGGATACAGCTCAGGGGGAGCGAGATACTTTCGAGGCCCAATTCTATGCTAGAAAGAAGAAGGTTTTGGAACTCACTAAGCAACTTTATGAGGAGCGGAGCCTGAATGCCTACATCGCACCAAAAAGGATGCGTACAACTTTTTATCTTAGAGTTTTTGTATTCCTGTGTAAGCCTAAAGAGGCATTGATGTACTCAAGCTTTAAATTATTAATATAACGTGTGTTTCCTTTTTGTCTAAAAATAATTTGAATCCCTAAGTTCCTTGAAATCATTGCATGTGCATTTACCATTCACCATAACATAAGTAGGTTTCTTGCAACAAGTTTCCTCATCTTTATACTGTTTATTTCAGTAAGATGGATCTCGAGCAGACAGTGAAGGACCTCTAAGCACAAAATGCTCAGTTTCAACAGATGATCTTAACTCTAGCCAAAGGACAAGAAGAGTTGAAGACCTTGCTGGTTGAAGTGAAAAATAAGAAAACAAAGAAAATAACTGGAGTTCTAAATATGGGAAGAAGATGCCAAGGACAAGCAAGAAGGACCCTAGACTTTGCAACATCATCTGGTGAGAAAGACAATCAAGATGGGAAAGGCAAGGAAGCAGTTGCCCAGCCTGATTCAGAAGAGGAAGAGGAAGAAGAAGATTATTCTGAAGAACAATATCCTTCGGCCAACGACAAGTATAAGCATCTGGAGGAACGATTAAGTGCAATGGAAATTCAAAAAGTGCTTAGACTGGACTTTGAGGAGTTGGTGTTAGTATCCGAGATTGTCATTCCTCGAATATTCAAGGCACCGGTGTTCGCCAAATACGACGGAGTTTCGTGTCTCAAAATGCATCTCTGGTCCTATGTGAGGAAAAAACAGCCTCACACTGCTGACAAGGATTTATGAGTACACTTCTTTCAAGACAGCCTGTCGGGAACTCAACTTGATTGGTTTTATCAGTTAGAAAGAGCCAATGTTCATAATTGGGAAGATCTTGCCGCTGCCTTTTACAAACAATACCAATACAACGGAGACCTTGCTCCCGCCCGTACTCAACTCCAGAGTATGGCCATGGTTTCAAGTGAAGGCTTCAAAGACTATGCTCAAAAATGGAGGGACTTAGCAGGAAGAGTCCAGCCTCCCCTTTCTGAAAGATAGTTAGTAGACATGTTTTAGGCGCCCTGCCTGGTCCTTTCTTTAATCACTTAATTGGGAGTTCCTCGGCAGGTTTTATCGAATTGATATTGACCGGAGAAAGAGTGGAAGCTGGGATAAAGAGTGGGAAGATTCAAAAAGATACATCCTCTGCGGCTGTAAGAAAACCATTTATAGGGAAGAAGAAGGTTGTTGTTGTATATGCTCATAGAAATCAAGATAGAGTTGAATGCCGACCAATGGTGGGGGGATGTCATGACTCCTAAGCCTGCACCTTCTCAGCAAAGAAGCAACCAGCCAAGAACAGAAAGACCAGTCAGACAATTCACCTGAATTAATATGACATTATCTTAAGTATTGCCACATTTGTTAAGATCCAATCTAGTGACTTTGAAAGAAGCTCCAAAGAATCCTAACACAACCTCTCCTGATTATCATCCTAATGCCTGCTGTGCATACCATTCTGATAGTCCCAGCCATGACACTAACAATTGTTGGGCTCTGAAAAACAAGGAACAAAACCTTCTTGAAGCCAAAGAGATTGAATTCGATGCGCCAGAGATTCCCAATATCATCACTGCCACTATGCCCAAGCACGGCCGTGATGTCAATTCCATTGAGGAAGATGTGTTTGTTACTTGGTTGATGAACTTGTGACCCCACTCCTAACTATCAAAAAGAATTTGTTGAATGTCGGTGTATTCTCGGGCTTTGATGAAAGTTGTATTTTCTGTCTATCCACACCAACTGGCTGTCATTTGTTAAAAGCAGGCGTTCAATTCCTAATGGATGACAAGAAGATTTTGTTCGAGAAGACATATATTCCAACCGTTTCTTATAATGATGTTTCCATAGTGACCATTTCCGCCAATTCTTCCAGGGTCTCCACCAAAAGACCCGTTAGAATTACATCAATTCCTAAAGTAGCTTCGTTGATAATTACAATGCCTGGACCAATCTCGTATTCGCCAGACAAAACCGTCCCATGGAATTATGGAGGTGATGTCTACTATCACGGTATCAAGCAAGATTGGCCAGCTGCTGAAAATTCAAGCTCTGAGAAAGTTGACTCCGATATCAGTAACATTGTGGGAACTAGCAAGATAACCCGAAGCGGAAGAGTATTCTCCCCAGAGATTGCTCCTCTGAAAGCTATTCCTGAACCTGTAATTATTCTTGTTGTTATTGCTCCTCCAAAAGCTATCATTAGTCCTACAATCATCTCTGCTAATGTTCCTGTTGACAAAACTACTTCAGTCCTTGTTATCACCCCTACTGACATTCCTACTGACGAGCCGATCGAGACTCGAGGAAAAGTTATCCTGGTTGAGCCTGTCCGGATGAAGGCACAATCAGTGGCTATCCCTGAGGCCTCCCGAAAGGAGATGGAGGAGATTCTAAAGATTATAAAGAGAAGCTATTACAACATAGTCGAACAACTGGGGCAAACTCCATCAAAAATTTCCATGTTGGCTTTATTACTGTGCTCTGAGGCTCATGCCAAAGCCTTGGTGAAATTCCTTAAAACGGCCCATGTACCCCAAGAGACCTTTGTTGATCAGTTTCAAGACTGTGTGGCCAGCTTGACCGCCGATAATGGTTTAGGCTTTTTGGACGTCGATTTAACACCAAGGGGGAGAAAGCATAACGAGGCATTGCATGTCTCAGTCGAATGCAGGGGCACAACTTTGGCTCATGTCTTGGTTGATACTAGTTCGTCTCTGAATGTGTTGCCTAAAAAGGTTCTTGATAGGCTTGACTGTGAAGGATTGACCTTGAAACATAGCAACATAATAGCGAGGGCCTTCGACGGCTCAAAAAGGATGGTGCATGGGGAAGTGGACATCCCCATAAAAGTTGGAACCCAAACATTTGATTCAACTTTTTATGTAATGGATATTCGTCCTTCATATTCCTGCTTATTAGGCCAATCGTGGATTCACAATGTTGGTTATGTTACCTCTATGTTGCATCAAATGTTGAAATATCCAATTCAGGGGAAAATCATCATTGTTCATGGAGAAGAAGAGTATATGGTCAGTCATATAAATTCCTTTAGATATGTGGAATTAGATGGTGAATTTATTGAAACTCCATTCCAACACTTTGAAGAAGTCCCGCAAACTATGGCAGTAACCAAGGTTGTTTCTCAAGTCCCAAAGATTACAAGGCCTCCGATCAAGATGTCATCTTTGAAAGATGCCAAGGCAGTGATTGAAGAAGGTGGGTGCACTATTTGGGGCCAACTCCCAGATATCCAATACAAATCTGATAAATTTGCTTTGGGTTTCACTTTAGGAGCCCAGAAAGTTGTACGTCGTGCTCGTGCCGGAGGACCACCTTTGAAGATCAGCAACCACGAAGTAAACGCATTGGAGGATGATGAAGACAGCTATAACCTGGAGGATTGGATTTTCCCAACTTTCAATGAAGGGCTCAACAACTAGGAAGCTAGAGATTTTGTCCCGATCACTTTTATCCAACAGTAATTTGTCTTTAAATTTTGTCGGACCTGTAATATTAAATAATTCAGACTCTTAAAACCTTGTGTCTTACCCGAGGCACAATGGTCCATTTGTAAGGGTTATTATCTCATTTCCATATGACATCAATGAATCATGGACGTTTTTGCATACAAACTTTGTGCTCATTGTTTTTCTTTTTACATTTTCATTTCTTCCAAAGGCAGTTATACTCTTACAAACACTCACATTCAAAATGCAGATCTACATCCATTCGGGATCCCATGGGTAACGATTCTTCTATGGCCTTTTGTGACTCTGAAAATCTAGTCTACCAAGCCGAAGACGAAGGTGAGGAAGATTGTGAAGTACCAGGGGAACTCTCCAGGTTACTACAACAAAAAGAGAGGACCATACATCCCCACGAAGAACCAGTGGACACAATTAACCTAGGTACCGAAGAAGTCAGGAGAGAAGTCAAGATGGGTGCCAATCTGGAACCCAGTGTTAAAGAGCGTCTGATTCAGTTGCTACATGATTATGTTGAGGTCTTTGCCCGGTTGTACGAAGACATGCCAGGACTGGATGCAGATATCATGGTACATCATCTACCAACGAAAGAAGACTGCCCACCGGTAAAACAAAAGGTATGTCGCATGCGACCAGACATGTCAGAGAAGATCAAGGCAGAATTCATGAAACAATTCAACGTCGGATTCTTGGCCATCACCTCCTATCTGCAATGGGTCGCCAATGTTGTTCCCGTGCCTAAAAAGGACAGAAAGGTATGAATGTGCATGGACTACAGAGATTTGAATAGCGTAAGCCCTAAGGATGATTTCCCACTTCCCCATATTGATATTCTAGTTGACAATACGGCATAGCACAAAGTGTTTTCCTTCATGGACGGTTTCTCAGGCTACAACCAAATCAAAATGGCGCCTGACGACATGGAGAAAACAACCTTTGTCACACAGTGTGGCACATTTTGTTACAAGGTTATGTCGTTCGGGCTGAAGAACGATGGGGAAACCTATCAGCGTGCCAATGTAGGTTTATTTCACGACATGATACATCACAAAATAGAGGTCTATATGGACGACATGATAGCCAGATCTTAAACAGAAGAAGAGCATCTTGGTCATTTGCATAAATTATTTGAGAGGCTAAAGAAATACAAGCTGAGGTTGAACCCAAATAAATGCACGTTTGGAGTGAGGTCCAGTAAACTCTTAGGCTTTGTCGTCAGCGGTAGAGGTATTGAAGTAAATCCTGCCAAGGTGAAAGCAATACAAGAAATGCCTGCTCCTCATACCGAGAAGGAAGTCAGGGGATTTTTGGGAAGGTTAAACTACATTGCCATATTCATTTCTCACCTGACAGCTACTTGTGTACCAATCTTCAAATTACTGAAGAAAGATCAAGTAGTCAAATGGAATGATGAGTGCCAAACTGCCTTCAACAAGATCAAAGAATACTTATAAGAGCCTCATATTTTGATGCCACCAATCGAGGGAAGACCATTGATCATGTATCTAACTGTTTTGGAAAATTTAATGGGGTGTGTGTTGGGGCAGCATGACGAGTCTGGCCGAAAAGAGCATGTTATTTATTACCTGAGCAAAAAGTTTACCAACTGTGAAACCAGATATTCACTGCTCGAGAAAACTTTCTGCGCTCTGGCATGGGCTGCTCGCCAGCTAAGACAGTATATGCTGGCCCATACTACCTTATTGATATCTAAAATGGATCCAATAAAATACATCTTCGAGAAACATGCCCTCTCTAGGAGAATAGCAAGGTGGAAGATGATCCTGACAGAATATGATATCCAGTATACTACCAAAAAAGCAATAAAGGGCAGTGTACTAGCCGATCACCTTGCTCACCAAGCTGTGGAGGACTACCAATCCATGAAGTTTGAATTCCCAGATGAATACATCATGATGGTAAACAACTGTGAAGAATTCAGACCATATGACATACCTGAACAAGGATCCCGATGGACCCTGGTTTTTTATGGTGCATCCAACGCACTCGGCAATGGTATTGGTGTTGTACTTATATCCCCTGAAGGATGGCATACTCCCTTTACTGCAAGACTCTTCTTCAATTGTACAAATATCATGGCAGAATATAAAGCGTGCATTTTTGGTCTCAAAGCTGCCATAGATTTGGGGATCAAATCCTTAAATGTATTCGGAGATTCAGCTTTGGTCATCAGCCAGATCAAAGTGGAATGGGTCACCAAACACCCTAACCTTATTCCCTACAAAGAACATGTGTTGACATTGATCCCATGTTTTGAGAAGATTACCTTCGAGCATTTCTCGCGAGAAGAAAATCAACTAGCGGATGCGCTAGCCACAATGTCATCCATGTTTAAACTCAAATGGGATAACGAGGCTCCCCATATCACCATTTAACGGATGAATCAACCAGCTCACTGTCACGAGATCAATACTAAAGAAGTAGTGGACCATCCTTGGTTCCACGAAGTCAAGAGGTATCTCGAGGCTCAAGAATATCCAGAAGGAGCTTCAGACAATGATAAGAAGTTCTTAAGGAGATTCTCTGCTAGTTCTTCCTTAGTAATGGTGTTCTCAACAAACGCAACCATGACTCTGTATTACTCTAGTGCGTAGACAAGGTTGAAGCAGAAAAGATCATGGCTGATCTACATGAGGGCACTTTTGGCACCCATTCCAGTGGGCATACGATGGCAAATAAAATCCTACGAGAAGGTTACTACTGGTATACCATGAAAGAAGATTGCTATCAACACTCTCGAACTTGTCATAAGTGTCAGATCTATGCTGACAAGGTGCACATATCTCCAGTTCCTCTGAATGTCTTGACGGCTCCTTGGCCCTTTGCTATGTGAGGCATCAATATGATTGGGGAAATCAAGCCAACAGCCTCTAATGGACACCGCTTCATCTTGGTGGCCATTGACTATTTTACAAATGGGTTGAGGCGGCCTCTTTCGCTTTCGTTACCCAGAATGTAATAGCCCGGTTCATTAAACATAATCTCATATGTCGGTATGGTATCCCGGAGAGGATCATCACAGACAATGGTACGAATCTAAACAATATTATGATCACCACCCTGTGTGAGCAATTCAAGATCCGGCATCACAATTCTTCCCCGTACCGGCCAAAGATGAATGGTGATGTCGAAGCCGCAAATAAGAACATCAAAAAGATCATACAGAAAATGACAGTCACATAAAAAGACTGGCATGAGATGCTACCATTCGCTCTCCATGATTATCGTACAACAGCACGCACATCAACTAGGGCAACACCTTACTCTTTAGTATACAGCATGGAAGTTTTCTTTCCTATTAAGGTGCAGATCCCTTCTCTGAGAATCATGAAGGATACGTGTCTGAACGAAGACGATTGGATCCAGACTCGACTTGATCAACTGAACTTAATTGATGAGAAAAGGCTTATTGTTTTCTGTCATGGTCAAATGTATCAAAAACGGATGATCAAGGCTTTCAACAAAAAGGTCAGACGCCAAGTGTATCAAGTCGGGGATTTAGTGATCAAGTGCATCATACTGCCGCAAGGTGATCCTAGGGGCAAATGGACTCCTACATACGAAGGACCATTTGTACTCAAAAGCATATTCTCTGGAGGAGCCATGATCTTAACCACTATGTATGGTGACAGTTGTACCCCAAAATTTTCCCTCTCACTTATCAAGAATTTGTTCACAAGATCTCCTTTGGCTCAAGACTGCACTAGGGTTGATCAGCTCAAGACATCTCCTTAAGCACTGATGACCAAAATTAGGATTTGAGATTGCACAAGGATATTTGAACTTATAATGCCCCATATGACTTTCATGGATCATTATGGATCCTCAAGATTACTCATGTCAAGTTTTAAGCTTTGGATCACACTTTTGCTCAGTCAATTGAGCAGTTGACCTAAAAAACAGTTGTATTGGGGGAAAAGTCAACTATGACCAATTTATAGTCAAACTTCATAGTTTTTTATCCAAATCAACATTTTAAACTCATATGTATCATTTGATCAAGTTTGGACCATAATTCCTCAAGAAATTTGATCAAATCTTCAAAAGGGCAAAATGGTCAAAATTAGGGTTTTGACTGGGAAAGGGCAATTTCTGATTTTTGACCTAGAAAATGATCAATTGGTTTAAGGCATGATCTCAAGAGTCCAATTGTATCATTTTAACCTAATGACATGGCTCAAAACATTGCTCAAGTTCAATGAATTGACAGATGAATTTTCAGTCACCTGATCAAAAGTCAATTGTATACTGAAAAGTCAAACTTTGACTTTTTGGTCAAAATCAAATGCCAAAGATCACAATTTATCAAAGGATGTCAAAATATGAAACTTGTTCATCAAGAAATAAAAAATTCAAGATTTCATTTTTGAAAGTTAAAATTTCTAAACTCGGAAATTTTTGTGTTGGAAATTTCTTATTTTTTCACAACTTTGAGCAAATTTTTCACCATGATGCAAAATGATTCAAAAGAAACTTTCAACATGAAAGTTTTAGATCTCAATGAAATATACAACATTTATATACACAACTCCTTCCAAAAGTGCTTGGATCTCAAGTTATAATTTTAAGAATACATGGTCATGAAACAAAACACTTAGTGAAATTTTGCCCTAATTTGGTCAGGATTTTGACTTAACTTCATGGCACTTTTTCATATAGTTCCAAGGGGAATCTTCAAAATTGATTCAAAGAGTAGTTGTAGAGAACATTACAAGCTTTCCAAAATTTCCAATAACTCCTTGAGATCATTTTTGAGTAGGGAGAATCGAAGAGATGAAGTTAGGGTTTCCACACTTGAATTACAAGTCATTTTGTGATGAACAAGATTCAAAATTCCAACTCATGTTGCATAACCTCTACTTTGCATGCCTCAAACTTTTTAGGCACTCCATAATTAATTTCTTGCACAGCTGTTAGAGGTCTCAGTTCAAGCATTCAATGCAAGGCCATGCTTTATATCCATTTTGGGAAGAAAGTGCACAGTGTCATTTTGATAAAGTAGCTTTTTACATAAAACTTGTTCTTGACTCTTTCACTTGTTATCTTCTGATCATACATGTCTTATAACTCAAGAGAAACTTGTTTAGACACTTACAATCACCCAGCCCATGCTTGTACTACACATTGAAACCTATTTTCCCACTTTTCTTCAAAATCAAGTAACATAGCCATTAGCTTGTAATTTGTACTTCTGACTCTCCAAAGCACTCAGACCACTTTTCTTATACATACACAAGTTATTTGCCATAAATCCCACGCATGCTTAAGCCCTGAAAACACCAAGAACACAGAATCACCAAAAATACTTCAAAACTTGCCATTTCTGAGTTTTTAACCCAATCTCCAAATTTGCTCGTGCATTTCTTGGCCTTTTACTTTCAAAAGCTTCTAAACAACATACACAAACAATCCCAACACCTGCAACACCACTGTAACACCTCTCTCATCATCCACCATTTTCAAAAAGAGAACCTTGCACCTTGACTTCTCCAGAACTCCTCAAGCACTTTCAACTCAAGCTAAGTATCACATTAGCTTCCTAGGAACTTGAGGAAGCTAATCAAATCATTGGAACTCACTAAAAGCTACTCAAACTCCAAACACGATACCTTCTTGCAAGGTAAGTTTTCTGACTTTTGAACTCTTCATACAGGCATCATTAATGGTTTATTTGTGAATGAAAAATGTAGATATCATTGCCCTAAAGCTAACCATGTCCATAGTTTTCATTTATATTGCTTGAGCTTAGAGAATTTTAGGATTGAAGTTTCTGAAATTTTTAGGGTTCAGATTTGGGCCATTAAAATTCATGCTTGTCTTTGATTTATAATTTTATTGCTTTGCATTTCTGAAATCGTGAGGAAATTTGCTACAAGTTTCCTGTTTACACTTTTCATTTTTATTGAGAATAGAATGAGATACAGAGGTTCAGGTTGGGCGTGAGGTTGAAGATGAAGTTGGCCTCAGGAACGTGTTTACCATATATATTTATGGTTTGATTTATATAAACGGATGTATAGCTACCCCAGTGGTAGAAGCGCGCCCATGTGACTATAGGGACCTGGGTTCGAGCCCCAGTGGTACCCTTTTGGATTTTTTTTTCTTATTTTTCATGTATTTTGACTTCTTTTTTTTTTCAACGCTGGGCCTAATATCTTTAGGCCTGGCTTTTTGTTACTTCTGACCCCCTTGCTGGCTATTCACACCCTGGCCCTTTTCACTTTCTTTTTGTCATTTTTATTTATTTATTTTCTTAAATATTTTATCTAATAATAAAAAATCATAAACAATATAAAAATATTAGATTTACATTTTCATATAGTTTATTTATTTACTTTTACACAAAAAAATATTTTATTTAATCATACTTTATTTATTTTACTAATTGATTTGTAAATTTAATTAGAAACTAGGTTTTTTTTATTATTTTCTTTTACACAATTTAACTATATTATTTTAATATATAAAAAAGACCAAAAATATGTTATAATACTATAAATTATTTTTAAGACAAAAATACCAAAACTATTCTTCTTATAAACTTAATTTCTTTTCTTAATCAATTATTAGATTAGGGTTTTATTTAAATTCTTTTCCTAGTAAATTTAGGTTTTACTTTTTACTAATTTACTTAATTATTTTTCTTTTAATTAATTAGGTTAAAACAAAATCCCTTTTTCCTAAAAAATCCAAATAAACATCCATTTTCTTTACATTTACATTCTTGTATATTTATTTATTTTGTACATTATTTATTCAATTCTTGTACAAATTCAATATGATTGTAATAGATAATTAGGTTTATTTTCTTGCAATCCCCATTTGTAATTTGTACACCCCCCTCCCACAACTATTGTAATAGCGTAGTAATTTTAAATTCCGCAATTTATCGCTTTATATATAAATGCTAGTAATTAGGGTTTGTATGGAAAGACTAAAACCAATCAATTAGAAAACCCTAATCAAAGACAAAACCAAGAATGAAAACAATACACTTGCACACAAGCACCCTTAGGGTAAAATCCACTTGGTTGCCTTACAAAATGGCCATATTACGCATGTGAGGTATCTTAGCAAAAACAAGCAAAATATAAGATCATAGTCCCTCGATGACGCTATCTATGTTGTCTTTCAAATGATCTTAGTCCCTAAAAGAGAATGCTAAGATACCTTGCAACATTGCTAATCATGGTTATACAATGACCCACGCCTGTCCCGTTTACATCCAAAGATAGGGTTACTTACCAAATCAATGGTAAGATAACAATGTCAAAGAAAGAGGAAATGAACATGAAAGACTTTTGAGTAGGTAGAATGTTCTTAGTTACTTGCTTAATTTCAAAATAAAACATCATTGTTATTTTCAAAAACAAACACCTATCCTTTCAAAACATCTTACAAACTTGAAAACATTTTCAAAAGATCAACATCTTTGTATACATTCTTACGAAAAAGAATCATTACAAAGTTTGCCTAAACAATGGCCTCTTTACAAAATACTTTCAAAAACCACACAAAGCACAATTTCAAACAAAAGTAAGTGATCTAGCAAGTAACTAAGAGCCCATGGAAAACCATGGTTGAAAAGGGTGTTAATACCTTCCCTTTTCATAATCTACCCCCCAAACTCAAGAAATAATCTCAAAGGTCTTTCATGTACTTTTTCACCTTTCCTTTTGGATAAAAGAAAAGTCGGTGACGACTCTTGCTAACCGCAACATTTGCGATCAAACGCAAAACACCCAAGTCAGTTCTCCCACTGTATCATAGAACTGGCGACTCTGCTGGGGAAAATTTTAAAAGTGGGGTTACCTTAGGGTTAGATCACATTTAGTTGCTTTCTTTGTTTGACTTGTATTCTTTACATTATGGTTCTTTGTTTGGGTTTGAATTCTCTACCCGGATTTGGGATACCTTATAGGTAAGTAGCAATACATTGTGAAAACTGTGCGGGGTATACCAACATGGTCTAAGAAATAGCTATGTTAGTGCGACATATTTGTGGGTACCAGTAGCCCTTGAGTTAATCAAGGAGAATATGGGGCCACTAAGTGATGTCATGAAGCACTAATGAACTTTTAGAACCTTTACTTGACCAACTTGGCCATTAGGGCGTAGTGAGATGACCGGCTTTGGTGCAGTCCGAAGTTGGTAGATACTCGATACTACACTCATTGAGGCTTGGTTTTTTGGGATATTTCGGTCGCCATTAAAGAGGCTTATGCTGAAACAATGACCAAAGAAACAAACCGAAGATATTGAGCTCCTTAGAACCCGGCTACTATTACTATAACAGGTTTGAGCCAACTAAACTTCAAGAGGGTACTTACCTGTAAGACTCCATGCAAGCCTAAACCTAAGGACTTGTTTGCTTTGTTTGTGTATATATGTTTGTACATAACATCATGAACATCATAACATCATACTCATTCACTAACCATTTCAAGGATCTTGGGATTTATCTTTGTTCTGTTTTGTAGGATATGGACTCTATTCGCAGGAAAACCATTCAAGTCAATCTTGTAAGGATTCCTCCACAACTTAAAGAGCTAGCATCAAGGATTCCTGAAAATTCTCAATTTACCGAAAGACATGGTCGCCTACTAAATTTGGTCACCTCTAACACTGATAAAGACATGATGAAGGTGCTCTTTCAGTTCTTTGATTCTTTACACCATTGCATCACATTTCCCGATTATCAACTTGTGCCAACTTTGGAAGAATTCTCCAAACTCTTGAGGATTCCCATTCTCAATCAACTACCTTTCAACGGTACAGAAAGAGATCCAAATCCAGGAGAGATTGCTCAAGCTCTACACTTGCAACCATCTGATATCACAACTAATGGGGGAACAAGGAGTGGTGTCAAGGGTTTCCTAGCAAAATTCTCGTTTGAGAAAGCCCAAAACTGTTGGAGCTCTTTGGATTTGCAAGCTTTTGAGGAAATTTTGGCTCTCCTCATCTATGGGATGGTTTTGTTTCCAAACCCTGACCAACTCATAGACGTGAACACCGTCAAGATCTTCATATCCCACAACCCAGTGCCTACTCTGTTAGGAGACATCCTACATTCTTTTCACACTCGCGCTATGAGGAAAAGAGGTATCCTTATTTGTTGTACTCCTATCTTGGCAAGATGGTTTATTTCGCATCTTTCCTAATCTGTATTGAAGAACGAGCAAGGTTTAAGGTGGTCACAAAGGTTAATGACGCTCAAACATTCAGACATTCATTGGTGTTCCTGATCCTTAGAGAATGTTACTATTGTCGACCATTATGGATAATTCCCTAATGTCCCTTTACTTGGCATTAGGGGAGGTGTCACCTATAACCCCTGCTTAGCCTTAAGACAGTTTGGTTACGCCCGAAGGGATGGCCCTCATGAGATGCTCATTCAAGGTTTGGTATTTGACTACGAGAACAACGATCAAGGTCATCTCCAGAGATTTATCTGAGCTTGGAGGATGTTGAACAAGGTAGATATCAAGACATTGGGGCATAAGAATTCCATCCCTCTTGAGCCTTACCTCAAATGGGTACGAACTCGTGCTCAAAGTCTTATGATGCCTTATCCCTCCATTCTCCCGGTAATCATTGAGCCTGTTATGGAAGGAGATGTTCCATACACTATCATGCATCCTGACATGCCCACCTCTCTTGAAGACTTACAAAGAGATTGGATACAACTCAAGGGGGAGCGAGACACTTTCAAAGCCCAATTTTACGCAAGCGAGAAGAAGGTTTTGGAACTCACTAAGCAACTTCATGAGGAGCGGACTTTGAATACCTACATCGCACCAAAGAGGATGCGTACAACCTTTTTATCTTAGAGTTTTTGTATTGTTTTTCCCAAAGAGGCATTAATTTACTCAAGCTTTAATTTATTAATATAACTTGTGTTTCCTTTTTGTCTAAAACAAATTTGAATCTTTAAAATCCTTGAAATCATTGCATATGCATTTACCATTCATCATACCATAAGCAGGTTTCTTGCAACAAGCCTTCTCATCTTTCTACTGTTTATTTCAGTAAGATGGATCTCGAGCAGACAGTGAAGGACCTCCAAGCACAAAATGCTTAGTTTCAACAGATGTTCTTAACTCTAGCCAAAGGACATGAAGAATTGAAGACTTTTCTGGTTGAAGAGAAGAAAAAGAAGACAAAGAAAATAACCGGAGTTCTAAATATGGGAAGAAGATTCTGAGGACAAGAAAGAAGGACCCTAGACTTTGCAACATTATCTGGTGAGAAAGACAATCAAGATGGGAAAGGCAAGGAAGCAGTTGTCCAGCCAGATTCAGAAGAGGAAGAGGAAGAAGAAGATTATTCTGAAGAACAATACCCTCCGGTAGACGACAAGTATAAGCATCTGGAAGAACGATTAAGTGCGATGGAACTTCAAAAAGTGCTTGGATTGGACATTGAGGAGTTGGGTCTAGTATATGGGATTGTCATCCCTCCAAAATTCTAGGCACTGGTGTTCGCCAAATAGGATGGAGTTTCATGTCCCAAAATGCATCTCCAGTCCTATGTGAGGAAAATACAGCCTCACACTGCTGACAAAGATTTATGGGTACATTTCTTTCAAGACAGCCTGTCTGGAACTCAACTTGATTGGTTTTACCAGCTAGAAAGAGCCAATGTTCATAATTGGGAAGATCTGGCCGCTACCTTTTAGAAACAATACCAATACAATGCTGATCTTGCTCCCGCCCGTACTCAACTCCATAGTATGGCCATGGTTTCAAGTGAAGGCTTCAAAGACTATGCGCAAAAATGGGGGGACTTAGCAGGAAGAGTCTAGCCTCCCCCATCTGAAAGAGAGTTAGTAGATATGTTTTTGGGTACAATGTTCGGTCCTTTCTTTAATCACTTAATTAGGAGTTCCTCGGCAGGTTTTACCGAATTGATATTAACCGGAGAAAGAGTGGAAGTCGGGATAAAGAATGGGAAGATTCAAAAAGACGCATCCTCTGCTGTTGTAAGAAAACCATTCATTGGAAAAAATGAAGTTGTTGTTGTATATCCTCGGAGAAATCAAGTTAGGAATGAATGTCGTCCAATGATGGGGGTTGTCATGATTCCTAAACCCACACCTGCTCGACAAAGAAGCAACCAGCCAAGAATGGAAAGACCAGTCAGACAGTTCACTTAAATTAATATGACACTATCTCAAGTATTGCCATATTTGTTAAGATCCAATCTAGTGACTTTGAAAGAAGCTCCAAAGAATCCTAACACAACCTCTCCTCATTAACATCCTAATGCCAATTGGGCATACCATTCTGAAAGTCCCGGCCAAGACACTAACAACTGTTGGGCTCTGAAAAACAAGGTACAAGACCTTCTTGAAGCCAAAGAGATTGAATTTGATGCGTAAGAAATTCCCAATGTTATCACTGCCCCTATGCCCAAGCACGGCCGTGATGTCAATGCCGTTGAGGAAGATATGTTTGTTACTTTGGTTGATGAAATTGTGACCCCACTCATGACTATCAAAAAGAACTTGTTAAATGCCGGTGTATTCCCAGGCTGTGATGAAAGCTGTCATTTCTATTTATCCTCACCAACCAGCTATCATTTGTTAAAAGCAGACGTTCAATGCCTAATAGATAACAAAGAGATTTTGTTCTAGAAGACTTCGATTCCAACTGTTTCTTATAATGATGTTTCCATAGTGACCATTTTGCCAATTCTTCCAGGGTCTCCACCAAAAGACCCGTTAGAATTACATCAGTTCCTAAAGTTGCTCCGTTGATAATTACAATGCCTGGACCAATCCCATATTCGTCAGACAAAACCGTCCCATGGAATTATGGAGGTGATGTTTACTACCAAGGTATCAAGAAAGATTGTCTAGTTACCGAAAATTCAAGTTCTGAGAAAGTTGACTCCAATATCAGTAATATTGCACGGACTAGTAAGATATAACCTGAAGTGGAAGGGTTTTCTCTCTAGAAATTGTTCCTCCAAAAGCTGTTTCTGGACCTATAATCATTCATATTGTTCTTGCTCCTACAAAGGCTATTCCCAGCCGTGCAATCATCTCTGCTGATACTCCTGTTGACAAAACTGTTGCAGTCCCTGTTATCACCCCTATTGACATTCCCACTGCCGAGTCAACCGAGACTCGAGGCAAAGGTATTCTGGTTGAGCCTGTCCGGACGAAGGCACAATCAGTAGCTATCCCTGAGACCTCCCGGAAAGAGATGGAGGAGATTCTAAAGATTATAAAAAGAAACGACTACAATGTAGTCGAGCAACTAGGGAAAACTCCATCAAAAATTTCCATGTTGGCTTTATTATTATGTTTTGAGGCTCATGCAAAGGCCTTGGTAAAATTCCTTAAAACGGACCATGTACCCGAAGAAACATATGTCGATCAGTTCCAAGACTGCGTAGCCAGCTTGACCACAGATAATGGTCTAGGTTTTTTGGATGTTGATTTAACGCCAAAAGGGAGGAAGTATAACGAGGCATTACATGTCTCAATCGAATGCAGGGCATGACTTTGGCTCATGTCTTGGTTGACACCAGTTCGTCTTTGAATGTGTTACCTAAAAAGGCTCTTGATAGGCTTGACTATGAAGGATTGACCCTGAAACCTAGCAACATAGTGGTGAGGGCCTTTGACAACTCAAAAATGATGGTGCACGGGGAAGTGGACATCTCCATAAAAGTTGGAACCCAAACATTTGATTCAACTTTTTATGTAATGGATATTCGCCCTTCATATTCCTGCTTATTAGGCCGATCGTGGATTCACAATGCTGGTTTCGTTACCTCTACATTGCATCAAGTGCTGAAATATCCAATTCAGGGGAAAATCATCAATGTTCATGGAGAAGAAGAGTATATGGTCAGTCATCTAAATTCCTTTAGATATGTGGAATTAGATGGTGAATTTATTGAAACTCCATTCCAACACTTTGAAGAAGTCCCGCAAACTGTGGCAGTAACCGAAGTTGTTTCTCAAGTCCCAAAGATTACAAGGCCTCCGATCAAGATGTCGTCTTCGAAAGATGCCAAGGCAGTGATCGAAGAAGGTGGGTGCACTATTTGGGTCCAACTCCCAGATATCCAATACAAATCTGATAAATTTGGTTTGGGTTTCACTTCAGGAGCCCAGAAAGTTGTACGTCGTGCTCATGCCGGAGGACCACCTTTGAAGATCAGCAACCACGAAGTAAACACATTGGAGGATGATGAAGACAGCTATAACCTAGAGGATTGGATTTTCCCAACTTTCAATGAAGGGCTCAACAACTGGGAAGCTGGATATTTTGTCCCGATCACTTTTATCCAACAGTAATTTGTCTTTAAATTTTGTCGGACCTGTAATATGAAACAATTCAGACTCTTAAAACCTTGTGTCTTACCCGAGGCACAATGGTCCATTTGTAAGGGTTATTATCTCATTTCCATATGACATCAATGAATCATGGACGTTTTTGCATACAAACTTTGTGCTCATTGTTTTTCTTTTTACATTTTCATTTCTTCCAAAGGCAGTTATACTCTTACACACACTCACATTCAAAATGCAGATCTACATCCATTCGGGATCCCATGGGTAACGATTCTTCTATGGCCTTTTGTGACTCTGAAAATCTAGTCTACCAAGCCGAAGACGAAGGTGAGGAAGATTATGAAGTACCAGGGGAACTCTCCAGGTTACTACAACAAGAAGAGAGGACCATTCAGCCCCACGAAAAACCAGTGAACAAAATTAACCTAGGTACCGAAGAAGACAAAAGAGAAGTCAAGGTGGGTGCCAATCTGGAACCCAGTGTCAAAGAGCGTCTGATTCAGTTGCTACATGATTATGTTGAGGTCTTTGCCTGGTCGTACGAAGACATGCCAGGACTGGATACAGATATCGTGGTACATCGTCTACCAACAAAAGAAGACTGCCCACCGGTAAAACAAAAGGTATGTTGTAAGCGACCAGACATGTCAGAAAATATCAAGACGGAAGTCATGAAACAATTCAACATCGGATTCTTGTCCATCACTTCCTATTCACAATGGGTTGCCAATGTTGTTCTCGTGCCTAAAAAGGACGGCAAAGTACGAATATGCGTGGACTACAGAGATTTGAAAAGGGCAAGCCCTAAGAATGATTTCCCACTTCCCCACATTGATATTCTAGTTGACAATACGGAACAGCACAAAGTTTTTTTCCTTCATGGATGGCTTCTCCGGCTACAACCAAATCAAAATGGTGCCTGAGGACATGAAGAAAACAACCTTTGTCACACAGTGGGGCACATTCTGCTACAAGGTTATGCCATTCGGGTTGAAGAACGCTGGGGCAACCTATCAACGTGCCATGGTAGCTCTATTTCATGACATAATACATCACGAAATAGAGGTCTATGTGCACGACATGATAGCTAGATCTCAAACGGAAGAAGAGAATATTGATCATTTACAGAAACTGTTTGAGAGACTAAAGAAATATAAGTTAAGGTTGAACCCAAATAAATGCACGTTTGGAGTGAGGTCCAGTAAACTCCTAGGCTTTGTTGTCAGCAATAAAGGTATCGAAGTGCATGCCTTCTCCTCGTACTGAGAAGGAAGTCAGAGGATTTTTGGGATAGTTAAACTACATTTCCAGGTTCATTTCTCACCTGACAGCTACTTGTGAACCAATCTTCAAATTATTGAAGAAAGATCAAGTAGTCAAATGGATTGATGAGTGTCAAACTTCCTTCGACAAGATCAAAGAGTACCTGCTAGAGCCTCCTATTTTGATGCCACCAGTCGAGGGAAGACCATTGATCATGTATCTAACTGTTTTGGAAAATTCAATGGGGTGTGTGATGGGGCAGCATGACGAGTCTGGCCGAAAAGAGCATGTTATTTATTACTTGAGAAAAAAGTTAACCGACTGTGAAACAAGATATTCACTGCTCGAGAAAACTTGTTGCGCTCTAGCATGGGCTGCTCGCCGGCTAAGATAGTATATGCTGACCCATACTATCTTATTGATATCTAAAATGGATCCAATAAAATACATCTTTCGGAACCTGCTCTCTCCGGGAGAATAGCGAGATGGCAGATGATCCTGATAGAATATGACATCTAGTATACTACCTAGAAAGAAATAAAGGGCAGTGTACTAGTTGATCACCTGGCTTACCAAGCTGTGGAGGACTACCAGTCCATGAAGTTCGAATTCCCAGATGAAGACATCGTGATGGTAAATAACTGTGAAGAATTCAGACCATATGACGGACCTGAACATGGATCCCGATGGACCCTGGTCTTTGATGGGGCATCCAACGTACTCGGTAATGGTATAGGTGTTGTACTCATATCTCCTGAAGGATGCCATACCCCCTTTACGGCAAGACTCTACTTCAATTGTACAAATAACATGGCAGAGTATGAAGCGTGCATTTTTGGTCTCAAAGCTGCCATAGACTTGGGAATCAAATCCTTAAGTGTATTCAGAGATTCGGCCTTGGTCATCAGCCAGATCAAAGGGGAATGGGACACCAAACACCCTAACCTTATCCCTTACAAAGAACACGTGTTGACATTGATCCCGCATTTTGAGAAGATTACCTTCGAGCATTTCCCGCGAGAAGAAAATCAGCTAGCAGACGCACTAACCACAATGTCATCCATGTTTAAACTTAAATGGGATAATGAGGTTCCCCAAATCACCATTGAACGAATGGATGAACCAACTCACTGTCACGAGATTAATACTGAACAAGTAGTGGACCAGCCTTGGTTTCACGAAGTCAAGAGGTATCTTGAGGCTCAAGAATATCCGGAAGGAGCTTCAGTCAATGATAAGAAGTTCTTAAGGAGATTCTCTGCTAAGTTCTTCCTTAGTAATGGCATTCTCTACAAACGCAACCATGACTCTGTTTTGCTCCGTTGTGTAAACAAGGTTGAGGCATAAAGGATCATGTCTGATCTACATGAGGGCACTTTTGGCAACCATTCTAGTGGGCATATGATGGAAAAGAAAATCCTACGGGAAGGTTATTACTGGTCTACCACAAATGCAGATTGCTATCAACACTCTCGAACCTGCCACAAGTGTCAGGTCTATGCTGACAAGGTGCATGTACCTCCCGTTCCTCTGAATGTCTTAACGGTTCCTTGGCCCTTTGCTATGTGAGGCATCGATATGATTGGGGAAATCACGCCAACATCCTCTAATGGACCCCGCTTCATCTTGGTGGCCATTGACTATTTTACAAAGTGGGTTGAGGCGGCCTCTTTCGCTTTCGTTACCAAGAATGTTGTAGCCCGGTTTATTAAACAGAATCTCGTCTATCGGTATGGTATCCCGGAGAGGATCATCACATACAATGGTATGAATCTAAACAATACTATGATCATCGCCCTGTGCGAGCAATTCAAGATCCAACATCACAATTCTTCCCCTTACCGGCCAAAGATGAACGGTGTTGTCGAAGCCGTAAATAAGAACATCAAAAAGATCATACAAAATATGAAAGTCACATACAAAGACTGGAATGAGATGCTACCATTCACTCTCCACTGTTATCGTACCACAGCATGCACATCAACCGGGGCAACACCTTACTCTCTGGTATACGGCATGGAGGTTGTCTTGCCTATTGAGGTCCAGATCCCCTCTCTGAGAATTATGAAGGATGCAGGGTTGAATGAAGATGACTGGATCCAGACTCGACTTGATCAACTGAACTTGATTGATGAGAAAAGGCTTATTGTTGTCTGTCATGGTCAAATGTATCAAAAAAGGATGATCAAGGCTTTCAACAAAAAGGTCAGACGCCAAGTATATCAAGTCGGGGATCTGGTGATCAAACGTATCATACTGCCACAAGGTGATCCTAGGGGAAAATGGACTCCTACATACGAAGGACCATTTGTGATCAAAAGCATATTCTTGGGTGGAGCAATGATCTTGGCCAACATGGATGGCGACAACCTGCCGCACCCTGTGAACGCGGACATAGTCAAAATATACTACCATAAGAGACCTGCTAGGCTAACACACCTAGGAAAAACAAGGGCATCCCGGCGAACCAAAAAGGTTCGGGGAAAAATTAGGGATAAAACAAAAAAATCTGTACACCCGGCAAGTTGAAAACCCGAAAGGGAGACTTGGGCAAAAAAGGGTGTCCCGATGGACTGAAAACCCGAAAGAGCCGTCCAGGAAAAAGTTAGGGAATTAAAGTGTATGATTATGTCCCATTGATCACCTTACGGACAACCTGCAAGCTCGACGGTTCTGATCAATTCAATCAGCTTCGGACAAGGCAACAAATAGATAAGATGCTCAGAGACACGAAGGCTATAGCAGAATGGGAACCCCGTGGTATTATTTCACATAGCTATATTTTCTTTGTATCAAATTTTCATTTTTTTACGACGGCATTCTCTTACTAGAATGATTGTCTCATTGTACAAAAATACTTACTCAAAGTCAATACAAAGATATCCCTTTGGAAGTACAAAATTATCTGTTTTTCTTTACTCTTATGTTTTGTTTACAAAAACGTCCAATGATTTATTTTTGAACATATGCATTTGAATGTAACTACTGTTTACAAATGAACAAGATGAAAAGACAATCACTAATGGCTTTAAAAGGGGAATCTCTCTAGGCTATTTCCATAAAATCCCCCGCAGTGTGCAGTTTAATCCCCAGCGGAATAAAACTTCCAGTTATCACTCCCCGGTAGAAGTCGCCTATTTTTTCAGGATTCCCCAACAGGATTTTACAAGCAGTACACGGCATTTCTCTTACAACAAAGTTTATTTCTCTAAGTGGAAATTTATCAACACTTCAACTTCACAACATGAAGACTTACACTCCATATCCTCATCAGCAGTCAGGGATTTATTTTCCCCAAACCAAACATTAGTGCAGCAGATTAGCTCACATATGCATACATCGCATCCATATATCGTAAACATTGATAACACGAATGCATGTATCATAATCTCATTACACTATGCATTTAATACAACATGACATTGCATATTAGCTAACATTTTACCCTTTTTAGGATAAGTTTAATCAATAGCTACCATTAACAATGTTCAAAGGCTTTTCAGATACAGTTCAGATACGCTTCAAACATGGATGCCATCCTGATACTCATTCAGATTCAATCTTCAGATACAGTTCAGATACGCTCCAGACACGTATTCCATCCTGATACTCATTCAGATTCAATCTTCAGATACAGTTCAGATACGCTCCAGACACGGATGCCATCCTGATACTCATTCAGATTCAATCTTCAAATACAGTTCAGATACGCTCCAGACACGGATGCCATCCTGATACTCATTCAGATTCAATCTTCAGATACAATTTAGATATGCTCTAGACACGGATGCCATCCTGATACTGATTCAGATTTAATCTTCAGATACAATTCAGATACGCTCCAGACACGGATTCCATCCTGATACTCATTCAGATTCAATCTTCAGATACAGTTCAGATACACTCCAGACACGGATGCCATCCTGATACTCATTCAGATTCAATCTTTAGATACAGTTTAATACGCTCCAGACACGGATGCTATCCTGATACTCATTCAGATTCAACTTTCAGATACAGTTCGGGTACACTCCAGATATGGATGTCATCCTGATACTCATTCAGGTTCAACTTTTAGATATAGTTCAGATACGTTCCAGACACGGACGCCATTCTGCTATTCATCCAGTTTCAGCTTACAGATACGGTTCAACAATCATTTTTGGATGGCATCTACAAGCCCATCTCCAACAACTTTCCATCATCCCTCCAAATGTCATCTTTAAGCCCATTCCCTATACCGTCAATCATCACATCACCGAGTGCAAATTTCTAGGCACTCTAATGTCCAATCATCTTCAACCTTCGAGTCACAAATGGCAAAACTCGCCAATCTAAATCGTCAGGCTTAAGAAGATTGAACAGGGTCAGTTGTTGTACCTCAAAATTTGCCCTCTCACTTATCAAGAATTTGCTCACAAGATCTCCTTTGGCTCAAGACTGCACTAGGGTTGATCAGCTCAAGACATCTCCTTAAGCACTGATGACCAAAATTAGGGTTTGAGATTGCACAAGGATATTTGAACTTCCAATGCCCCATATGACTTTCATGGATCATTATGGACCCTCAATATTACTCATGTCAAGTTTCAAGCTTTGGATCACACTTTTGCTCAGTCAATTGAGTAGTTGGCCTAAAATCAGTTGTATTGGAGAAAAAGTCAACTATGACCAATTTACAGTCAAACTTCATAGTTTTTTATCCACATCAACATTTTAAAATCATATGCATTATTTGATCAATTTTGGACCATAATTCCTCAAGAAATTTGATCAAATCTTCAAAAGGGAAAAATGGTCAAAATTAGGGTTTTGACTGGAAAAGGGCAATTTCTAATTTTTGACCTAGCAAATGATCAATTGGTTTAAGGCATGATTTCAAGATTAAAATTGTATCATTTTGACCTAATGACATAGCTCAAAACATTGCTCAAGTTCAATGGATTGACAGATGAATTTTCAATCAACTGATCAAAAGTCAAATGTATACTGAAAAGTCAAACGTTGACTTTTTGGTCAAAATCAAACGTCAAAGATCACAATTCATCAAAGGATGTAAAAATATGAAACTAGTTCATCAAAAAATCAAAAATCCATGATTTCATTTTTGAAAGTTAAAATTTCTAAACTTAGAAATTTTTCTAAGTGTTGGAAATTTCTTATTTTTTCACAACTTTGAGCAAAATTTTCACCATGATGCAAGATGATTCAAAAGAAACTTTCAACATGAAAGTTGTAGATCTCCATGAAATCTACAACATTGATTTACACAACTCCTTCCAAAAGTGCTTGGATCTCAAGTTATAATTTTAAGAATACATGGTCATGAAACAAAACACTTAGTGAAATTTTGCCCTAATTTGGTCAGAATTTTGACCTAACTTCATGGCACTTTTTCATATAGTTACAAGGGGAATTTTCAAAAGTGATTCAAAGATGGGTTGTAGAGAACATTACAAGCTTTCCAAAATGTCAAGGAACTCCTTTAGATCATTTTTGAGTAGGGAGAATCGAAGAGATGAAGTTAGGGTTTTCACACTTGAATTACAAGTCATTTTGTGATGAACAAGATTCAAAATTCAAACTCATACTGCATAACCTCTACTTTGCAGGCCCCAAACCTTTTAGGCACTCCATAATTAATTTCTTGCACAGTTGTTAGAGGTCTCAATTCAAGCATTCAATGCAAGGCCATGCTTTATATCCATTTTGGGAAAAAAGTGCACAATGCCATTTTGATAAAGTAGCTTTTTGCATAAAACTTGTTCTTGAGCCTTGCACTTGTTCTCTTATGATCATACATGTCTTATAACTCAATAGAAACTTGATTAGACACTTACAATCACCCATCCCATGCTTGTACTACACATTGAAACTTGTTTTCCCACTTTTCTTCAAAATCAAGTAACATAGCCATTAGCTTGTAACTTGTACTTCTGACTCTCCAAAGCACTCAAACCTTTTTTCTTATACATACACAAGTTATTTACCACAAATACCACGCGTGCTTAAGCCCTAATAACACCAAGAACACAGAATCACCAAAAATACTTCAAAACTTTCCATTTCTGAGTTTTGAACCCAATCTCCAAATTTGCTCGTGCGTTTCTTGGCCTTTTACTTTCAAAAGCTTCTAAAAAACATACACAAACAATCCCAACACCTGCAACACCACTGTAACACCTCCCTCATCATCCACCATTTTCAAAAATAGCACCTTGCACATTGACTTCTCTAGAACTCCTCAGGCACTTTCAGCTCAAGCTAAGTATCACATTAGCTTCCTGGGAACTTGAGGAAGCTAATCCAATCATTGGAACTCACTAAAAGCTACTCAAACTCCAAACATGATACCCTCTTACAAGGTAAGTTTTCTGACTTTTGAACTCTTCATACAGGCATCATTAATGGTTTATTTATGAATGAAAATGTAGATATCATTGCCCTAAAGCTAACCATGTCCATAGTTTTCATTTATATTGCTTGAGCTTAGAGAATTTTAGGATTGAAGTTTCTGAAATTTTTAGGGTTCAGATTAGGGCCATTAAAATTCATGCTTGTCTTTGATCTATAGTTTTATTGCTTTGAATTTCTGGAATCGTGAGGAAATTTGCTACAAGTTTCCTGTTTACACTTTTCATTTTTGTTGAGAATTGAATGAGATACAGAGGTTCGGGCTGGGCGTGAGGTTGAATATGAAGTTGGCCTCAGGAACATGTTTACCATATATATTTATGGTTTTATTTATATAAACGGATGTATATCCATCCCAGTGGTAGAAGCGCGCGCTTATGACTATAGGGACCTGGGTTTGAGCCCCAGTGGTACCCTTTTGGATTTTTTTTCTTATTTTTCATGTATTCTGACTTCTTCTTTTTTTGGCAGCGCCAGGCCTAACAGCTTTGGGCCTGGCTTTTTGTTACTTCTGACCCCCTTGCTGGCTATTCACACCATGGCCCTTTTCACTTTCTTTTTTTCATTTTTATTTATTTATTTTCTTAAATATTTTATCTAATACTAAAAAATAAGAAAAAATATAAAAATATTAGATTTACATTTTGATATAGTTTTTTTTTTTACACAAAAAATTATTTTATTTAATCATACTTTATTTATTTTACTAATTGATTTGTAAATTTAATTAGAAACAAGGTTTTTTTTATTATTTTATTTTACACAATTTAATTATATTATTTTAATTTATAAAAAAGACCAAAAATATTTTATAATACTATAAATTATTTTTAAGACAAAAATACCAAAAATATTCTTCTTATAAACTTAATTTCTTTTCTTAATCAATTAATATATTATGGTTTTATTTAAATTCTTTTCCTGGTAAATTTAGGTTTTACTTTTTACTAATTTACTTAATTGTTTTTATTTTAATTAATTAGATTAAAACAAAATCCCTTTTCCCTTAAAAATCCAAATAAACATCCATTTTCTTTACATTTACATTCTTGTATATTTATTCATTTTGTACATTATTTATTCAATTCTTTTACAAATTCAATATGGTTGTAATAGATAATTAGGTTTATTTTCTTACAATCCCCATTTGTAATTCATACACCCCCCCCCCCTCCCACAAGTATTGTAATAGCGTAGTAATTTTAAATTCCACAATTTATCGGTTCATATATAAATGCTAGTAATTAGGGTTTGTATGGAAAGACTAAAACCAATCAATTAGAAAACCCTAATCAAAGACAAAACCAAACATGAAAACAATACACTTGCACACAAGCACCCTTAGGGTACAATCCACTTGGTTGCCTTACAAAATGGTCATATTACACATGTGAGGTATCTTAGCAAAAACAAGCAAAATATAAGATCATAGTCCCTCGATGACGCTATCTATGTTGCCTTTCAAATGATCTTAGTCCCTAAAAGAGAATGCTAAGATACCTTGCAACATTGCTAATCATGGTTATACGATGACCCACGCTCGTCCCGTTTATATCCAAAGATAGAGTTACTTACCAAATCAATGGTAAGATAACAATGTCAAAGAAAGAGGAAATGAACATGAAAGACTTTTGAGTAGGTAGAATGCTCTTAGTTACTTGCTCAATTTCAAAACAAAACATCCTTGCTATTTTCAAAAACAAACACCTACACTTTCAAAACATCTTACAAACTTGAAAACATTTTCAAAAGATCAACATCTTTGTATACATTCTTACGAATAAGAATCATTACAATGTTTGCCTAAACAATGGCCTCTTTACAAAATACTTTCAAAAACCACACAAAGCACAATTTCAAACAAAAGCAAGTGATCTAGAAAGTAACTAAGAGCCCATGGAAAACCATGGATGAAAAGGGTTATAATACCTTCCCTTTTCATAATCTACCCCCCGAACTCAAGAAATAATCTGAAAGGTCTTTCCTGTGCTTTTTCATCTTTCCTTTTGGATAAAAGAAAAGTCGGTGGTGACTCTTGCTAACCGCAATATTTACGATCAAACGCAAAACACCCAAGTCAGTTCTCTCATCGTATCACAGTGATGACCTGCCACATCATATGAACACGGACATAGTCAAAAGATACTACGCATAAAAGACCCGATAGGTTGACACACCTAGGAAAAATAAGGGCATCCTGGCGAACCAAAAAGGTTCGAGCAAAAATTAGGGATAAAATAAAACAATTTGTACACTCGACAAGTTGAAAACCCGAAAGGGCGACTTGGGCAAAAAAGGGTATCCTGGTGGACTGAAAACTCGAAAGGACGGTCCAGGAAAAAGTTAGGGAATTAAAGCGTATGACTATGTCCTGTTGGATCACCTTACGGACAACCTGCAAACTCAACGGTTCTGAACAATCCAATCAGCTTCGGAAAAGGCAACAAATAGATAAGACACTCAGAGACATGAAGGCTATAACAGAATGGGAACCCCATGAGATTATTTCACATAGCTATCTTTTATTTGTATCAAATTTTCATTCTTTTTGAGACGGTATTATCTTACTAGAATGTTTGTCTCATTGTACAAAAAAAATATTTACTCGAGTCAATACAAAGATATGCCTTTGACAGTGCAAAACTAGTTGTTTTTCTTTACTCTTGTGTTTTGTTTACAAAAACGTCCAGTAATTTATTTTTGAGCATATGTATTTGAACGTAACTACTATTTACAAATGAACAAAAATAAAGGCAAACACTAATGGCTTAAAGAAGTAGGGAAATATCTCTAAGCTATTCCATAAAATCCCCCACAGTGTGCAGTTTAATCCCCAACGGAACAAAACTTCCAGTTATCACTCCCCGATAGAAGTCGTCAAATTTCTTTGGATTCCCTAACATGTCTATAAACAATGCACAGTGTTCCCCTTTTCACGACAGAGTTTATTTCTCTAAGTGGAAACTCATCAACACTTCAACTTCACAACATGAAGACTTACACTCTACATTCCCAGCAGCAGTCAGGGTTTTATTTTCCCTAATCCAACAGCATTACAGCAGATTAGCTCACATACACATAAATTGCGTCCATATATCATAAACATCGATAACACGAATGCATATATCACAGTATCATTGTACCATGCATTTCATACATCATGACATTGCATACAGCTAACGTTTTACCCTTTGCGTGGTAAGGATAATCAATGACTATCATCAACAAATCAGAGATTAATACCTGAAACAGGCCGAGGACAATTCTCTACACGACCAGTTGAACTTTCAGATACAGTTCAAATACGCTCCAGATACGGATGCCATCCTGATACTCGTTCATATTCAGCTTTCAGATACAGTTCAGATACACTCCAGATACAGATGACATCCTGATACTCATTCAAATTCGGCTTTCAGATATGCTTCATATACGGATGACATCCTGATACTCATTCAGATTCAGCTTTCAGATACAGTTCAGATATGCTCCAGATACGGATGCCATCTTGATACTCATTCAGATTTAGCTTACAGATACAGTTCAGATACGCTCCAGATACGGATGCCATCCTGATACTCATTTAGATTCAGCTTTCAGATACAGTTTAGATACGCTCTAGATATGGATGTCATCCTGATACTCATTCAGATTCAGCTTTCAAATACAGTTCAGATACGCTCCAAATATAGATGTCATCTTGATACTCATTCAGATCCAGGCTTTCCTTTCGAAGCAACCCTACTATCCAGGTTCTTTCTCCCTTATCTCCAAACAATAGTTTACAACCCTATAAGACCTGGACCCGACCAGATATGGTCGATTTCACATTTCCCCAGTTGAAGTCAAACTTAGACTTGGTCTGATTTCTGTCAACAATCACCTTCTAATGGCATCTTTAAGCCCATCTCTAACAACTTTCCGTCATCTCTCCAAATGGCATCTTTAAGCCCATTTCCAACAACTTTTCGTCATCTCTCTAAATGGCATCTTTAAGCCCATTTCCAACAACTTTATATTATCTCTTCAAATGGCATCTTTAAGCTTATTCCTTACACAATCAACCAACACATCACTGAGTGCAAATTTTTGGGCACTCTAGTGTTCAATCATCTTCCACTTTCAAGCTACGAACGGCAAACATGCCGATCTCACTTTTCAAGTTTAAGAAGATTGAACACGGGCAGCTGTTGTACCCCAAAATTTTCCCTCTCATTTTTTATTCAAGATACTATCGTAGGTCTTCTCGAATACTCAATTTGGCTCAGAAGTTTGATCAGACAGATTCTCTTCCTATGCAGTAAGTCAACGATTAGGGTTTGACGTTTCTCAAAGAAAATTGATTATTCAAAGTTTCAAATGGTCTTCATAGATCTTCATGTCTCCTCAAGGATGTTCATGCCAAGTTTCGGACCTCGTGTCATAAGTTTTCTCAGTCAATGGTTCAAACGACTGAAAATGACTCCATTAACCAAAAAGCTGACCTTATGTGAGACCAAGTTCAAGTGAATGTAACTTCTTCATTATTTGATATTTTTGAGCGGTTCTTCTTGTGTATGACTATCCTCGATGTTATCTCCAATTTCTCTTCACAAATCAAGAGCTGATTACATGTAGAAGATCACCAAATTTGAATGCGTTAGAAGTCACTTTATGGATTTTGACCTAATCTTAAATAATTGTCGCTTGATTTCTAAGAATTGTGATTTCCTCAAATTACGAGATCTTGAGATGATCATTTCTGCATATGGTCATAAGTGATGTTGCACACGAGTTTATCTTCAAAGATCAAAAGAAAATTGTGTTGGGAAGACTTTGAAAGTTATCGAATCGTCGCAAGTCATTTGTTTGATTTCAAATGTTCTCAATCACCATCATTTAGAAATTTGTTAATTCTATAAGGTTGATGATTGTTCTCAAAGCATGATTGTTTGGCAATGAAGTTCCATTTTAATCGATTATGGTGCGCGAGTTCATTTTGAATGCAAATTTGGTTTGGACAAGAGTTGAAGATTAAGACTATCATTTAGATGACCATGGCTTTAGGTTTGAGTTAACCAAGTTAGAATTGAATTCTTAAACATTTATTTTGTTTAGAAATTTGATTGGAGTACAAGGCGCATTGGTTTATTTGATAATTTTGTGATTGCTTGAAGTTCAAGTTACCAAACCAAGATGTTTTATTCAAAGCATTCAATTGAGAATTGAAAAGTTTAGATAAATTTAGGATTGGTACGACAAATTACAAATTTATTCAAGGTCTTGTGTTCATTACATCACAAATGAAATAAATTACACATTTCTTGTTTTGTTTACAAAGAATTACAATGTGTGCTTTGACTACAAAGAGAGAAATTTTATTTTGTTTCTTCAAGTCTCCATTGCTTCATCTTCAAGCAATCCTCGCTTGCCATCCACGCCTCATGTTCATGAAACAAAGAAGAGAAAGTTAGCAATTCAAGCAAAGTGATGTGTAAAGAAGAGAAAAAGAATTCATCATTAGGGTTTGTATGTGGAATCATATTTAAAGTTTATTTTGTTTTAATCATAGTCCATCTTCTCCTATTTTGAAAATAACAAGGTTTGGGCCTTTGTTCACAAAAAGGGAAAAGAAAATTTGCAAACACTTTCTACTGCAAAAATAGCATAAAGCCCAAAACTGCCAAAATGTGCAAGCTGCAACAAGCAGCAGCAAACTGCTACACAAAACAGACTGTAATGCAAAACCAGCAAGCAACGCAAGCAAACAAAACAAAGGCAGGATGTTGTAAAATATAGCAGCAAGGCTGCAAAGCAGCAGCAACATAGCAACAAGTCAAAGCTGCCAAGCACAACAAGCGAAGGCAAGGCTGTCTAAAACATGCAGCAAATATAGCAGCGGGTCAAACAACAACGAAATATACAAACAAAACAGGAGGCCAAGCCTGCAACATAAAGCAAAAGCACAGTAGAACAAGGCAGCAGCAACAGGTAAGAACAAATGAAATGGCAGCAATTCAAAAAAAAAACAATATGCAAGCTAGCACTAGCTCGTATAAAACTTATATCATCATTTTCCAAAAGCTTTTACAAACCCTTCAGAATTTCTTGTGAAATAAGCAAAATTACTTTATTTCATGGAAAGATGAAAAAGGAAAGATGAAAGAGATATCACCTAGCAATACAGCCCATACAACAGTCCAAAAACCTGTAATGCTATGCTACAAAATTGTCCAAAAACATACACCAAATAGGCAACTTAAAACTTGCATCTCAAAAGACCAAGGTCAGTAGACCAAAATTGTTCAACCCTCAATTCCCCCCCCCCCCTCCACTTTTCACCCTTATTCCAATATAATAAGGCCACTGTTTACTGGCACAAGGATATATCGGTGAGCAAGCAAAAAAACTAGAATAGCCAAAACCAGAAAAACCATCAAAGGGAGAGAGAGCAAGACAATATAACAGAACTAGCACAAAAACCATAACCAACAAACCAAGAGCCAACAACCAACAAGAGAACAAAAAACCAGCAAACGGAATGGGATTTTTATCAAGCCATACCAGAAAGAAAAGCTTCAACAGGTAAGATTTTTTCCCCTATTCTCACATTTCTCTGTTCGCGTACTTTCGGCACCATTTGTTGCATGATATCTATTGCTACTGCATACGAAAAAAAGAGGAAACTGTGTGAAATAATTGTTATTGTTAGTGTTTAAACCAAAAAAAACAAGCAAAGCGAGTACGAAATCGATAGAATAATAATCATGGACAAATCAAACTGAAACTCAAATTATTCTTTTGTTAGAAGGAGAATCGCAAAATACAGTAAGAGAAAAAACGCAGGAATGATAAAAACAGTGTCATTATGTTAAAAGAACCTTACCATTTTGATTCAAGCAGATCTAGAAAAACCTAACCACCAATTCACCCCCTTTACGTCCACACTTTACAGTAACTCTCTTCTTCCAAATACCCAACATCCACCCAACTCCATTCTTTTTCTCCTTGATATATTCGTCATCTCAATCACCCTCAACCGTAAATCATCCCTTCTTCGTTTCCAATAACCATTGCTATTTCACCTCATTCTCTCTTCATGTTCATCTACATCAGCATCTCCAACAACAACCCCATCACCCACATATCCACCAACATAACACCCTCCACCCCCATACCCTTTTCTACCATCGACACTCTTCACTAGTAGCAGCGACAAACACAGAAAGAGAAAATCAAAATCCAGAAGCAATGTGTTTGTTAGAGCGAATCACCGTAACAAAAACGGTGGAAATAAAGAGAGATCAAGATCGAGAAAGTGTTATTTAGAGAGAGTGGTAGAAGGTGACGGTGTTAATGTAGATGGAAGGGCGAGTAATCGTTGATGATGGTGAGGTTCTGTTTGAGCTAGAAAAGAAGGGTGTTTGGAATAGACCAGAGGAAGGTGATAGTGATGTTAGGATTAGAGAGAGAGAGATTATGATTTGTTTTTTTAATTACTGTTAAATTTGGAATAGGGATTAAGATAACAAAAATAAATGATGAAATTTTTTCCACATTCCCAAGAACACCAGCCAGCGGCGCGCCCTTCATGTACCTAGGGTTACAACCTTTTCTTTGTTCAAAGCCAACCGGGTCAGCCCATTGGGTTGCTGGCCCAATTCTCCTAGTCGTTTTCCCTTTTTGTTTTAACTAAATCATAACTATAATGAATAAGTAGAATAGCCATGTTGGCAGAGCGTTGTTTACAGCACCAGGAGGTCCCGGGTTCAAGACCCTTTGGGACATTTTTTCATTTTTCTGATTTTTCTTTGTTTCATTTTTTTCTCTTTTTGTTAAAACAAAAACTTCTTGGGCTTAAGCCTCTCAAGCCCATGCTTAAAAAATAATATCACCCCCCCTTTCAGTTTAACACCACCCTTCCTTTTTGTTTTGTTTGTTATATTTAGTTTTGATTTTATTTGTGTTTACTAATTTAATCAATCATAATTTTGTTAGATAACTTTATCATTTAGCTTAGTTTTAAAATTTAAGTTAGGAAATCTTTGTAAACATTTTTACTAATTAATTTTTTGTATTTAAGTCTTAATTTGTTTATTTAATTTCTTAGTAACAAAAAACCTAAAAGACAAAATATATGCATTTGATTTAATTTCTTTAGCAAATTAATAGAATAGATTTTTTCTATTTTTCTTTTCAAACTCTTTTCAAACAAAAAACAAGATTTTTATTTCCTCATCTTTATTTTGTTAATTAATTTTACTTCATAAACTTGTTGTAATTTCGATTAATTGCTCGATTCGATTTGGTTTGTATTGTTTGCCAATTTGGACATTTAATTGTACCAATCCATCCCCGTTTGTAAATTTGTACCCCCATTCCCGAAAACTCTGTAATAGCGTAGAATTTTAATTTTCGCAATTTATTGTCTTCCTTATACTTTATAGTAATTAGGCGTGCATGGTAAGATTCAAAATTAATCGCTAGATAACCTAATTTCAAAGACAAAATAACTTGAAACGAACACACTTTTTCACACGCGCACCTCTAGGGTAACCTCGCTCGTTGCCTCAGAAATACAGTCATGTCCCTCGAATATGGGATGCTTTAGAAAAGACCCTTCGATAAAAAAAGATCGTAGTCCCTCGATGTTGCCTTCGGTAAAACGATCTAGTCCCTTACGAAAAATTGCTAAAGCATCTCAAAGGTTGCCTTCTATGACTGTACAAACATCCCGCGCCTGTCCCTTCATATCCAACGATGGGGCTTCTTACCAAATCAATGGTAAGATAGCAACATCTAAAGGAGGAAAAGAACATTTAAGAACTTTCGAGTACGTAGATTCTCTCTTAGTTGCTCGCTTGCTCACGAAAAAAACATTTTTACACCAACACTTTCAAAATACAAAATACTTTGTACGCATTCTTAAAGAGATGAGAACCATTACAAAAACATCTTTTCAAAATCACCTTCAAAAAACACACTACAAAAACACCTCTTTGAACTTTTTTCTTTTCGAAACAACACTTTGTATGCGTTCTTATAGAGACGAGAACCATTATAAAGACATATTCAAAATACTTTCAAAACTCACAACACAAAAGCATAACTTTCAAACAAAGCAAGTGATCTAGCTAGCAACTAAGAGCCCATGGAAAACCATGGATGAAAGGGGTGCTAACACCTTTCCTTTTTATAACCTACCCCCCGAACTCAAGAAAACATCTCTAAAGGTATTTCCTGTGCTTTTTTACCTTTCCTTTTGGATAAAAGAAAAGTCGGTGGCGACTCTTGCTATCCGCACAATTGCGATCAAACGCAAACGACCCGAGTCAGTTCTCCCACCATATCACACGTGTATTTTATTACTTTCGTGTTTATTCCCAATTATGTATCTGTTTACAGTTTGTAATAGTTTAATTAGGGTTTTTCCATCACCCCCAGTTTTACTATTTGTACCCCCATTCTCGAAGCCTTGTAATAGCGTAGGATTTTACTTTTCTGCACTTATATTTTTATGCCTTGTATATAACAGTTAGATGTATGATAATAGGGTTTGTGTGGCAAGATTAAAAACAATCATAGAAAACCCTAATTTGAAGATAAATAAACTGGAAACAAATCGCTCTTCACACTTGCACGTCTAGGGTGACCTCACTTTTTGCCTTCGGAAATGCAGTCATGTCCCTCGAACATGGGGACGCTTTAGCATTATCCTCGATTAAAAATATTGTAGTCCCTCAATGACCCTTTTGAATGCTGCCTTCGGTAAATGATCTAGTCCCTTACGATAAAATTACTAAAGCGCCCCTACGAGTTAATTTTATGACTGTATGATGACCCGCGCATGTCCCTTCACATCCAACGATTGGGCTACCTACCAACTAATGGTATGGACAACACTATCTAAAGGAGGAGGAAAATAATACGAAAGAGCTTGAGTAGGTAGACAGCTCTTAATTGTCTGCTTACATTTTTCAAAACAAAAACATTTCTCACAGTCACACTTTCAAAATATTTTCAAATAAACACTTTGTATGCATTCTTAACCGATACAAGAATCATTACAAAGTTGTCTGACTATTGGCATTTTCAAAATATTTTCAAACACATATTCAAAGCATTTTCAAAACAAAGTGATCTAGCGGTTAAGAGCCCGTAGATAACTACAGATGAAAAGGGTGCTAACGCCTTCCCTTTTCATAACCTACCTCCCGAACTCAATAAATTTCAAAGGTCTTTCCTATTTTTTTCACCCTTTCCTTTATTGGATAAAAGAAAAGTCAGTGGAGACTCTTTATATCTAGAACATTTGGGATAAAATGAAAAACCAAGTCAGTTCTTCGACCGTATTACATCGAGAAAAAGCGCCTTGTGATCTTTAGATAGTTTTGCCAACCTATCCTCTACTACCTTCTGGGCAGTCTTCTCATCAGCATACTCCTTCTCTGTAATGGCCAGCTTCATTCGTAGCTTCCTCACCTCGACCTCTAAGGAAGTACCCTCCTTAGTGTATGCCACAACCATCTCCAAGACCCTCGAGACTGCCCTGGCATCCTGGGCTAATGTTGTCCTCTTCACCGGGCGATCTAGCTCTTCGAGCAGAAGGGACTCACCTCAAAGAAGATACGGAGAAGAACCCTCGAAGAAGGATTTGTCGTTCTAGCAAGGGGTCAGTTCGTATTTTCCCTTCTCCCTCTCCCTAGTCAGGTCCACAGTACCCTCGTTGGGTTGGATCTTATGCCTTGAGGACGCCTGCAGAGGAGAAATAACCTCGGGTAGTTGCCTTGTCGATGAAGCACTTGATCCCGACATAGGGCCAACGTCGAGCGAGGAAGCCTCGACACCTTTTTCTGCTTTCTTCAGGTTGAAAGCGGTCATCCTGGCCAAGCGATCCTGGGAGAGATTCATCTTATCTGCGAGGAAACGATAAAGAGCGGATAGTAAAATAGAAGAATATGTGCGTACAAAGAAAATTAAAACGTAAAAGCGGCTACCAAGGTACGCCACGGGGTCCTCGCTCTCGAGGAGCTCCTCGACACCTATCAATCTGAGGTCGTACACCGCCTTCCCATCCTTGTTGACGACCATTTTTCCCCGTCTTCCCACACTAGACAAGAGGAATCCCCACGAAAAAGGGAGTAAGGTAGTCAAAGCTGGCTATATCCTCGGCCCCAAGCTGATCTTTCTTCCAGACATAGACGTCAGTCCCCCTCTCATAAGGCTTATCAGTCTAGTGAAAAGGAAACTTGGGCACCAGCTTGTTCACATGTTTTCCCTCCTCGGTCAGAACAGGAGCCCCTTCCTCGTTGTAATCTAGAGCAACCCGGAAGATACCCACCAGCGCCCTCTGCGAGACGGGCTTAATGAGCATAAATTTTTCCTTAAAAATCATACTTACTCCAGGTACGCTTTGAACATCTTTCCATTTGCCTGCTTCAAAGCAACCCAACCATATTGGGCACCAAATGACTGCCTCTGAAGGTGGAAATAGTAAAAGAATAAAGGGACAGTGTCTTAAACACCCAAATAGTCGCACGTGATCTCAAAATCCCGAAGGAAAGCGATCAAGTACGGGTGCAGGCGGGACGGAGCTAGACAAAGATGCTTGAAGGCTGCCACTTGGAAGTTCGAGAAAGGGAGCCACAAACCCATCTCCCTGAACATGATCTCGTACATAGGGAACCAAAGAGCTTTAAATTGTGAGCAGATTCAGCTCCTCTTGTTGGGAATGTTGATTTCCCATTGCTCTTCAGTGCCCTCTTAGTCCATCTCTGGATCCAACGAGGTGAATATCTCGTCAGGATAATCGATAAAGTGGGAGACATACCTCGATGGGCCCGATGCAACCCGATCCAATGGACCTTCCTCATCCACGGGCACGTTAGGACCCTCTTGATCAACAGGATCCACCTCCACGCCCCCTTCAGTATCGTGATTATTAGGCATCTCTGGCTTCAGTGCTCCCGGCGAGGACTCGTACGCCCCCTAGATGCTCGCCTTATCGGGCTGCTCTCGGAAGAACTCTGAGCGGAACCGCTGGGCTCATTAAGTAACTCGTTGTCACTAGTATTCATCGTACCTAAAAATTAGAGGATGAAAGTGAGTTCGAGATCAACGTTAAATACACCCTTCCACCACTAATCAAGTGAAAGGGAACCAAGGAACAAGGACTCTGTCCCCGACCAGAGCCCTCACTCAAACGACTACTAGACGATCTCCCTTACCTAACCAAACCCGTTGGATCCATACGGAAATTTTCCTACATTCTTCTAACGCCACTGAGGTCCCAAAACCTCCCCCGCGAAGGACACTTGGTATCCTCGACACCCTCCAGAACCATCGTCTCTAACCAACATTTCCCCAGAATCTCTAAGAAATCAGTCACTTTAAACCTTAACCGCATGCATTTTCTAAAGACCTTAAAATCTAACGAACGTGACAAATGTTAAAACAAAGGGAATCAAGGAAACCTAGCCGATTAAGTGAAGAGATGACAAAAAGAGACGGTGGCGAACAGCGGGACAAGCGAAAATCTTGGGAACGGATGAAGTCGGGTAGGGACAAATGAAGTCGGGTAAGAGCGAAAGAATCGGGCAGATGAAAGAATGATGAAAACTATATAAGGAGCTCTCTCCCCTCTTTTTATAGGCAGAACTCACTAGTGCGTAGGAAAACACACGCCTAAGGAAATCTAAAGGGTGTCATCATTAAAACCTAGCCTCTAGACCAGCCGCCATCATGCCTATCTAATAGTGCGTGGCTCGATGCATGTGAAGCATGAAGGTGTGAAGAAAATGCAAGAAAGGGGGTTTGAATTGGGTTTTTCTTTCTTGAATAACTTTCACTTCGAAGCATTATTCGTTGAACAATGTTTCTTAGTGTTATATCTAAGTAATGCTTCAAATTAAGTTAAGAAAACAAACTCTAAAGCTTAAGCAAAAGTAAAGAACACGCGATATATCCTGGTTCACTTGAGAAAACCCCAAGTTAGTCCAGTCCACCCTTCCAAGGTGATTTCGTCTTGAACTCAAGGACTTAATCCATTATAACTAATCTGATTACAATTGCACGGGCAACCTCTAGTGACTAACATCAAATGATGCGTTCAAGGATCCAAACTGGATATAATGTTCATTGACCCAACAAAATCTGATTCTTCAGAATCTCCTATCAGGATTTCCTTCTAATGATATCCATCAGTGATCTCATAAGGCTGACTTTCACTCAGTCCCCTTTGAGATATGACTACCATTGACCCAATAGAATCCACTATAAGGATTTCATCTATGATGACCGCGGCCAAATTCTTCTTAAGAATCCTGACTCAACCGAGTCTCTCAAGGAACCATCAAACAACTGTTTGATTTATATTTGTTTACAATAATAATGCTCCTACACAAGCTGAATGTAGACAAAATTAAGTACATTAGAGGAATATTATACACACTAAAAGATATTATATTTTATTGTAGCTTCAATGTGTGGTCTTCTTTTCTTCAAGTAGCTTCTTCACAGATAACGGCCCAAAGCACTTAAATCATTGAAGTCTTCTTCTTCATAAGCTTTTGAAAGCTTTGTTAATTTATATGTAGTAAAGAGAAAAACTTTTTCATCTTAATTCACTTTAGAACATTCTGGATAGCAGCCCTTGTTCAATTTTCTTTTATGATCATTTTAGAGCACAACACTTGTGTTATAGATTTGTAACTGGAGCTTTCATGATTATCTTCATTATCCTTTGCGGCTTAGCAAGCTTTGTGCAGCATATGAAATAAAGCACGTTGTGAATCAATGATTTCATTGTAATCAGTATCAACATGATTGAAGAATCATTTTGATAACAGTTATTTTGGTTTTTATTATAGTGTTTAATATATTTTTGGTTGTGTTTCAGTAATGACAGTTTTCATTTTAACATTGAGCACAAACAACTTGCGACTTGCAACTTGCAGCTATTAGCAACCAGCCACAATTAAACATACGATTACTTTCTTATATAGCCAAGAAAAATAGATTTGTTGGCTATTTGAAAAAGATTCGTTACAAATAGTACTTCTATGTCCTTATCTCTTCCATAATTCAAGCAAGGTAGTGGAATAAGGTTTTTCCGTACTGTGTACTACTGTACCATGTTACCTTTATATTCTTTCTTTTGTACTTCATAGGCTTCTGCGAGCATGATTTTATAAGCAAGAACATAACATGATGTCTTCAGAACTTCAAGTCTTCAGAGTCTTCAGAATTGTGTCTTTAGAGTCTTCAGCACTTGGTCGTGAGAACCCTGTTGTAGAGAACCTTGGATCAAAAGAGCTTTAAGTCTTCAGAGTCTTAAGAGTTGTGTCTTTAGATTCTTCAGCACTTGGTCTTGAGAACCCGATGTATAGACCTTTGATCTTTAGAACTTCAAGTCTTTGGAATCTTCATAACTTTCGTGTTTAGATTCTTTAGCACTTGGTCTTTAAGAATCCTTTTAAGAACCTTGTCATTAGAAACACAAGTCTTCAGCATTTGGACTTCAGTAGAAAATTTGTCTTCAAATCTTCTAAATTTGTCTTCTTGAAATAGGTTGTCTTTAGAAACTTGAGTCTTCAGCATTTGGACTTAAGTGGCAACTTGTATCTTCATATTTTCTTAATGTTTCCTTAGAATACGTTGTCTTTAGAAGCTTGAGTCTTTAGCATCTAGACGTAAGTAACACCTTTTGTCTTCAGATCTTCGGACTTGTTTCTTTAGACAAACACTAGAGCTTATACTTCAGAGCCTTCTGAAGTGTCTTGCTACTGCTCAGCAGAACTTATGTAGCATAGAAGCGGAATTAATCCTCTTCTAATGTCTTGGCCTCGCCATCCATCAGAAGCAGAACCTGTTTGTACTCAATAATAACAAACATTACAGTATCAAAAAATTTCATATAAACATACTCATTTGTTATCATCAAAACTCAAATATAATATTGCAGAACCAAATCTTGTTCTTACAATCTCCCCCTTTTTGGTAATGACAAAACCATGTATTTTGATGACATAATTTTGTTCTTATAATCAGAAGAAGTGAAATAGAAAGGTAAGGAATACTTATCCTTTTTATGATGCTCCCGGTGAGTCAATGTTTTGATGAAGATCGAATATCCTGACTCTAAACATTTGAGTAAAGCTCCTACTGGTTCCAATAGATCAGGTATCGAGATCTTGATATTCTTGACTCTGGATGGCAATGGAAAAATTGAGATCTTGAATTCATCAGAGCTTCTTCTTATTGAATTTTCTATCCAGATTTTTCATACAATCTTCAACTACTGAATTGCCCAGGTCTTCTGGAAAGCATATTGTGATCGGTGGATCTGGAACTGACTGTTTAACGCTGGTTCGCGAAATGTCGCGGAAGCAAGAGTCGCCACCGCCTTTTATTTTCTCCAAATGGAAAGGACAAAAGCACAGAAAAATTCCTTATAGAGATTGCTCTCGGTTCGGGAGGTAGGTTATAGAAAGGGAAGGTGTTAGCACCCTTTCTATCCATGGTTATCCATGGGCTCTTAGATACTTGCTCATTTGTGTTTTCAAAAATGGTTTGTTTCCTTTTCAACTGTGGGTTTTAAAAAGTTTCTTTGGAAAATTTCAGTTCGACTCGTACGTCAGAGTGTTTGAAAAAATTGCTTTGAAAGCTTTTGAAAATGTGTTGGTGTGAAAAGATTTTCGTTTGTTTTTGAAGAGAGCAAGTATCCATGAGAACCTACCTACCCTAAGGAATTCGTCTGTGTAAATATCCTTAAAGTAGTGTCATCCCACCATTGAGAGGTAGGTAGCACCACCGTTGGAGGTGTTCGGGTCAATTCGAGTTTGTAGGGACATGGTGATCACCAGAGCAATGGGAAGACACCTTAGAAGCTACCCTCATGCCAGGTTCCCGGATCATGAGGACTTACTAAGACATCCTCTACTCGACGATCACCTTTCGAGGCAAGGCAACAGTGAGGCGTACCCTAGGGGTGGTGTGTACGGTTCGTGTGTCATGTTTCAGTTATTTGTCTTGTCATGTTTATTGTGATCTACGCTTGATTTTATTTTTAAGGCCATTCATTCTTGCATGCTTATTTAACAGTTAATATTTGCGGGAAAAGTAAATTCTAAACTATTACAAATGGCGCGGGTCCACATCGCCAAAATTAAACCGGACCCGATTTGACGGAAAGTAAACAAAGCAAAGAAATAAAAGTGCGAGAAATTTAAGTTACAACGCCTTGGGAGAGATACATAATGAATTAAGCGAAATAAATAAATACGCGAAATAAAAAAATTATCGAAGCGAGGGCGTTGGACCCTTTTGCAAAATATTGAATGTTAATGAGGAATTAAAATTAAAATTAAAAGAAAATGTTTTTTTTGATATTTTTGTGTTTTTTTGAGATTTAATGAAAAAAGAGATTTAATTAAAATTAAAATGTCAAACCCTAATTCTAATTATTTTTTAGTTATTAAGAAAATATTGAAATTTGACCTAATTTAAACCTAATTATTTTTATGTACAATTTAATTATGAAAATAATAAATAAATAAGTATTATGATAAAAAAAGAGAAAATTAAAAAGGAATAAAAAGTTATTAAACCTAATTCTATATTTTTGGATTTTTAGTTATAAAAAAGAATTAAAATTAAAACCTATTTAATACTAAATATTCACATGCAATTTATTTATGAAAATAATAAAATAAATATTATATTTTTCTTTTTTTTCTGATTTTTGTGCATTTTTATATTTTGTAAAGAAATAATTAATTAATTTAACAAATAAAGAAAATAAAATCATTATTGAAAATAAAATAAAAAAAATGTATAGAGAAGCAAACCAGGGGGGTTTTCTGTCCCAACATGGAGGTATGGATCCAATAATTTAGGCCCAATAAGCTGGAAATTCGCTGACTTTCCCAGGTTCCATATGGTGCGTTGACTAAGGCATAATGTGTTCTTTGAATCCCTGCCCTTGATTTGAAGCAGCTAGACGCGTGGCTCTTTGGATGTTGAGGCAACATGATGCGCTTTAAGGTTATGCCTGCATAGGAATTGCAATGGAAAAATAATAGTGAAATTATACAGACCTGGGGTTCGAACCCAGGTCTTGGACGTTGCAAGCTCAACACCTGTGCCACTACGCCATGTGAATCGCGTTTAATATATAATAGCTATTAATCAATATAAAAGAAAGTTGGTTAGTTATCTGAAAAACGCGCGCAATTCAAAAAGAGCCAATGGTTGTTGGCCACGAGGTCTCCTTCTTCGTTGTCTTTTTTATTTTCTGAAACATAAGAACAATAAGCAACGGTTTTAACCTGTTGCTATAGATGACCTATCAGAAAATAGCGAATAGGATTCTGTTAGTCATAAATTTATCGCGAGATATGAACTTGCTTCGTCTAAGCTTGCTGAATCCAACGATGGAACTGTGGTGGTCCAATTTTGCGTTATTAGGAAACCCCTAATTGGGAACCCAAGAAACCCTAGACTGCATCAATGGCCAAATCACGTATATAGCACAAAAACGAAATTAATTTGCATGGTTAGTTTCAGAAACTCATAACAAACATGAATCAATAGACGAAAATTGCAAATTATGCACAAATCATGATGAATGATTCTGAAAATTTCTTGACACAGTTGAGGTTCTCGTTACCAATTCCTTGCGTTTGGATGGATGATATTGATTGGAATGCGTTCAGGAATGCTTGAGGAAGCTATTGGAATAGGTTTTGTGTCTTGAATCAATCTCTAGCACTGATTTCAGTTTTGCTTTCTTTGACCAAAATTCCAAATTTGCAATGGTATTTTCAGCGCAGCTTTTTTGTCTAATGCAATTAGGTTTATGTTCCTGGTTATGTAGTGAATGAATTAGGTTAAAAAGATTGATCAAAATCCATTGCTTTTATTGTTTTCAATATTTGATTTCTTAAGAATCCTTTTCATATCTTTTCACATGGTTTTTGTATCAATTAGGTTTCAATCAAGCCAAATCTTTCCATAATTGGCTAAGCACGAAATATCAAGTCTAAAACATGTATAAAAAAGATTCATTTGGTTCATTTAGATATTTTCCACATATTTAATTGATTTAATTGAATTAATATGAATAAAAATTCAAATAAATAAATAAAAAATGAGAAAATACTTCCCTTTGGGCCAAGTGGTCGTGCACATGCTTGGAATAATGAATCTTGGAAGAAAAATGGGCCCATTAGCAATTTTGAATCATTTGCATCAATGTTGACTTTTCAAAATTCCTAAAAATTTCCCAACTTCCACAAGGCATAACTTGCTCAATGTTTAAGCTCTTCTCATGTTCTTGGACATTTTGGAAAGGTCTTTGAGTCCTCTAACCAATGCCTTTGGTCCCATGTCATTTTGATTTACCAATATCAAGTTATGGCCTTTGACTTAAAGTCCCTTTTTGTTGACTTTTGAAAATGACCTATAATGTTGAGATTGATAACTTTTTGTGAGAGCATTTCTTGGACTTGGAATATGAAGATGAGTTGTAGGAAATGTCTTTCTCTTCAAAATGAGCTTTGGATGGAATTTTTCTGATAATCCATGTGAAAGTTATGCCCTGGTCAATTTCAGTTGACTTTTTCAGCTGTCCAAATATAGTAACTTTTGCATCTTTGATGATTTCTGAGCCAAATTTTGAGAATCATGATCAAGCATTGATCAAATGATGTTTGTGGCTTCAAAATGATATGTTGACCAAAAATTTGAACTTTTGACTGTCAAATGACCATTTTGCCCCTACAGTTGACTGTAGTGCAATTTAGGGTTTTGACTGTGCAATTTTGAGCTGAATGCCTTGAAACTTGATATGAAGATACTTGACCACCTTTGTAGGCATGTGAGACTTGATTGGGCCTCTGAAACTTTCACTTTCTTGATCAGGACACAAACCCTAATTTTGACTGTATGGGAGACTGTTGAGCTGTGCAACCCTTGGGGAATTTTGTGACTTGGCTTGGCAATTTCTTGAAGAATATGGGAGGGCAAATTTTGGGGTGCAACAGTTGCCCCTGTTCAATCTTCTTAGACCTGAGGATGCAGATTGGCTGACGTGCCTTTCGTAATCCGAGGGTAGAAGAGGATTGAACACTAGAGTGCCCAGAAATTTGCGCTCACATGTTAGCAGTGTGATGGGAATGGGCTTATAGATGCCATCTGGGAATTGCTGGATAGGATGATGGGCTTATAGATGCCATCTGGATATTGATCGCGTAGGAGACTCCTTAGCGAGAACCTGCATACCTGCAAAAGAAAAATGAATACCTGACACGTTGCAGGAGCTGATTTTAGATGCTTGGTATAGATATGTCCAGACTGGTTACAGGAGCTGAGTCTGGAGCTTCAAAAGATGATGAATGGACCAGATATGGTTGCTGCCTTAGCGTGAATGGTAAGAGAATCTTGTGTGACTTTAACTTCAACAACGCTCGTTGATAAAAATCTTGGCGGGAATTACCATCTTTGCAGTATCGGGAAGAGAACCATAGGCCATTATAATCTGAAAGGGAATCACCTCACTCGCCGTTGGAGAGGGAATCATAGGAAAAGGAATTGTCACCTCACACACTGTCGGAGAGGGGACCATAGGAGACTATCACCTCACACTCATCGTCGGAGAGGGAAACATCTGAAAAAGGAATTACCACCTCACGCACTTGCCGGAGAGGGGACCATAAGAGACTATCACCTCACACTCATCGTCGGAGAGGGAAACATCTGAAAAAGGAATTACCACCTCACGCACTTGCCGGAGAGGGGACCATAAGAGACTATCACCTCACACTCACCGTCGGAGAGGGAAACATCTGAAGAAGGAATTACCACCTCACGCACTTGTCGGAGAGGGGACCATAAGAGACTATCACCTCACACTCATCGTCAGAGAGGGAAACATCTGAAAAGGAATGATCGCCTCACACACCGTCGGAGGGGGAACCATCTGGGATAACTTCTACTGAGTCTTTATCAGAGAAATCTGTTGGGAGTCGATTTAGCTGGACTAGAGGAGGTCTTGAAATGTCTTCAACTGGAATAAGTGTCAGAACGTCGCCATATCTGGTTCATATCTGGACTATATCTGGAAGGCAATCTAGAAGCAGCATCAGAACGTCACCTTATCTGGTTTACATCTGAAACTATATCTGGCAGGAAATCTGGAAGCAGTATCAGAATGTCGCCATATCTAGGTCATATCTGAAACTATATCTAGAAGGATATCTGGAAGCAGCATCAGAACGTCACCATATCTGGATCATATCCGAAACTATATCTAGAAGGAAATCTGGAAGCAGTATCAGAACGTCACCATATCTGGATCATATCCGAAACTATATCTAGAAAGAATTGCGTTAGTTGATAGTAATCATTTTTGTATTGATCTTTTTCCTGAAAAGGTAAAACATAATTGTATGCAAAATCATGATGCATGAACTGTATGTCTTCAAAATTAATGAGATTCGTGCCATATGATGCATATGCATGCTACAATGTACGAGGATATGATGTTTATGAATGTATTTTTGTCTAAGAAAATAAATCCTTGACGGGTGCCGGGAAGTCGTATCCTGGGCTGATGTTGAGGAATAGATTTTGTTTCCACTGGGGATGATAACTGCAAGAATACCGGTAGGAGAAGATGACTCCGTTGGGGGATGAACTTGGCGAATGACGGATTCTGCGGGGAGAAAAGATACTCTAGTGACCATGCTGGGGAGTGATATTCTGTGGGGATAGAGATGCTTTTGCTGAATTGTTGAGAATGACTTGCTGAGGATATCTCTGCTGTATTGAAAGTGCTGATAGACTTCGTTGGGGATAAGAAGATTCTGTCGACGACGATCTTTCCGTGGCTTTTGGCTGAGGATAACCTAGTTATATCCTGTTAAGGAAATATCTCTTTAAATAAAGCCGGACAACGCGTTCATGCTCTGCGAGGGTAAGCTTCCAGAATCTACTGGGGATAAGCTTACTGCTTGGGGATATGAATTCCAGCTTTCCTGGGGAGACTAGATTGGACTCTCCTGGGGAAGTATTGAACTGCATTGGTTATGTTCTTCAACGGAACCTACCTTGATACCCTGGAGGACAGAACGACCAGATTGCTTAGACCACTCTTTATTGCCCCTGTTTCTTGTGGGGTGCTGATAGTTGTTGGCGGACAAACCTTCTTCTGGTAGACAGATAGCAGGACAACAGGACATAATCGTACGCTTTAATCCCTAATTTTTGCCTGGACCGCCCTTTCGGGTTTTCAGTCCACCGGGATACCCATTTTTGCTCAAGCCGCCTTTTCAGGTTTTCGACTTACCGGGTGTACAGATTTTTCATTTCATCCCTTCATTTTGCCCGAACCCTTTTGGTTCGCCGGGAAGCCCTTATTTTTGCCTAGGCCTGTCAGCCTAGCGGGTCTTTGGTTATGCGTAGTATCTTTTCGACTATGTCCCCGCTCTTAGAATGCAGGTAGGTTCCCCTGGCTGCTTGTGTTGTCATATTACCGGAAGGTGTCTGATTGTGCAGGATTCATTGCTGGAGTGCCCCAAGTGACTCAGGCAGAGATTTGCCCCAGGCTTTTTGGCCTTTTGAGAGATTCTCTGAATCTTGATTGGATTGCCCCAGATGACGGACCATGATTAGGTCGTGCCCCTTGATTGGAGATACTTTTGTTCATTAGACTTTCGTCATGCGAATTTCTATGCTGTTCAAACAAAAAGTTATATGCAAACAAAGTTATGTTAAAAATGCAAAGCTTATGTCTGTCTTGAAGATTTTTGAAAATGCATTCTTTTTCATAAAACGAATGAATGTTTGTAAAACATGATGTCAACTCCGTATTTACCGTAGGCCTTAAGGAGTCAGGATACCTTTCGTAACAGTATGCTTTCGAGCTAACCCATGCTTCAGCTAGGACTTTTAAGGGTTATAACGTGGCCTGGTTCACGGTTTAAGAAACAAAGGATAAAGGCTCAAATTTTATTTGTACCCACCCGCTCTTCGTGATGTTCTCCAAACCTAAACTCAGCTGATCATACGTTAGACCTTGTTTGAGTCTTTGCTCTGATTTTCCGGTGATGATTCGGACATTGATGATTTACTCTGACTAGGCAGTCATTTTTGTTTTTGTTGAGGGTTTGTGAGACCTCTTTCTTTTGATTTTTGTTATCCCTTTCTTTTTTTTCCTGAACTGTTTCCTTTTTGGAATTACAGTCAGCGGGATGCCCCAGTTTCATAAGTCCCCTTCATGGATTTTGACTTAATGGGTTTTTTTATTTTGAATGATAATGACTGCCTGTCCTTTTGATTGTTCTGAACCATCACTGTCTTTGTTCGTTTTGTAAAGATCTCTTCGGTGCCATTCGTCATGCACTTGGATCAACTGAGAAACTACCCTGCCCCGGGTTATGATTAAGGGTTTCAATTTTCGAAAATAAAACTCCTACTTCTTTGGCTCCGAGGGGTTGACGAGGGATTATCTTCCTTATAACTCCAGTGTTTAGGATTTGAAACAATGCCTGTACCTCATCAGCGGGGTCTGTTCAAAAGCATACTGTAAAGATCGTGGTATCGTTTTCGTCATCCTCCCTCAAGAGGCTCAGAATTATTAACCAAGAGTTGATCATCAGAAAAAATATGAAAAGAATTTTGAATATAATGAAAACAATTGTATTAATTCCCAAAACAGACATATGCGATGCATTAATAGAATAAAAGAGTTTGCTATGACATTAATTGTTTATATAAGCAAAGAAAAACACAACTCAGAAATTCAAATGAACAAAAGGTCTTCAACGATTGGGTAACGGAGCAGTGATTATGTTCGGAGTCTCAGGCACTTCAAACTGAATCTCCCCGGCGTCGATCATGTCTTGAATTTTGTTCTTGAGAGGCCAGCAGTTGTCCGTAGTATGCCCCGGGCTATCAGAATGATATGCGCACCTATCATTGGGATGATAGTTGGGAGCAGAAGTGTTCGGATTCCGAAGAGGAGCCCTTAAGGTGATTAGCCCTGCCTTCAACATTTGTTGCAGTGCTTGATCCATCGACATGTTGAGTTTGGTATACTGTCGTTTCTCCTTGCGCTGCTGCCCCTGTCCTTGTTGAGCAGGTCCGGGATTGGAGATCTGGATTGCCCCTACCTCATGACGGCTCTTTTTACCGTGCACGGCATTGGATTCTTTCTTTCCATGATGAGGCTTTTTATCAGAAGGTGCAGCCTCTTGAATTTTCCCAGACCGGATGCCAGCTTCTATTCGCTCTCCAGTCAAGATAAGATCTGTGAATCCAGCAGACGAATTCCCAATTAGGTGGTTGTAGAATGGACCAGACAGGGTCCCCAAGAACATATCGACAAGTTCCCGATCAGTCAGAGGTGGTTGTACCCTTCCAGCAAGATCCCTCCACTTCTGCGCATATTCTTTAAAACCTTCACTTGATCCTATCGACATACCCTGGAGTTGGGTACGCGTAGGAGCAAGGTCGGCATTATATTGATACTGCTTGTAGAAAGCAGTAGCCAACTCCTCCCAGTTACGAACCTTGGTCCCATCCAGCTGATAGAACCATTCGAGATGAGTCCCTGAAAGACTCTCCTGGAAGAAGTGGATCCATAAATTCTTATCCGCAGAGTACGGCTGAATTTTCCGAACATAGGACCTCAGATGCAGCTTGGGACAAGACGCCCCGTCATACTTAGAGAAAGATGGTGCTTTGAACTTATGCGGGATAATCACACCAGTCGACAAACCCAGATCTCCAAAATCCAGCCCAGGCACCTGTTGAACCTACATAGCCTTCGACCTGTCTTCCAGTTGCTTATATCTGTCATCAGCAGGAGGGTACTGCTCTTCATCAAAATCTGTCTCATTGTCGGAGACCACTGGACTGGGAACCCTTTCCCCCTGATGACTACCTTCCCTCACAGATGGAGTTGTCCTCTCAGTTTCAATTTGCGGTGCATTCCCAGATCTGCGTCTAGGGCTGAATAAAACAGTCCTCCTCTTCTTCTTTTCTTTCTTCAAGAGCAGAGCCTTTAGATCTTGCTGCCCCTGGGTCAAATTCATGATCAGTTCTTGGAACTGGGCATTCTGAGCCTGGAGGGCCTTGATAGTCTGCTCGGCTGATGATTCAGGATTCATGACGATCGGCTGAAATAAACAGCGAAGAAGGGTAAGCAACTTGTCCAAGGGGTACCTGCAATGCAATGAGATGTATGACATGCATGTAATGTTTTCAAGGACCTCGCGGGATAAACAGAGAAACTTGTTAGAGTTGGAAACTGGCAACTTGATTGAAGGAACTTCCTGTTGTAGAGAGCCCTTCTTCAAGGGTCAAAGGCTCACCATATCCAGTGGGTCATAGCCCCTGACAACCCTGGCTAGAGGAAAATAAATCCTCTTTGCCCCTGGCTAGATGTTTGATTTATCATGACCTGCATCACAAGCCCTTGAGATCCTTGAAATGGGTTAGGATGTATGCAATGGTATGATGTCATGCTATGCATGGGGTGATGTAGGTAAACCATGTTATGAGTCCCCATTAAGGACTATAAACAGACCCTGCAAGAAATTCAGTATACTTTGTTATGAGTCCCAATTGAGGGCTATAAACAAAACCTGCAAGAGATCTAGTAAACCCTGTTATGAGTCCCAGTTAAGGACTATAAACAAAACCTGCAAGAAATTTGAGTAAACCCTGTCATGAGTCCTAGTTAAGGACTATAAACAAAACCTGCAAGAAATTTGGGTAAACCCTGTCATGAGTCCTAGTTAAGGACTATAAACAAAACCTGCAAGTAGTTCATGTGTCAGCTAACAAGCATGCAAGTAGGCAAGTACAAAGGCACGCAAGTCACACAAAAGAAGCCCTTAGAGTTTAGGCCGGCATGGGGTCTGGGTATTACCCTCTTGAAGTTGGTGGGCTCAACCTGTCCTATCAGAAGTAACCGGGTTCTAAGGGTCCCAATATCACGGGATTGCTTTCATTGTTCATCGTTTCGATTTAGCCACTGAACTGGCGACCGAAATATTCCAGGAAAGCAACCCTCAATTGAGTGTAGTATCGAGTATCAACCAACCTCGGACTGCACCAAAGTCAGTTATCTCACTACCCTAAAGAGGCCAAGATAGTTCAATTAAGGTTCCTAAGGTCTGTTGATGCTTCACGACACCACGCGGAGGCCCCGTACTCTCCTTGATTGAACTCAAGGGTTACCGGTACACACCAAAGTGCCACATCAACGTAGCAAACTGTTTCAACCATGTCGGTATACCCCGCACAGTTCCCTCACAGCCTTGTTGCTACTTTCTAAGAAGGTATCCCCAGATCTGGGTTTAGGATCTATAGAACTCCCAAGCAACCCACAATTTAAAGCACGCAAAGCAATACAATTGAAAACATAATTATGACCTAGCCCTAAGGTACACCCCACTTTTAAGTTTAGTCCCCAGCAGAGTCGCCAGTTCTGTGATCGGTGGATCTGGAACTGACTGTTTAACGCTGGTTCGCGAAATGTCGCGGAAGCAAGAGTCGCCACCGTCTTTTATTTTCTCCAAATGGAAAGGACAAAAGCACAGAAAAATTCCTTATAGAGATTGCTCTCGGTTCGGGAGGTAGGTTATAGAAAGGGAAGGTGTTAGCACCCTTTCTATCCATGGTTATCCATGGGCTCTTAGATACTTGCTCATTTGTGTTTTCAAAAATGGTTTGTTTGCTTTTCAACTGTGGGTTTTAAAAAGTTTCTTTGAAAATTTTCAGTTCGACTCGTACGTCAGAGTGTTTGAAAAAATTGCTTTGAAAGCTTTTGAAAATGTGTTGGTGTGAAAAGATTTTCGTTTGTTTTTGAAGAGAGCAAGTATCCATGAGAACCTACCTACCCTAAGGAATTCGTCTGTGTAAATATCCTTAAAGTAGTGCCATCCCACCATTGAGAGGTAGGTAGCACCACCGTTGGAGGTGTTCGGGTCAATTCGAGTTTGTAGGGACATGGTGATCACCAGAGCAATGGGAAGACACCTTAGAAGCTACCCTCATGCCAGGTTCCCGGATCATGAGGACTTACTAAGACATCCTCTACTCGACGATCACCTTTCGAGGCAAGGCAACAGTGAGGCGTACCCTAGGGGTGGTGTGTGCGGTTCGTGTGTCATGTTTCAGTTATTTGTCTTGTCATGTTTATTGTGATCTACGCTTGATTTTATTTTTAAGGCCATTCATTCTTGCATGCTTATTTAACAGTTAATATTTGCGGGAAAAGTAAATTCTAAACTATTACAAATGGCGCGGGTCCACATCGCCAAAATTAAACCGGACCCGATTTGACAGAAAGTAAACAAAGCAAAGAAATAAAAGTGCGAGAAATTTAAGTTACAACGCCTTGGGAGAGATACATAATGAATTAAGCGAAATAAATAAATACGCGAAATAAAAAAATTATCGAAGCGAGGGCGTTGGACCCTTTTGCAAAATATTGAATGTTAATGAGGAATTAAAATTAAAATTAAAAGAAAATGTTTTTTTTTTGATATTTTTGTGTTTTTTTGAGATTTAATGAAAAAAGAGATTTAATTAAAATTAAAATGTCAAACCCTAATTCTAATTATTTTTTAGTTATTAAGAAAATATTGAAATTTGACCTAATTTAAACCTAATTATTTTTATGTACAATTTAATTATGAAAATAATAAATAAATAAGTATTATGATAAAAAAAGAGAAAATTAAAAAGGAATAAAAAGTTATTAAACCTAATTCTATATTTTTGGATTTTTAGTTATAAAAAAGAATTAAAATTAAAACCTATTTAATACTAAATATTCACATGCAATTTATTTATGAAAATAATAAAATAAATATTATATTTTTCTTTTTTTTCTGATTTTTGTGCATTTTTATATTTTGTAAAGAAATAATTAATTAATTTAACAAATAAAGAAAATAAAATCATTATTGAAAATAAAATAAAAAAAAATGTATAGAGAAGCAAACCAGGGGGGTTTTCTGTCCCAACATGGAGGTATGGATCCAATAATTTAGGCCCAATAAGCTGGAAATTCGCTGACTTTCCCAGGTTCCATATGGTGCGTTGACTAAGGCATAATGTGTTCTTTGAATCCCTGCCCTTGATTTGAAGCAGCTAGACGCGTGGCTCTTTGGATGTTGAGGCAACATGATGCGCTTTAAGGTTATGCCTGCATAGGAATTGCAATGGAAAAATAATAGTGAAATTATACAGACCTGGGGTTCGAACCCAGGTCTTGGACGTTGCAAGCTCAACACCTGTGCCACTACGCCATGTGAATCGCGTTTAATATATAATAGCTATTAATCAATATAAAAGAAAGTTGGTTAGTTATCTGAAAAACGCGCGCAATTCAAAAAGAGCCAATGGTTGTTGGCCACGAGGTCTTCTTCTTCGTTGTCTTTTTTATTTTCTGAAACATAAGAACAATAAGCAACGGTTTTAACCTGTTGCTATAGATGACCTATCAGAAAATAGCGAATAGGATTCTGTTAGTCATAAATTTATCGCGAGATATGAACTTGCTTCGTCTAAGCTTGCTGAATCCAACGATGGAACTGTGGTGGTCCAATTTTGCGTTATTAGGAAACCCCTAATTGGGAACCCAAGAAACCCTAGACTGCATCAATGGCCAAATCACGTATATAGCACAAAAACGAAATTAATTTGCATGGTTAGTTTCAGAAACTCATAACAAACATGAATCAATAGACGAAAATTGCAAATTATGCACAAATCATGATGAATGATTCTGAAAATTTCTTGACACAGTTGAGGTTCTCGTTACCAATTCCTTGCGTTTGGATGGATGATATTAATTGGAATGCGTTCAGGAATGCTTGAGGAAGCTATTGGAATAGGTTTTGTGTCTTGAATCAATCTCTAGCACTGATTTCAGTTTTGCTTTCTTTGACCAAAATTCCAAATTTGCAATGGTATTTTCAGCGCAGCTTTTTTGTCTAATGCAATTAGGTTTATGTTCCTGGTTATGTAGTGAATGAATTAGGTTAAAAAGATTGATCAAAATCCATTGCTTTTATTGTTTTCAATATTTGATTTCTTAAGAATCCTTTTCATATCTTTTCACATGGTTTTTGTATCAATTAGGTTTCAATCAAGCCAAATCTTTCCATAATTGGCTAAGCACGAAATATCAAGTCTAAAACATGTATAAAAAAGATTCATTTGGTTCATTTAGATATTTTCCACATATTTAATTGATTTAATTGAATTAATATGAATAAAAATTCAAATAAATAAATAAAAAATGAGAAAATACTTCCCTTTGGGCCAAGTGGTCGTGCACATGCTTGGAATAATGAATCTTGGAAGAAAAATGGGCCCATTAGCAATTTTGAATCATTTGCATCAATGTTGACTTTTCAAAATTCCTAAAAATTTCCCAACTTCCACAAGGCATAACTTGCTCAATTTTTAAGCTCTTCTCATGTTCTTTGACATTTTGGAAAGGTCTTTGAGTCCTCTAACCAATTCCTTTGGTCCCATGTCATTTTGATTTACCAATCTCAAGTTATGGCCTTTGACTTAAAGTCCCTTTTTGTTGACTTTTGAAAATGACCTATAATGTTGAGATTGATAACTTTTTGTGAGAGAATTTCTTGGACTTGGAATATGAAGATGAGTTGTAGGAAATGTCTTTCTCTTCAAAATGAGCTTTGGATGGAATTTTTCTGATAATCCATGTGAAAGTTATGCCCTGGTCAATTTCAGTTGACTTTTTCAACTGTCCAAATATAGTAACTTTTGCATCTTTGATGATTTCTGAGCCAAATTTTGAGAATCATGATCAAGCATTGATCAAATGATGTTTGTGGCTTCAAAATGATATGTTGACCAAAAATTTGAACTTTTGACTGTCAAATGACCATTTTGCCCCTACAGTTGACTGTAGTGCAATTTAGGGTTTTGACTGTGCAATTTTGAGCTGAATGCCTTGAAACTTGATATGAAGATACTTGACCACCTTTGTAGGCATGTGAGACTTGATTGGGCCTCTGAAACTTTCACTTTCTTGATCAGGACACAAACCCTAATTTTGACTGTATGGGAGACTGTTGAGTTGTGCAACCCTTGGGGAATTTTGTGACTTGGCTTGGCAATTTCTTGAAGAATATGGGAGGGCAAATTTTGGGGTGCAACACATATGCTTCTTCTTTTGATTCTTATGTTCTGAATATCACATTCTTAGACATTTTACATCTTCTGAACATTATGATACCAAAATCAAGACAACTTTAACTTTCAGAAAGTTCTCAACTTCAGAACAGTATTGGGTCTATCTTTTTGAACATATGTTCACAGAGTATACATCTTTGATTATAAGAATAACCAGTTCTTAAGAACTTTAATAAAGTTCTTTCATTTTGACCTGTCTTAGAATGCCTAGTGAACTTGTTCAAAGTTCCTTAGTTAATTAATAAATAGACAAACAAGCGCTAGTAGTAAATGCACATTTTATATCATTTTACTATTATGATGAGTTTTTGCATTTCTTTAGGCTCATCAAAATTATTATACTTCTCCCCCTTTTTGACATCATCAAAAAGGTAATTATTCATGAAAAACATTAAAAGTTAACGGAATTAATCTTTAAAATAGTCACATAATCAGAAGCACACAAGCATTATTTTATAGTTTAGAAACAAAAGGAAAGAGAAAATCCTAGAGCCTAAGATTCAGAAGCAGTGGAAGAAATCTTCTGCAGGATTAATTGTAGCATGATCTGAACATTCTCATTGACAGCCTTTTGTTCAATTATACTTTCTTTAAACACATGTTGTTCTCCTTTAATTTCAACAATTTCTTTTTCCAGGAACGCAATGGCAGGATCAGAAGATGAAGCAACCAGAGCATCTTCTTTATCCTTAGCAGCTTCTTCTGCTTCTTTAGCCAATCTAGCTTCTTCAGCTTTTCTGGCTTCTTTTTCCTCTTGAGCCTTAATCCTAGCTTCCTCTGCTCCTTTTACTGCTCTAGCTTCAGCTTCTCTTTGTCTTTCAGCAAGTAGTTCCAGAAATCTGACTCTTTCTCTTGTTTCTTTTCTTTTATTTACCATTTAAACATCCCCAATTTTGGATGCTTCCGTAAAAGAATTCATTCGTTCAACCTTAGAAGACATCCACTTCTGAAATTTCTTCCAAGAACCAACCATATCATGAGGCTCGGTGCTTGTACTTTCCTCTATCCTTAGCTTCACAACTCTTTTCATAGCCTTAGTTCTAAAAATGTCAATGCATTCATCCAAGGTTTTAGGAGAAGATTTTTCATACACAACTAAGGCTAGGTTGGATTCAAGATGGCTTGGTTTAGAAGTTTTTCATGAGGATTTTATGGTAAAGGTTGTTCAGTCATATTGAAAATTTCAGAACAAGTGAAGGGTTCAGTTGAGGAAATTTCAATAGCTCCCTGATTATCAAATATTGTCCTTTCAGACATTTCAAAAACAAAGGGAGAAATTGGATCAGGATGAATGATGTGTGAGTCATGGAGAGTGGTTTCTTTGTTAAATAAGGAAAAATGAAGATTGATATTACAAGTTTAAAAATGCAAAGTTTGTGGAAGTAATTGAGATGAGGTTAATGGGGATGTAGGAATGTGTATTGGTTCTAATGGAATGACGGTAGTGAGAGATGGAATATGATTTGAAGAAAGAACTTGTGTGGTGGTGGATTTAGAAATAATTGTTATTAATGGTGGAAAAGACTCACTTGAAGTTACGGGAATTTCAATTGTAGTGGTATTGGAAACAATTGGAATATTTACAACTGGAACAGAAACAGAAGTGGTAATGGTGGATTATGGAACAAGAAATGATGTTTTTGTGACGGTGGTGGGAATGGTGAGACTGCATTAATAATTTTAGAAACATATAATGAAACAGGTACATAAGTATCAACATCAGACTTACTAGTTGTTATAGAAATTTCATTTCCCAGAATGGCGTCTTTCAGAAAGCCAGACTTCTTTTTCTTTTTCTTCTCTGGTTCAGAAGCATTTGAGCTTCTCTTCCTTTTACCAACAGAACAGTCAACACCCTCAGCAGGAAAATCTGAGTAATTAAAGTTTGGCATATCATGTCCTTCTTGTTGCATCATTAGAACATATGCAGCAACACTGGATACCAGATCTTGTTTGGAGAAAAGATGATAGTCACTCATAAGAATTATTTTGTGATGATAATTCTCAGATGGTTAAATTAGAGGATTTATCTTGAGTTCTTCAATCAACCTCATGTTCCTCAAGGTTTCCCCATTAAAGGAATCTCCAATTCTTGGAGTCAGATCCTCTTTATAGTTGGCTTCCTCAATTAAAAACTTTACCAAGCCATTTTCAACAAAAATATTAGTTAGAAGTCGCCCACAGGGAATATTGGGAGATACTTTTTTGTTGGTAAGTGTGGTGGTTCTGGACTTTCTAATAGAATCCCTCAGATAATTAAACAAAATGAAAGGAATGTTAATCCTTTATTTAGACTGTAGAAAGTACAACATGAACTTCTGATTGATGTTGAAATAATTAGAGGAACTTGAACGAGGTCTAGGGTTTATGCAGCCCAGAATAATTTTATGCCATACTCTGAGATTATCATTAAGATCCTTGCTTTTGTACTTGGATTTCTTAGTAGAGAAATTCGTAAACAGTAGTTGATCTAGAGATTTGTTTTCACCCTTTGATTTATTGTCCAATCCATACACGTGTTTTCCTTTCAAGAACTTCAATCCCAACAGTTTCATAATGGACTCTTAAGTGATGACGATTCTTTATCCAATAACATCCAAAACAATATGAATGTCATCACAATCAGCATTTTTTTAGAAATCTATCACTGGCGCCTCATAGACAAGACCATGAAGCCTTTGGAAATAGTTTTCCCAACCTTGAGCCTTTAGTTCTTCTTTTAAGTCACACCCATTTGTAGCAAGTTTGTCAAAATCAACCATTAATTCCTTAAGAACAATCAACTTCGTTGGTTTCAAGTTGCAATGAACTTGAGTACTCTTCTGCGTAATGTGATTATCACTAGTAGGACTTGAAGAAGATGAAGGAACCTCAGTTAATGAAGATGGAACGATGTTTGATGAAGACGGAACTACTGGAGATGATAGAACCATTGTTGAAGACGAAGACGCAATAGTTGACGATGTTGCAACAGATAGATTTAGGGCTTGTTCCAGTTCACTAGACAACTTAACAGCTTCTTCTTGAGTAGGAGTCATCATTGTTGAAAGTGAATAGAGATGTAGAAGACGGTTGTAGACTAACTTTTGAAGAGGATGAAGAACTCCGAGAGAGAGAGAGAGAGAGAGAGAGAGAGAGACAAGGAACAATTGAGAGAAGAATGGTTTTAGGGTTTCTAATAAGTGTGGGGAGTGACGTGTGGGTGTGGGTGTTTAAAAAGGAATAGAAGAATTAATAGGGGTAATTAATAAAAGTAATCATGATAGATAAATTCAAGAAATTTCACATTGTTCATGATCTAGCTTAGGTAACGTGTGATGATTAAGAATAATCAAGGATTACACGTGTTAACCACTTCGTCTAACTAAGTGACATGATCAGTATACTTAGGGTCTGAATAACCAAGGGTTCTATCTGATCAGAGATATTTCTGACTGAAACATCCTCTGATAATTTAGTCTATAATAAAATTAGCATAAGTATAATAAGTAAAGAGAAGAAGAGATATTATACTATCATATTCTTGAAGATCTTCCATCTATCTTTAGTTTTAGCTTTCTTTTAGATACAGCTTCTGATCAATTTCTTTCTTCTTATGCTTTCTTCAGAGCAGACTTTCAGAAGTTATGGATTATTTTTATATTGATTCCTCTTATTTCTTAGAGTATTCTCAGTTTTCTTATTTGAGAAGAGTAACCTTCTTATAAATTATAATTTCTAATCTGAAAGCTAGAATCAATCTTCTCTTCAGATGGTCTCTTCATTCTTCTGTTTAGAATCACCCGTCTAACTTTTTGAGAGAATCCTCAAAGCAAATATATTCTGGTCTTTTATTATCAAAATATCCATCTGTTTGTCAAACTTCCTTTGGACAAAAGCTTATTTTCATAAGGTCAATATTTCATGAACTTCTTAGTAGCTATGTGATAGAGATATTTAACTGTGATTTTCTAGTGTCTTCTGAATGTTTGATTCCTTGAACAAATTGCAGAATATGTTATAATATCATCAAACTTTGACAATTTCGACTTTCAATCTTGTTCTTGCAATGTTGAGCTAACTTGTTTAAAGTTAGTCTTTGATCATACTTCTAATGAATCAATGAGCGTTCTTTCCTCAATAATGTATGGTCTTTAGCAAAGCTTCCTTCGACAGGGCCAATGCTTAGATCTTCTGCCTGCTTGAATGAACAACTTGATTATGAAGTTCTTATGTATCATAGAACAACATTCTTTCTTCTTTTGAAAAGATTCCTAATGAGATCTTATGAGAAATTCAAGGGTGGACTAATTTGTTTCTTGAAAACATATCATACTCTCAAGGAACTTAATCAAAAGCATTCAACAGATATAACTTCTTATCTGATGAATATTTTCTTGTTAGCTTGTTCTTCAATTTTCTGATTTTAGACAGTAGTTGAAGATTGAATAGCTATCACTTTAGAGTATTTCTTCACACAGCATCTGTATCTTTATATGTCACTGTTAGGTGTTTAATACCCATTAATAACAGAACCTAGCTCTGATACCAATTGAAGGTGTGAAGAAAACACAAGAAATAGGGGGTTTAAATTAGTTTTTCCTTTCTTGAATAACTTTCACTTCTAAGCATTATTCGTTGAACAATGCTTTTGAGTGTTACTTCTAAGTAATGCTTCTAATAAAGTTAAGAAAACATAAACTCTAAAGCATAAGCAAAAGTAAAGAACACGCGATATTCCCATGGTTCACTTGAGAAACCCCAAAACTAGTCTAGTCCACCCTTCCAAGGTGATTTCGCCTTGAACTCAAGGATTTAATCCACTATAACCAATCTGATTACAATTGCACGGGCAACCGTCGGTGACTAGCATCAAATGACGCGTTCAAGGATCCAAACCAGATATAACGTTCATTGACCGAACAGAATCTGATTCTTCAGAATATCCTATTACGATTTCCTTCCAATGATATCCATCAGTGATCTCAGAAGGCTGGCCTTCACTCAGTCCCTTTTGAGATATGACTACCATTGACCCAATAGAATCCACTACCAGGATTTCATCTATGATGACCGCAGCTAAATTCGTCTTGAGAATCCTGAATCAACCGAGTCTCTCAAGGAACCATCAAACAACTATTTGATTTATATTTGTTTACAATAATAATACTTCTACATAAGCTGAATGTAAACAGAATTAAGTACATCAGAAGAATCTAATACACACTAAAAGATACTACATTTTATTGTAGCTTCAATGTGTGGTCTTCTTTTCTTCAAGTATCTTCTTCACGGATAATATCCCAAAGCACTTAAATCGCTGAAGTCTTCTTCTTCATAAGCTTTTGAAAGTTGTGTTCATTTTGATGTAGTAAAGAGAAGAACTTATTCATCTTGATTCACTTTAGAACATTCTGGATAGCAGCCCTTATTCCATTTTCTTTTATGATCATTGTAGAGCATAACATTTGTGTTATGGATTTGTAACTGGAGCTTTCATGATTATCTTCATTATCTTTTGCGGCTTAGCAAGCTTTGTGCAGCATATGAAATTAAGCATGTTGTGAATCAATGATTTCATTGTAATCAGTATCAACATGATTGAAGAATCATTTTGATAACAGTTGTTATGGTTGTTGATATAGTGGTTAATAGATTTTTGGTTGTGTTCCAATAATGACAGCTTTCATTTTAACATTAAACACCAATAACTTGTGACTTGCAACTTGCAGCTATTAGCATCCAGCCACAATTAAACATACGATTCTTTTCTTATATATCCAAGCAAAAGAGAGTTGTTGGCTATTTGAAAAAGAGTCGTTACAAATAGTACTACTACATCCTTATCTCTTCCACAATTCAAATAAAGTAGTGGAATAAGGCTTTTCCGTAATGTGTACTATTATACCATGTTACCGTTATATTATTTCTTCTGTACTTCAGAGGCTTCTTTGAGTATGAGTTTAGAAGTGGTAACATAACATGAGGTCTTCTGAACTTCAAGTCTTCAGAGTCTTCAGAACTGCGTCTTCAGAGTCTTCAGCACTTGGTCGTGAGAACCCTGTTGTAGAGAACCTTGGATCGGAAGAGCTTCAAGTCTTCAGAGTCTTAAGAGCTTGTCTTTAGAGCCTTCAGCAATTGGTCTTGAGAACCCATTGTATAGACCTTGGATCTTTAGAACTTCAAGTCTTTGGAATCTTCATAACTTCCGTCTTTAGATTCTTTAGCACTTGGTCTTTAAGAATCCTTTTAAGAACCTTGTCATTAGAAACACAAGTCTTCAGCATCTGGACTTCAGTAGAAACTTTGTCTTCAGATCTTCTAACTTTGTCTTCTTGAAACAAGTTATCTTTAGAAACTTGTGTCTTCAGCATCTGGACTTAAGTGGCAACTTCTGTCTTCATATTTTCTGACTGTTTCCTTAGAACACATTGTCTTTAGAAGCTTGAGTCTTTAGCATCTGGACGTAAGTAACACCTTCTGTCTTCAGATCTTCTGATTGGTTTCTTTAGACAAACACTAGAGCTTATACTTCAAAGCCTTCTAAAGTGTCTTTCTACTATTCAGCAGAACTTGTGTAGCGTAGAAGCGGAATTAGTTCTCTTCTAATTTCTTGGCCACGCCATCCATCAGAAGCAAAACATGTTTGTTAAGTACTCAACAATAACAAACATTAAAGTATCAAAATCATTCATACAATCATACTCATTTGTAATCATTAAAAATCAAAGATAATATTGCAGAACAAAATCTTGTTCTTACAAAGCATGCAACCTCTCCAGATTCCTCTCCCCGATAACCAAACACTGGGAAAATTTCTAAACTCCTCGCACATAATTGCTCCTCGAAGCGATTCGCTCAACCGTTCCCTCCCTGCGAGGAAAATGCGACGACATCATTTGTACTCCTCGAGCAATGTCGACCCATAAGCATCGTCGTTTCGCGAGCTACTTCTAAGTCATCACTCTTGTGCCCAGAAACAATGACTTTGGGTGCTCATGTTCTGGATTAGCCCAGTGACTAGTAATCGCCCAACCCGCTTCTACCATTGGCACGACCCAACAACAGTGGCCCAACATTCTGGTCGACCATGCCTTGAGCAACGGCTAGTTATGCCCGACACGCATGTCTGACCCAGTCAGCACTTGTCTCCCGTCAGCCCGATACGAGTCGAGAAGACAACCATGACACATCCAGAATGACCATCTGCCTGTAATCCGCCTCCTTCTCGGAACCAACAGCTAGTTATGAGCATGCCTTCCCATTTTGACTGAGTCCTGGCAATTACCTATTTTTGCGGACCCGTATTTCTAGGCCCAAAAATAGGGACCAATGGCCAAGCATTGGGGCATTATATAAACCCTCACACATATGAGGGCTAGGTATTCACTATTCACATTTGAAACCCTAATAATTTACTTGTATCTCTTTTCTCTCACACTTACTTGATCATCGAAGTGCCTTGCACGTACAACCCCATTTTTTCCTCCTCGACTTTCCAGCTCGTTTGAAGATCATCATCCGACCACCTTGTAGATTCTGATCAACCGGTAAGATCAAAGATGATCACGTGGATCATCTCAACAAATGAGAGCTTGTCGGTTGAAATAACCTGATTGGATTGACTTTTTGTGCTTCCATGCGTGTTGTTTGCTTTAGGATCACAATATATCCTCGCTTTTGAGCCTTTGAGATGGCCACGTCAATTAATAAGGCTTCATCCAAGGGCGCATGTTTTTCTGCTTTTATTTTTTTTTATTTTTTTTAGTTTTAAATTGATTTATCTTTAAAAATTCACATCTCTTTTATTTTTTATCCAAATATTATGAAGAATTACACAAATATTTTGAATTATTTCTGAATTTATGGATATTTTTCCAGATATTTATTTTAATGTTTACTATTTTTTATAATTTTTGATTTGTTTACTTGATTTTAATTTGTTTAAAAATGTTTTTCATGTTTTTTAAATTCTGAAAAAATATTACATGATCCTATGACGGTTTCTGACCTATGGTGATTTTATTTGATTTTTATTTTTAGTTTTATTTTTTTAATCTTTTTTTGATCTATTTACTTGATTTTAAATAGTTTAAAATTAGTTTCTGATTTTCAAAAATGATGAAACTATTTTCTAAAGAGTTTATAGGTCATTTTTATTTTCCTAAGGTCTCACTTCATTTTTATTTGATGTTTTAATTAGACTTTGATATTTTCCCTTTTATTTTCATTTAAAATCAATTTTAAAATTCATTTTTTATTTTTTAATTGTATTTTAATATTGTTTGACTTTGTTGACTGACTGACCTTGATTCATGGGCTCTTTGATCACAAGTTTCATCAACCTCAATGGATCTTGGGTGTTGATGGGGTGAAAATCTTAATCCACCAAAATGGATGAATAATGTTGATGATAACTTGATCAAGACCTTGATCCAATTAGGATTTCTATTTTTTTTTTGTTTAAGTTACCTCTGCTTCATCTTTTTCTTCTTCTTTTTTAATTTTTGAATCAATTGGATGATGATTGATTCATCTTTGTTCAGATGAATCTAGATTGGTACCTGGTGAACTTTTATCATTTCAAATCTACCTCTAAGTGACCAATTGATTACTCAAGGTACTTTGGATTAGCTAAAGCTTGTTCTAAGATGTTATTAAGGATTTGATTGATGTAATGATCTCATCTCCTTGACTTAGGTCTTGATCACCTTTATTTTTACTTGTACTGCATGTTTTAGGAGTATGGTTTCTACCATATATCTAACATGTATGATACATACATTATTATTGTCTGACCTCGTATAGTATATACTTCTATGTAAGTCCTTCTATAATTGCTTAGCATAGCGTTAAATTTGTCCCAAATAAGAAAACTAACAAACTAACTCTAACATTTATTATACTAACTTTTATTTTAATGCAATTTAAGTTTCCCGCAATTTACTTTATGTCATTTAAATTTAACATATTTATCATTCATGTCATTTATCTTCTTGTTCTTTACTTTTTGTTATTTTCCCTTTGCTAACTTGAGAATTTTATCTCTATGTCATTTTCCTTTGGCTCACTTGAGCATTTTATCTTTGTGTTATTCTTCTTTTGCTCACTTGAGATTTCTTTTTCTTTTAAAGACATTAATAATCAATTTGAACATTAAAAGACTTAAGACTCTCTTTGGACTATGGTTACTATTCCTTTGCATATTGGAGTATTTGGACCTTTGGATTTAGGATAGGACCTTAACCTGGACTTTCAGACCTTTGGACCTTGAGATCTTTGTTGTTATTTTGTTTGTATATTAGAAATTTTTCTGTGTGCAGGTGTTACTTTGAAAATTCATCTGATGCAAAAATAATTCATCTGAGACACCAAGTTCATCTGATACATGCCAAGTCATCTTACCTTTTTGGATTCGTCTGATACAAGCTTGCACCGGAGGCATTATTATTCATCTGATGCTTATTACTTGTTTATGTGACCTTAATCCAAAGGAATGGGATGCATTGTTTAAATTGTGTCAAGATGATTACTCTCGTTTGGTTATAACTTTCTTACCTTAACTTTTACTTTGTACTTTAGGATAGTCCCTTCATCTCTTGCCCATCTTCTTTAATTTTCAAATCTTCTCCCTACTTTTCAAAAACCTTCTTTTTTTTCATACTCAAACCACTTTCAATAAAAACATTGATTTTATCAAGTGCATTTCAAAACCCTTTTTCTTAATCAAACTTTAATCCATGTAATAAAAGTTGAATTTTTTTCTTCTAAGACTAAAAAACACAAAACCCCACTTCAAACTTCTTGCCACTTTTGGCTTTTATTTTAAACTTTTTTCTTAAAGGTTAGATATGAGTCATCTATATGGCTGAGATGTAGTTCTCCTTTGTTCATAACCTTGATAGATATGATGTTGAATCTTTTCCACTTGAAAGGGTTAGTGGCATACATGTTGAGTTATCCAGGTTAGATACCTCATTTTACTTATGATGCAAAGGTTCATCGTTCACATGTTTATAGATATTTGATTGAGTATTCTCTCTAAGATGACAAAATGTCTCTTCTCTTAAAATTAACCAACAAACAAATTTATTCTTTTTTAGAAGAACTATGTGGTTCTGATTTCCTCATTGCACATTGATGATACGCAGGTACAAGGCTCATTGAAGTCTTGTCGAATCAAAATTGTAAAAAATATTTCTTTTCTCATCGCCACAAACTTTTTGCAAACAACCATTTTTATCCAAATACATAGATTTTCAAAGAAGTTCTTGCAGAGTACCGTAGATGTTTAGGGTACTAACATCTTCCCTTTGCATAACCAACCCCTTACCCAGATCTCAATTTTATTAGTTTATGCATTAAAAATGTTTGTGGGTTTTATTCGCTCTTTTCCCATTCCTTTGGAAAAAATAAAGTGTGGTGACGACTTTTACTTTGTGATTTAAGTTAATCAATAGCTTAATCTCAAATTTTCACCGCTACAACCATGACCTCACTCTCTTCTCCTATAACTAAAGAGTCATTTTGCATTGAAACCAGGCTTGAACTGCCAAAAAACCCTATTATTTTGAAGCTCAACTACCAAAAACTAGAAGATCGAAACCTCATTTTATCTTCTTTTTAACTCAAATTCTCTGCCCATAATCCATCACCAGCTTCCTCTGAAGCTAACCAAAGCACTATAGAAGGTTGTCGTGACCTCTAAGCACTGAACCAATTCCACCATTTTCAAGCTTTAAAGCTCAGCTGTGAAAGGTAGATACGAGTTTCATTTTCACTCAAACAAGTTACCACCCTCTTACCAATCGTTAGTTGGTCCAGTGGTGATTAATGCTGGACTTGGTAGGGAGGGCCACAGTTCAATTCCCTACAACTGCAATCAGAAAGGGGCTGGAACTTGATGTCAGAACTGAGCAATTTTATGATCCAAAACTTGAAACTGGACATAAACAATCTTGAGGGTCCATAATGATCCATGAAAGTCATTTGAAGTATTATAAGTCCAATTTTCCCTGTGCAAACTCAAACCCTAATTTGAGGTATCAGTGTTTAGGAGATGGCTTGACCTAGTCGACCCTTGTGCAAGCTTGAGCTTTTGAAGATCTTTGTGAAAAATATCTTGAGAAAAGAGAGGGCAAATTTTAGGGTACGACAAATATGCATAAGTGTTTTAGCATTTATTAAGAAAAATATTTTCGGGATAACTTGACAAGGTCTATGTTTATTAAGAAAATGTTTGAAGTTTGAAAAAGTAAATTTTGTAAATAGGGAGAATTTTTGAAAATTGAAGAAATGGACAGGAGATGAAGATATTATCCTAAAACATAAAGTAAATGATATAAAATAAAAGATTTCGTTGTAAGGTAGTCCAAGAGAAAGTCTTTGAGTGTGCAAGTGTATTAACCACAAGATGGAGAAAGCATTTGACATTGGTCAAAATGATTGTTCCTTTCCCTTTGGATTAAGCCACAAGATAAGCAAATCACATAGGCAAACACATAAGCATATGAGACATCAAGAGCAAGCAATGGAAGCAGTTGAACACCAAAAGATCTAGATAAATGTCAAGGTCACAGCTATAAAGAGAATTCCAAGTCTTCAAGCAAAGATCAAAGTTTCTCATGATAAGGCCAAGTCTTGAATTGAATTTAAAGGTTAGATGAATTTCAAAGTCTCAGAGACAACCAATCCAAACAAAGGAAAGTGCTAATTCCTAAGGTCCACAGTCTAAAATACTCCTCAAGCAAGGGATAGTAACACAAAATCCACAAAATTGGATGAAAGATTTTTAGGATTTTGTCCATTTTATCATGTTTTTTATCTTTTTGAAGCAATAAACCAAGAGAAGCAAAAAGGTAAAAGACATAAAGTAAAAGGAAAAATAAAATTACAAGAATGTAAATGACATGAAATTAAATTACAATAAATGTAAAGAGCTTAAAAGTAAAAATTAGATATCAACATAATTAATGTGTCAATGTTAGTGTTAATGAAGAATCAACCGAGTCGGAACAATTTAGCGTTATGTTAAGTAATCGTAAGTGGACTTATGTAAAAGTCACACCTATATGAGATCGGTCAATAGTAATTTATGTGTTAACATGTTAGAGAGATGATACAAAATCATCTTTTTAAAACAATGTCATACAAGGATCAAAATAAAAGCAAAAAAAAAGAAGGAGAAGGAGAAGGAGAGATGATCAAACACACTTGAAATGTAGTAAGGGATCATCTATCATCAATCTCAATCATTCAAGTTTACAATGCAATAGAATAAACTTATCATTAATCCAAAATATAAAAAGTAATCAAATAATCATTTAAATGATAAGTTTGAAATGATAAAAGTTCATACAACCAAAGCATCCAGTAAAAAGTCACTTATTAGGCACCAAAAAATTTTAAGATATCTAAAAAGAACAATTGAGATGTGAATTCAATCAAAGAAAAGGGAACACTTTGAATCAGTTCCTTAGTCAGCCAGTGATTATGGAGATGTATATGACAAGAAAAGTATTTTAATATATATGTTCATGCTAGGATCTGGTGCAGTGTCTAAGTCAGCAACAAAGCAATATATTGGACCTTATCTACAATTGAAGTTGAATCCATAGCTGTAACTCATTGTATGTGTGTGTGTCAAAGAAATATAGTTGTAGAGAATTCTAGATTGCTTAGGCCTAAAGTAAGGTCGATGCTTAAATTTCTTATGTGAATTATCAAGTTAAGCAAAAATATTGTTATGCATGGAAGGAGCACATATATAGACACACCATTTCATTTCCTAAGGAACCTAAGTAAAGAATGTAAAGTTGATTCATGTATTGTTCCTCACAAGACCGACTAAAAGATATAATGGCAAAATTTTCAAAGGAGTGTTTGAGAAACTTGTTGAAATTTGCAAGATTTCCAAAATAGCTAGTTTTAATTTTTCTAGTTTGATTTGATCTATTGTTTATAAACCAATTGTTTGGACAACTTGGTTTAAGAGAGAGAGATTGTGCTAACTATTAAAAAGTCATTAGTTTGTTAAGTAACTAAAAATCAGTTAATTTGATTGTAATTAATTTTCAGGTAAAAGTTACATGTTTTGTAAGGTTTATATAAACGTTTTTGGCCCATGGAATAAACTTAGAAGCCTTGGAATGAGTAATTTCATGTCCTAACAAACAAATTGTCTATATGTAATATATCTATAATACTCCAAGGTACTCCAAATCCCACTAATTTAAGTCTAATAAAACACCTAATTAATTGATTAGTATTGTGAGGTAGACTCTCCCTTACTCTAATGTTAATTAGCAATTCCCCCATCACATCAAACCATCGTTTATAACTCCATATAACCTCTTCTCTTCTCTTCTCACAATCCACACAAAAACGACACGCTCTCCACCCTCTTCTCTCAAATTCGCGATGGGTTTACAAAACCAACTAAACGACGTGTCGTCGGACTCAATCCCGCTCCTCGTGTTGATGCACATCGCCACCGTTGTCAACTACATCCGCACGATGCTCCTGACTCTCTTCCAATCCATCGGCCTCTCGCGTCTCCAAACCGATCAGATCGTCGACGACCACTTCCTCGCCGCCGTCGGATCAGGTCTAGCCGGAATCATCCTCCTCTCCGATCAACTATCTCTCAACAACCAACACTTCTACACATACCAAGACGCCGCTTCAGCCGACAACCACCGCTGCGTATTTTGCCAATCAACCTTCGAAAACGGCGACCACGTTCGGAAGCTTCCCTGCCGCCACGTCTTCCACCGCCACTGTCTCAACGGGTGGTTTCATCGGTACAACTTCAATTGTCCGTTGTGCCGGTCTTCGCTTGTCTCCGACGAGCGCGTGGCACTCACCGAACGCCGTGTCGGTAGCCAACTCATCTCGTGGTTCACTCTTCGCTGATGCGTCCATTTTCGTCAAATCCCAATTTTACCCCTTCATTTTTTTTACATAGTTGCGGTTTTTCAGTAGTAGGATAAATTTTTCATTTTTTTTACAGTATTGAGTTTTTTTTATATATATATAATGTGCTGGTACTATTTTTGGAAAGGGTGTCTCTCTGCCGTTTGAGAAAACCTTTTTTGGGATGATGTAAATTTTGGACTCCTTTGTGTTTATGATTAATAACAGGAGACATTACCAATTTTCTGCAAATTTTCCATAATGGAATATTATTAGACTTTCTTTTTTTTTAGTTAAAGTGAAGTTAAATATGTTAAGTAAAAATTTGAATTTTTTTTAACAATAATCAAATATTGAAAAAAAAAACATAAATAATCATGTTTTAGAGAAAATTACACAAATAATGATGTTTCAGAAAACACTAGAGAGGAGACGCCATTTGAGATGACTACTACTGCAATTGTGTTTTCTATAAATAAAACACTCATTTCTCCGTCATTCTTCACACTTTCTCACATTCTCTTCTTATTTTTTCGCTCTTATTTGCGTCATGACATCTTCCATGATTTTCACCAGAGATGGATACGTTATTTTCTCGGCCATCAAACATCTGATAAAAAATTTTTTTTAGCACATTCACTTCATGGAGCGTCTGAAGAGAGAGTTGATGCGATGGCTAGAGTGAGACATCGAGACTGAGGAATAAATTAGTAGGATCCAAAGAAGAAGAACAACAACCTCACTTGCAACTGGAAGAACTCAATCTTGGTTGGAGGAAGTCAAAATAGATAGAGACGTAATGGTGATGATGCATGGCTCAGATGAAATTGTTTTGAAGGTTGTAATTTCTTAGATGTTTTATCGTGTTTTTATTTTTTGTTTGCGTATGTTTTGTTGTAACAAATGCTCTTAATGAAAAAAAGTTACGTTTAGAACTTAAAAAAGTGCAGATAATTTGCATACAATTTTTATGTTGTCGAGCTTGTAGTCCGAGGGATAATTTTTTCGATTGTGTCCGACCTGATGACATAAGTCACACTTTCTTTCTAGCTTGTCAAGGGAGTCCATTTCAGTTGTGATATGCTTGCTTTTGGGACAATCCTTTTTATTCCTTCGTATTTGATTGTTGTAACATATTATTTCCCCGTCATATGCAGGTCAATAATCAGGTTTCACTACCATTGGGAAGCCATTGTTGTATACGTTGAGCAAAGTTTCGGACTTATAAATGGGATATAGAAGAAGTAATGCATCTTGATGAGTATACGCACATGCCGCAATGACATGAGAGCAAAGCATACGAAAGGCTTGAAACTCCACAATCGCACTAACGAGATTGTAGTATAATCATATACTCTTGTCTTGGCAGCCCCTCGTTGTGGTTGATGTCTCTTTTACAATGAAGTTGTGGCTATGGCAGTCAAACCTTATAACAAGATGGATGTTGGCTTTGACACTTTCTACCTTAATATATTTCATGCAGCTTTCACTCCATAGTTATCCCGATTGTAAGACCGCATTCCACATTTCACTTCTTTTTGCAAACAACGAAGCCATCCTAAAAATTTTGATTTCACCAAGCAGTTACTAGGAGGTTTCGTATGCCTTTGAATACACCGTTCATGGATTCGATAAGATTTATTGTCATGTGGCCCCATCGTTGTCCATTGTCGTATGACCTTGTCCATTTCTCTATTGGAATATTATCAATCCACCTACCTGCATCCAAATTTTACAATCTGATCTCGTTGCAATAGTGTTTGAATGAAGGTTGTGTTAATACATACTCTGCGTTCATAACTATTTTCCTAATAGCCTTGTCTTTGAATTCCCTCGTGAAATTTTGTACGATATGTCTAATACAATAGACATGCGTAGAAAGAGGGTCGTGTCAACCATTTGCAGGATTATTGTATGCACTCTCAATAGATGCATGTTTGTTGAAATCAAACAGAGACCAGGTTGAGGATCCACGTGTGTTTGGAGATTCTTAAGAAAGAAACTCCAAGCACCACCAGTCTCTCCCTCAACTAGAGTAAAGGCAATTGGGAAAATGTTGTTGTTGTCATATTGTGTAACTGCCATCAGTAGCGTGCCTTTGTATTTCTCGTACAACCACATTCCATATATTTCAATAATAGGTTTGTAGGATGTAAAACTTGTGATGCAAGGTTAAAAAGCCCAAAACAGTCGACTGGATATTCCATTTTCGTTGATATAAGTACCATCTGGGGCATACGCCGGCAATGTTTCCATAATATAAACAGTTCCAGGAGAATACGTCTGAAGTGGATGCAGGTAGCGCGGTAGTTCTTTGTATGATTCCTCCCAGTTTCCATATACCTTTTCAATCGCCTTGGTTTTTTCTAACCATACATTTCTGTATGACAGAGTATAATTGTATATTGTAGTGATGTGAGAGATTATGGTTTTCACCTATAATGACGGATTATTGCTGATGAGAGATAGGATTTCTTGACATATTAGATCATAATTTAGTTTAAGATGATCTTGTGATTGAGAAGAATTAACACACGTGTGGGTGGACATAGGTCATATCACTCAACAATCACCTCTCAACCTATATGATACAGTGAGTTTGAACATACAATCTGGGTGAACACACCTGAGCTTGTACCTTTCTGGATTTACCTGATCTATCTTAAAATCGATAAAGCTTAACATGTGAAACTTTTTTATAGCTCGCGTACAATTTTCTCTATTACGAAATTTGTCTTTCTCTTTTAAATTTGCATCCGACTGCATATACGGGTTTAAAAAAATCTGATGACGGCTCATCTCCGCCCATGTTGAAGTTTGTCATGTGTGAAGGTGGTGTGTAGATTACATTCGGAGGTATTTTAGGTAGCCCATCGTCTTCAGAATCATCGTTGGCCATGTCGTCAAACTCTAACTCTTCATCTTCCTCTTCTTCGTCAACGACATCTACTTCTTCTTGTTCATCTTCGAGAGGATCAACCACTTGTGACTGAGTTAGTCATGACAGTTGAGGCTCCCGCAGCACAACGTACAACTCAATTGAGTCGTACCCATAATACTCATGATTGGAAAACATATTTTGAAGGTCCTCGTTATCTTGAACCTCTACTTTATAAAATATTATTTGGGTTTCACAAAAAAAAATGAATTTTGATAGAAGATGTGTGTCACTGGACCTCGTCCAAGTTTGACCTCTAATCATTTTTTGAAATACAAGAAATTGGCTTTTCTGTTTAAACAAAATTGGATATTCTCAGTGTCTCTAAATAAAAACCCAGAGGTGGTACAAATGTACGTCTCGCCGTTAAAATGTGCACTGATAACATATTGTGGTGTAGAGGATATTTTGTTTGAATGTTTGAAAGTTTAAAGGTTTGAGTATTTCAATGTTTGAATGTTTAAGTGTTGATAACATTAGGTGCATGTAGGATAAATAGGTTTCATTAAACTTGAACAAGACAAAAATGCTCCACCACTAATTCGCCAATTGAGATGTAAACACCTTTCAATTTTACACTCATGCGCCAAGTCAAATGGCACATCCCTACATGTCTTATCACCTTACATGCATGCGCAAAAGCCTGCCCCTATGCTGCCACCTATGTTGCCACCTACTATACATGTAGGCCTATCTCATGCCAAGTTAAATGGTGCATGCTCTCTAAAATGCTTGTAGGTGCCATTTGAATTGGCACCAACATGACACGTATCATGCATGCATGCAACCACCAACCACCTCATTAATTCACTCTTATACGCTTTCGCCTATAAATATGGCGCCTGAGAAACTTGTTTTGCATCACCAACCATCTTACTCTTTGATACAAACTCTTTCATTGTCTTATACAATTTCAAATATGGATCTTCTCACAATAGGTGATTCTCACAGAGGCACAAGAGACAACATTCTGGCGTTTGTAAGTTTCTATAAATTCTTAAATATTCTTGTATATTAACATATTTTTGATAAAATTATTATTCAATTACTCATCCTATGGACTCTTCACTATTTACATTTTGAATTTAGGATGCTAAAAGATTTAGAATTCTCTCACACAACTACATTACTCCCGACCCGTTGATCGTGCCCTATATCAAATATACGGGTTTTGGAAATGTTATAAAAATCTCAAATTGCACGATTGATTCCAAGTTTATACTTGCATTGTTAGAAAGGTGGAGACCCGAGACACACACACTTCATCTACCAATAGGTGAATGTACTGTCACACTAGAAGACGTGTACATGTTATTGTATCTCCCTATCGATGGTAAGGCAGTTAATGGGTCGATTCAACAACCCAATTCTCTATGCGAGAAATTGTTGGGCAAAGATATGGTAGAAGGCAGTGGTGCTAGAGGTCAAGGTATATTACTAACCGAACTCAAAAAACATTATCTGAATCTTGAGTTGAATGAAAATTCATCCGAGCTAGCAAGAATAATAAAAGCTAGAAATTATATGATGATATCATTTGGAAGCTTGTTATTTCCCGAAAGTACAGAGAATAGTGTAAATTTTATATATTTAAGTTTACTTTGGAACTTAAAAAAAAACAAGAAAATATAGTTGGGGTTCTGCTGTTTTAGCCCATATATATAGTTCTTTGTGTAAAATGCAACAAAGGACAAATGTACTTTTTATGGATGCACTTTCTTATTCCAAGCCTTGGTTGGTGGAGAATGGAGTCCCTAAACCCCGTCAACAACAATGCATTCCTTTTCCCATACGCAATAAAGTAAGTCAAGAACTTAAATAATTTATTATTCATCCTTTCTCCAAATAAATGTATAAAATTAACTATTTTTCAATTTCTTTAGGTACTGCATAACGGGTATGGATTACGAAAAAAATCTAATATTCAATGTCGCTCTATATCGTAATCTATTGGATCACCTTGGCCCGGATGATGTACGTGGTACCTTTGAATTTTTCTACTTTTAAATTATTTATTTGTTACGTTTTCATTATTCTGATTTAATTTTATCCATATTTTATCTGGAGACCATATTTCGGTTTGAACCATGAACCAAACCCTGAGGATGCAGCAGTTTGGACTACAAAGACTACAATCATATGATTCAACATTGTGGAGATGCACCACAGCGACCGTGTCAAGATGCAGTTCAGAATGCATCAAGAGATACCATGCGATCCAACTTGTTTGTCACCCTGACATTTCAAAAGGGTCGACGCCCAATGATGGGGTCTTAATAATTACAAAGATTTTGCTCCAGAATGGTGTAAGATGTGGCATAGGCATCACCAATGAGTCTTGCAAATTCCCTGTTTTCCTCAAGCGGAATAATATGTGACACTCAGATCAATATTTTGATTGGTACAAATCGGTTAGTAACCCAAAAATGCATGTGTCTCATCCGAGATATTTGGTCGACCCACGAACACAATGGGCACAAACCTCAAATCCCCAACAACAAACCCAGCGCACATCAACTTTCCACCAAACACCACGATGATACAATCCACAAACACCAGACCATAATCACCACCTCAATACCAATACACCCATATGCCCCACACCCAACCACAATCACCACCTTAATACCAATACACCCATATGCCCCACACCTAACCCTAATTGCAATCACAATACCAACACACCCACATGCCCCCACAAACAATTCCAGCCTTCTCCATATCCTGATGCGGGCCCCTCATCATCTCACCTTAGCCTAGATCTAGGCTTCCCTGAAGAATATGACTCAATCGACCCAACTTACCATCAACCACCATATCACCATAGCACCTAACAATCGCAATATCAAACACCCCAAGATTCATTTCCTTTTTACCCCCTTACTCAGACGATCAGTGTTATAGACCATCCATGGAACCCCACCCCCACCAAGACGATCAAACTTTGAGGACATGGGTAACCGAATGTAGCAAAGCGGATCTTCTAGATATGGTGATCTGATCGATTTCATGGATCCTGAACGCATTGACTTTGTTGGGCCATCGACCCAATCGCAACAGGAAAATCGACGAAACCCACCACGAGATAGGCGAGGACGCAAATGCGAAACCACGGGTCATTACCGAATTCCAGGAGACAACTAAATAATATGCATATTTTTTTCATTATGTAACAGCTCATTTGTTAATAAAAAATCAAAGTTTCATGAAGCTATATCGTTTACTTATTATCTCGTATTTAAAATAGAAAAAAATTACCTCTTAAATACACTTAGGCGCCATCTGAGATGGTTTAGGGCAAACATATTGCACCTAGGCACCATCTCACTTGACGCATCCTTCTAAAATTAAAGTGCATGCGACATCCCACTTGACGCCTCCACTGTGATGTTTTCTGAAACATGGTTATTTGAGTAATTTTCACCGAAACATAGTTATTTATGTTTTTTTTTTAATACTTAGTTATTGGTAAAAAAAATTCAAAATTTTGAATGATAAAAAATCAATATAATAAATAATTTTGGGTTTGAATCCAAGCATAGAGAGACAACTGTCTTAAATGTTTATTGAATAAAAGATTTGTTGTATATTATGATTTTTTTATTTAAGAGATAAGAAAATAGGATATACACTAATCTTGTAAACTAATCGGATTCACATCAAACTGTAAATTTTAAATTATTGATATGAGTTAAATAATTTATTTCTATTAATTAACAAATCAGTGGATAGTTTATGTACTAGCAGGCCAAAAAATGTAAAACAATCTAGCCCCAAACATATATATTTAGTCATGGTTGCTATTGTGATCCTCTGCATTTTGGGGTTAATCGATAAAATTGCACGTCGATAATATTTGATTTATAAATAATATTGTCCAAATTAAATATATAACGTCAAACAATAAGTTGAGGTAAATAAATTACTTTAGAGATGTAAAAATTAGACATAGCGATACTTAGTGTAAAGTTTGTTAAATTTTTGTGTGCCTTATTTAATCATGTTCATGAAAAGAGTGCTCCTCCTTTTAAAACTGAACTTTTTATCATTATATTACATTGTTGTTGGTCTAAACTAAAAAAAAAAACTCCAAAAAGTTGATTTTTGGTTTTAAAAGTTGTGAAATTTTGCTTGAAAAACGGGTTTTCTATTTAAAATTGAGGCAGTACGTTGAATCAATATTGAGAGCTAAAAATGTTAACATTATGTTAAAACAAGTTCAATTTTTTTTTTTTAACAAGTAATTTCTTTCATTATAAATCAAAAGTTTAATATAAGGAGGAATAAGATGTATAATACTATATCTAGTTTAGAAATTGGTTGTCTTTGTTAACGAATGAGAAATCATATTCGCTTGACGTCTGATAAACTTTACCTCAAAGTTAGAAAAATCATGTAGTAACGATTGAATGACTCTAATACTAGCATAAAACTCAGAATTGTCAATGACTTTAGATCGTAAAGCTTGAACCACACAAGAAAACCACTTTCGAAAATGACTTGATCAAGTTGCATAGTAATAGCACTTTAAATGGCTTCATTTAGAGCTAATGCTTCCACTTCGATGACGGAAGGCTTACCAACATCCCAAGCCGTACCTGCATAATGAAAATTACCCGAGCTATCTCGGATGTACCAACCTCTATTTAAAGTACCACGGTTCTTATTAAAGCCCGCATCCACATTACATTTGAGCCAATCGAGAGAAGGCGATACCCAAGATAATACATATTGAAGACAGTGGTCATCATCTTGATTATGCTGAGTCGTGAACCACTCATGCTACCTATGAAACGCCAACCACCCAAATTTAGGAGCCTCCTCCCGCTCATTATTTTAGATAAAATCATTCTTATTCTTCCACATACCCTCCAGCATAACTGCAACTCTATTGGTTGTATTTCTATCTTCCTTGCTACAAATATCAAATATTATCAACTTTACATCATCAAAAGACTGAAGTCGATGATCAATGATATTATTCAAGCCTGCTTCCCGCCAACATTGGTTCGTTTCTAAGTAACCGAAGAATACATGCCACTCATCTTCCATATTATTGTTACAAAAAGGACATTCTCCCGGGCACGGAATATGATGCTGATGAAGTCTCACGCAAGAGGGTAGACAATCCTGACAAATCCTCCATAGAGAATGTTTAATTCTATATGGAGCTTTGATATTCCAAAGACTATTCAAATTATGCATATCACGCCTTTCTCATCCTCTATTAATAGCATTCCCCCACATCCGATAACTTGACCTCGCACTATAACAACCAGTTTGCTCTTCCTTCCAAATCAACTTATCTTCGGTAACATCCTTTACCAACAGAACATGAATAATTTCCTCCATTGCTGCATAATCAAACATTTCATGTAAAACTCACATATCCCATTGTTTAACATTAGTCAGCATGAGGTTATTAACAATGGTATTATACACACCTTGTTTCTGAGATCCACTTAAACAACCCTCCTGACTCCCTCGAATCCAAGGTTCGTTCATCACCATGATACGACTTCCATCACCAATCCACATGTATCCTAATGTTAGAATCTATCTAGTTTTCCAAATACTCTTCCACACAAAACTTTGTTACACGATGAGACGTATCTAGAAGCGGGTGTTGAATAGATCCTTTATTTAAAAAAATGCGCTTTTAAAATTTGTTTTGAGATGATGAAAAAGCTTCCCGAATCAAAATCATCTAAACGATCCGTTATTGAAAAGATCGAATATACGAAACCGTATGGAGCTCTTATGATAAAAATGAATCAATACGATTACTAACTAGTCAATCACTTAAACAATAACAATGAGTGCTTACTACTTCCAATGAACTGTTTAAGATAAAACTTGACAAAATCACTAATTTGTGTGTTAGTCAATTTATCAAACACTTGGTGTGCAAAAACACAACAAGTTCAATTTTACTTAATTGTAGTGATGAATTTTCCTTGATAACAATCAAAGTGATTGCTATGACAATTGTAAACAAAGTTTAACTCACTATAATCATGGTAAAATGAATTGAACAATCTATATCACACAAATTATGACAAACGAAAATAAAAGGATAGGGAAAGAGAAACAACACACGATTTGTTAAGGAATTTCTCCTTGCCGTCTTCACGTAGGGCACGTCTACCCCTAATTCTAAAAACTAGAATTGAGATATATAATGTTAAGTTGCAAAGTGTTACAAGAGAAACAATAGTCTTCACTACATATAAACCAGTTGTTGATGATAAAACTATTCCCTTCTCTCCCTTGGTTTAAGCCAAACCAAGTATGCCAATCTCTTCGAACAAACCTCTGGTTGCCGCTACTTGATTGCATGAACTCTTCGTTCTACAAATCTTTCACTTGGATGATTTCGATTGCAATAAATTTGACCCCAAATCTTTCTTCACAATCCTCTGGTTACCGCTAATTGATTGAGAAACCCCAGCGTTTCTCAATCCTTTCACTTGACTGAATTCAATGAAGCAAAGACTTGTGCAAAACCCCCCGCACCAATCAGAATCTTGGAGGACAAAACCCTAACGGTTTTATTCAATAAAAACTCACTCAATTCTCAATTCAAATCTGAAATCAATCTTAAATTTGAATGTTATCACCACAACTCTGCACTTTAATCAACAAAAAATTTTATGTGTAATTGTTGATGAATGCAAGGAGAGGATGAAGATGAAGAGAAGTTGTGTGTATATATTTCACTTTTCTTGTTAACCAACCATGATGAATGCCAATTAATATTTATTTGTTACCAAATAGTCAAGACTAAAAGTATAGCAGAAATTAGGTTGCAATCAGCAAGCGGTCAACTCATACAGCACTGTCACTCGACACGAGCAAACCTGGGGTTGTAGGAAGACCTTTGAAAAAGGAATGTGTCGACCGCAACAGGACATGCATCGAAGCAAACAAATATGGTTTTTCTTCCTAGTGTGAGTCAACCTGATGGGCCAATGTGAGCAGACTCGGGCATGATGGATTGATCTTTTTCAATCCATAAGTTGACCAAACTTTTGCATGAGTCGATGCAAACTGTGAAAAATTTTCTTCCTGGTGTGAGTCGACCAGAAGGGTCGACGCAAGTAGACGCGAACTTGATGCGATTCCCTTCTTCAATCTATGAGTCGACCTAATTTTTGCATGAGTCGACACAAACAGTAAAAACATCCAAAAATGCTTGTTCTCAAAAATTTTCATGCCAACCATTCTACTAGAAAGTTTGTCCATAGAGCCAACCCAGATCAAGAGCATGCTCATGTTTTGACATCATTATAACAAGGATAGAGGAACCTTGTCCTCACATACTCTCCCTTTTTTATGATGGCAAAACCTAAGCAAATTTTCTGCTTAACTCATTGAGTGCCTTAACTGAATATCCTCTCCCTGAATTTGTGCATTCCGTAGGACACAAATATGAAACCTCTTGCTCATTATATTCATCCTATTTTCTTCACAAATCTGCAACCTCTTGCTCATTATATTCATTTTATTTTCTTCTCCCCCTTTGACAACATCAAAAAGAGAAAATCACAAGGTCAAGAGTAACAAAAACATATTAAATTGCATAATCATCATCTAATTTGCAACCTAAAACACCAACAACCATTCACATAACATGAAGTTAGTGCAAAACATATAATAGTGAAATAATTAATTAAACACATTAAGTTCATTACACACCAAATGAGTTCAACCATAAAACAACGAACACATAGTAAGTTTTTAGGAAAGTAAAATAACTGATAACATAAGCAAGACATGTAAATAGAGAAAGTCACAAAATGTACTACAAAGCACCAATGTAAGATCAAGAAATGTTTCAGAATATGCCAACAACTGCAACTCATGAGTCAACACATGTAGTACAAATTACAATTTTCAAATTTTGCATGCTATTTAATGCCATTTATACAATAAATATAAATCCTACACATACATCAGCTATGTCAAGGTTGGAAGATACATATTGTAAAACAAGTTTAACATTTACACATGATCGAGAGTAGTCGAATAGATAGGAACAATATTACCTCCATGGACGATTGAAGACGAATGCCTCACTAACGCTTGCATTAGACATAGTGGATTAAGAAGGAATATACAATCATAAAATAAAGAGCATGCAACTTAGTCAAGTTGCAACCTATTCGAGATATCGAGAACACCGAGTTCCCTACGGATGTGGAAGAAAGGTTCAGTCGCGAGTGGTGTTGTAAAAATATCGGCAAGTTGATTTTTTCTATCAACGTGCTCGAATATAACGTCACCTTTTTCTACATGATCCCTAAGGAAATGATGTCTAATCTCAATATATTTTGTGCGTGAATGAAAAACCAGCATCTTTGTTAGGTTAATGGCACTTGTATTGTCACAAAAAATAGGAATATTTTTAAGTTTAACATTGAAGCCGAGCAATTGTTGTTTGAGCCATAAAATTTGGGCACAATAATTACCGGCTACAACGTATTCTGCCTTGGAAGTTGACAAAGCAACAAAAATTTGCTTTTTGCTATGCCAACTTACTAAGGAGTTTGAAAATAAATGACAAGTCCCATTAGTGCTCTTCCAATCCAATTTACAATCGGTAAAGTCGGAGTCAGAATAGCCAATCAAAGAACAATCACTATCCTTGGAGAACAAAAGTCTATAATTTGACGTACCACAAAGATACCTAAGTATGCGCTTTACAGCTTTTAAATGTGGCTCATTGGGATTGTCATATCCCAAATTTTCCCTACTAATTTCTAATCATTTTTATTTCTTATTAATTTCTAGAGTTATCATTTGCTTTATAATATATATATATATATATATATATATATATATATATATATATATATATATATATATATATATATATATATATATATATATATATATATATATATATATATATATATATATATATATATATATATATATATATATATATATATATATATATATATATATATATATATATATATATATATATATATATATATATATATATATATATATATATATATATATATATATATATATATATATATATATATATATATATATATATATATA